>CM031607.1:1557319-1662319 GCA_018398815.1 Conus ventricosus
TTAAACACTGTTCCCCTTTAAACACTGTTCCCCCCTTTAAACACTGTTCCCCCCTTTGATTTGTCCAGGACCATGGCAGTCTGTGCCTGAACCAGACTGACCTGTTACAGATTGCCTCCTTCCTTTTTAGGAACCTCTTTGTCCTTTATCAGGTTTGCCCCCCCCCCCCCCCCCCCCCCCCCCCCCCCCCCCCCCCCCCCCCCCACCCCCTTCCCCATCTCTTCCCCCTGCATCGCTCCATTCATCACCCCCTCCCTTGCCCCCTTCTCTCCATTCATCACCCCCTCCCTTGCCCCCTTCGCTCCATTCATCACCCCTCCCTTGCCCCCTTCTCTCTATTCATCACCCCCTCCCTTGCCCCCTTCTCTCCATTCATCACCCCCTCCCTTGCCCCCTTCTCTCTATTCATCACCCCTCCCTTGCCCCCTTCTCTCTATTCATCACCCCCTCCCTTGCCCCCTTCTCTCCATTCATCACCCCCTCCCTTGCCCCCTTCTCTCTATTCATCACCCCCTCCCTTGCCCCCTTCTCTCTATTCATCACCCCCTCCCTTGCCCCCTTCTCTCCATTCATCACCCCCTCCCTTGCCCCCTTCTCTCTATTCATCATCCCCTCCCTTGCCCCCTTCTCTCTATTCATCACCCCTCCCTTGCCCCTTCTCTCTATTCATCACCCCCTCGCCTGCCCCTTCCTTAAAAGAAAGACACCCTCTCTTTGAAGGACCAGTTTGTAAGGATTTCTGGAGGTACAGTGCTGACTGGTTCCACACTGTTCTCATTCACGCAAAACGGAAAAAAATAAGAAAAAAGAAAAGAAACGAAAAGAAAGAAAAAGAAAAAAAAAGAAGAGAAAAAAAGTTAAGTTTTTTTAAACCTGAAGAAGAAGAAGAACCCTCACATAAAACACACAGATACAAATGAAAATGGCTTGACAGATCAGACAGATGTCAGATTCAGAGCAGAACATCAACATTCAACTGCAGACAGTCTCTAATGTCAAATGCATTTTAACACCAGCTGAGAAAACAGGAGATAAAAGCAGTATAGACTAAACAGGTATCTCCAAATCCTTGCAAACTGAACAATCCTACAGGTATAAATTGGAGAAGCTGTATTTGAAATATGTCATGATACATATCACTCGAATGCCTTCTAACACACGTTCTCAGCAATCTGTGAGGTTTAAAACCTAGTTGTAAGAACTGCCTTCCTCACAACATTGTGGTTATTACTGTACAAATATTACAAACATTATTCTCTCTGTTAATCTCTCTCCACCATCTTCCTCTCACAGTTCCACACAGAATGTACAAGCATCGTAACATACTCTGTTTTGATGTTGTTCCACACAGAATGTACAAGCATCGTAACATACTGTTTTGATGTTGTTCCACACAGAATGTACAAGCATCGTAACATATTCTTGTTCGTTGTTCTTCCACTAAGGATGTACAAACATCGTAACATATTCTGTTTTGATGTTCTTCCACTCAGAATGTACAATCTGTTTTGTTGTTCTTCTTCCACTTAAAATGTATGAGCAACTGAAACACATATAGACAGACTTATGAATACAGACCACCATTTTGAATGAACAGATTGCATAGACATTCTTGCTGCAGTGTCTATGTATATGCAGCTGTCACTGTTGAGCAAAAGTTCATTGGCACCGAGTCAGACCTGTCAATTCTTGGCATAACGGAATAATTATACACACTTCCACCAGAAACAGTCATATGCATGTGCATGTTATGGTTGCTGTTGATGCACAAGAAAAAGACACAGACAAGTTCTTCAAATGGAAGAATGTTCCTTAATTTACATATTGAAATGAAGATTCAAAGAACAACTCTGGAACTTAAAAAAAAAAAAAATCGACATGCCCAGAACTTGTACTATGTAACATACAGGTTTGTCTCAGGGTGTGTGTGTGTGTGCGTGTGTGCGTGCGTGCGTGCGTGTGTGTGTGTGTGTATGTGTGCATGCGTGAATGTGCCTGTGTGGCTGTGCAGATCTGGATGACTTTATAATTTCAAAAAGTGCAAAAACACAAGCTGACAGTCTTGCTGAGAATCCTTTCAGTCAAACACACTACTGACTTCAATGTGTGTGTTGTGTGGAGAACAGAAGAAATAAATGTAACAAAACAGTGCTTATTATAGATGTTAACATCCCCTGATAATGTGATGCGGCACAATGTCACCAATGCCAGTACACTCAACATGACATGTTAATGTGATGCGGCACAATGTCATGAATGCCAGTACACTCAACATGACATGTTAATGTGATGCGGCACAATGTCATGAGTGCCAGTACACTCAACATGACATGTTAATGTGATGCGGCACAATGTCATGAATGCCAGTACACTCAACATGACATGTTAATGTGATGCGGCACAATGTCATGAATGCCACTCAACATGACATGTTAATGTGATGTGGCACAATGTCATGAATGCCAGTACACTCAACATGACATGTTAATGTGATGCGGCACAATGTCATGAATGCCAGTACACTCAACATGACATGTTAATGTGATGCGGCACAATGTCATGAATGCCAGTACACTCAACATGACATGTTAATGTGATGCGGCACAATGTTACCAATGCCAGTGCACTCAACATGACATGTTAATGTGATGCAGCACAATGTCATGAATGCCAGTACACTCAACATGACATGTTAATGTGATGCGGCACAATGTTACCAATGTCAGTACACTCAACATGACATCCTTCACTCTTTTCCACCCACTAACCCCCATCTCCCCCCCACCTGCCCACATGCTAACAAATATGCATGCTTTCATGCGTATACACAACAAGCATGCTCATGCATAGGTGTGCATACACACCGACACATGGTGACTGGAACTGATTTGTATGAATTTATTTTTGGTTGTACACTATTAGTGAGCAAGTACACACACACACACACACACACACACACACACACACACACACACACACAATCGTATACAACTTACGCTGCTTTGAAACAAAAAAGACTGACTAACAAATGAAGAATGGAAAGATTGTTGACTCCCACCCTTCCCAAAACTATGTTCAGAGAACAAACTTGGAACCCACGAACACAAGCAACCCACACAACAACTGCCATAGCAGTACACATCAAAACTAATTTGAACGTTCTCATTTTGTCTTTTCGAGTCCTTCACACGTTGATCATAAAACAAAGTCCTGATGTACTAAGTAAAGCACAATATTGTGTATTGACATGCCTTCAAGTTTTCCAACGAACAATACTGTGTTCTCCAACCAATTAAACAGATCACTGGCCATAGCACATCACTCTGAATGTGATTCAGGCGTCTTCAAACCTTCAGTCTCTGCAGTTTCCAATGACCATGTTGTAATATCAAACACATATGGTGATGAATATGCATTATGATAATGACGTGATGAGATCGCTGTTTCGTGACCTGTGTGTCACTTTGAATACAAAACAGACATATGTCTTTAATAAGCAAATTTTACCCCCCTTTCATGGAAAAAATCTGTCTACTACTATAACAAAACAGAAGTTAAACTACATGAGATGACACATCATTTTCTTTAACCACTACCGCAACCACGACTTTTACACTTTGAATAAAATTTCAACCATTATGCACATAAAAAAGCTGGTAAAAAATCAATAACATGGGCAAAACAAACGCCCCAACATTGTCTTTGCAATTCTTAATTGTGACAATGGTAATCAACTGGTAATCAATTGACAGAATATAACACACCCTGAAGCACCGAGTTAATTGTCTGATTGTGACACAAACACAAAAAACCACCACACAAATAACACTGACAACCTCTTGTGTTTCAAAAGAAGGAAAGAGTACTTAGGTGTGTGGAGAGTGGGAGAGAGGCAGGGAGGGGAGGGGGAGAGAGGCAGGGAGGGGAGGGGGAGAGATGGGCAGGTGATGAGTATTGCACTGACATTATCTGACGTCAGTGTTCCGAACACCGTCATCGGTCACCCCTGGGTGAGAGCCTTAAGAATCACCATGCATGCTTCTTGGTGTAAATCATGTACCTCACTCTACACACTTTATCAACTGGCAAGTGCATAGAGCTGCCATCCTGTTTCCAGTTTCAGCAAGCATTTCAACTATTCCTCTGTGAGTTGCTTCTTTCTATGTTTTTTTGTTGTTGCTTTTTTTTTTCATAATACCTATCAATTTCACAACAAAACCTGATCAACGAAGTATAGAAAATATTCAGTTGATTAGTATAATACAAATAACATGGTACTTTATTTCTCTTTACATTTTCTGATAAAATTCTGTAGCGACTTTGTAAAAAGGACTATACACATTTCTGGAGCAACCACAAAACTGGAAAAATCAACAATTTTTTCAAAATCAACCATGTGAGACAACAGAATGATAATTCATCTAACGATTTCACTGTATCAACACCAATGCAAAACCGAGTTCAACTTTCATATAAACATTGGCAACTGATCATATATAAATATCTAGAGACGATTCCTCAACAATTTCATATCATTCTAACAATTAACGTCGTTCATCTCTTAGTGAAGTTCACTTTGTTCATCTGTTAGTCAAGTTCACCTCTATCATCTTTCATTCTAACAATTAACGTCGTTCATCTGTTCGTCAAGTTCACCTCTATCATCTTTCATTCTAACAATTAACGTCGTTCATCTGTTCGTCAAGTTCACCTCTATCATCTTTCATTCTAACAATTAACGTCGTTCATCTGTTCGTCAAGTTCACCTCTATCATCTTTCATTCTAACAATTAACGTCGTTCATCTGTTCGTCAAGTTCACCTCTATCATCTTTCATTCTAACAATTAACGTCGTTCATCTGTTCGTCAAGTTCACCTCTATCATCTTTCATTCTGACCCTTCTCTTCTGCTGCTTTAAAAAAAAAAAAAAAGTGAATTTGACTTTTTGAGACAATAACTACAAAGTCTATCCATCCCTTTTGTTCTGTTCTGATGGCGCTTCATACTGCCTTCAGTGTACTCTCACAGCAAACAACAACAAAGCAACTCTCACTCCACTTCTGATGGCGCTTCATACTGCCTTCAGTGTACTCTCACAGCAAACAACAACAAAGCAACTCTCACTCCACTTCTGACGGCCCTCCACACTCCCTTCAGCCTACTCTCACAGGCAAGCAACAACACCCCGTCTCTCACTCCACAACAGGCCTGTGCCCACGCTCCGGCCACATAATTATGGCCAGGATGGAACCGCAGACAAACCCCATGGCAGAGATTCAGAGAAAGAAACGGTGCCAGACGATGACGGCCAGCACAGAGACGGCAGCCAGGCTGGCTATGGCGACGATGGTGCCAGTGTCGGCCGTTGGAATGAAGGTCAGCGCTGCCCGCTGAAAAAAACAACAAAAACACATCAACTGTAACGCACCTCTGAAATCAGTCATCAACTGTAACGCACCTCTGAAATCTGTCATCAACTGTAACGCACCTCTGAAATCAGTCATCGATTGTAACGCACCTCTGAAATCAGTCATCAATTGTAACGCACCTCTGAAATCAGTCATCAATTGTAACGCACCTCTGAAATCAGTCATCAACTGTAACGCACCTCTGAAATCAGTCTCCGGCAACCCAACACTTCCTTCAGTTGCTTTATGATACAGTGTAGTTTTAGTAACATTCTGTGATAAGACACATAACAGCCAGCACAGAGATGGCAGTTCATAACGGCTGTGTTTCCTTTGCTAGACCCTGTGTCTATTTTCGGTCTGTCTGACCACTCATCTTGTTTCCTTTGCTAGACCCTGTGTCTATTTTCTGTCTGTCTTCTGTCTGACCACTCATCTTGTTTCCTTTGCTAGACCCTGTGTCTATTTTCTGTCTGTCTGACCACTCATCTGAAATCTGCTGTTGGCGATTTCAGATCAAAGAGAAGACAACTTTCCAGAAACCTGGAGTTACTGTGGACATTTCTTTGCTCTCAGCAAATGACCATTATCATTTATGGGATTTGCTCTTCAAGATGATTTATGATGAATTTGCAGTGCATGACAATGGTGACTGTCTCAGTGGCAGTGCATGACAATGGTGACTGTCTCTGTGATTTGCTCTTCAAGATGATTTATGATGAATTTGCAGTGCATGACAATGGTGACTATCTCAGTGGCAGTGCATGACAATGGTGACTGTCTCTGTGGCGAGTCATGTTGATGCCAGCTTGAAAGGCCAGCCTCTCACAGTTAAATTAATGCACACAAAAAACAACAGAACCTGGCACCGTTTTCTTCATTCTACATCCTCCTCCTGTGTTGCTTACGTACACTGTGTATTGACCTTTGGTTTGGTGCAATGTGACAAACATACACACTGTATATCGATCTTTGGTTTGGTGCAATGTGACAAACATACACACTGTACGTTGACCTTTGGTTTGGTGCAATGTGACAAACATACACACTGTACGTTGACCTTTGGTTTGGTGCAATGTGACAAACATACACACTGTACGTTGACCTTTGGTTTGGTGCAATGTGACAAACATACACACTGTGTATTGATCTTTGGTTTGGTGCAATGTGACAAACATACACACTGTGTATTGACCTTTGGTTTGGTGCAATGTGACAAACATACACACTGTATATCGATCTTTGGTTTGGTGCAATGTGACAAACATACACACTGTACGTTGACCTTTGGTTTGGTGCAATGTGACAAACATACACACTGTACGTTGACCTTTGGTTTGGTGCAATGTGACAAACATACACACTGTACGTTGACCTTTGGTTTGGTGCAATGTGACAAACATACACACTGTACGTTGACCTTTGGTTTGGTGCAATGTGACAAACATACACACTGTATATCGATCTTTGGTTTGGTGCAATGTGACAAACATACACACTACATTGATCTTTGGTTTGTGTTACGTCAACGTAAATTATGACGTCAACTTGAAATGACATAGGTAACTACATGACGAAAATAATAATATGAGACAAGAGAAGGGAGCAAGAATTAACGGCCGAGGCTTTGGTGTACAGCCTAATTTATTTTGTTTTAATCATCGTTTTCTCCGTAGTGTTACTATGTGGAGAGGCTGACTTTCAAGTCAGTAGAGCATCGATGTTCACTATGTATGTGGGATACTTTTGATGACGGTACGAGCGGAATATGTAGCAGGAAATGTATTTGTTATAAAATTGTTGTGAATGCTGTGTCGCCGAGAGTGACTTAAAAACTCCTATAAGAATATTTATGTGCTCTAATTGTACCACCGCATGTGTGTCGGTGGGCTGAATATATTGATGTGAACACTGTAGTATCAATACACGGAGAAGTTAATATTTGTTTTAGATCAACGGTACGTCGAATCGAAGTTTATTGTGTTCTCCGGGGGATTCAATATTGATTGCTGTGCCTTGTGAATCTGCAGTTCTTCTATGGTTTACTGTGCTTTATGAATCTGCAGTTCTTCATCTGTGGATTGCTGTGTTTTATGAATCTGCGGTTCTTCTTCTATGGTTTACTGTGCTTTATGAATCTTCAGTTCTTCATCTGTGGATTGCTGTGCTTTATGAATCTGCGGTTCTTCTTCTGTGGATTGCTGTGCTTTGTGAATCTGCGGTTCTTCTGCTATGGATTATTGTGCCTTGTAAATTTGCGGTTCTTCTTCTGATAGTTCGACGTGATTTATTGTGCTTGTTGTATAGAGACCCTGTTTCTTCTTCTTCTTCATCGCTTGTGTTTGTGAACGGCTGTGCTTATCATGTGGGGACCTTGGTTATCCGTCTTTGTCTTCTTTTAGTACCGTAGACTGTGGTTTGGGTACTGTGGAACCGAGTCTGTTGACTGTATATATATATGTGAGACACTGTGGACGGCGCCGGCGAGATCTGTGAGTGATATCAAGATATGTAATATGATATCTGATGATTGAAGTTCCTATGTATTGATATCTTGATCTATATGCTGCGTAGTGACATGTATTAATTTGTACCAATTCACATGAATGTATGTTTTGATGGTTCAGGCAGCATAATTATAAAGAAAAGAAATCTAACTCGTGTGTTGCCTGGCTATCCATGTACGTATGGTGTGGGTGTGTGTAGGGAATAATTATTACACGCATCCAAACATTTGAGAGCGAGAGTCAGATAACAAAACATGCACCGCACATCATCCGTAACAGTTTGGTGCAATGTGACAAACATACACACTGTATATTGATCTTTGGTTTGGTGCAATGTGACAAACATACACACTGTATATTGATCTTTGGTTTGGTGCAATGTGACAAACATACACACTGTACGTTGACCTTTGGTTTGGTGCAATGTGACAAACATACACACTGTATATTGATCTTTGGTTTGGTGCAATGTGACAAACATACACACTGTACGTTGACCTTTGGTTTGGTGCAATGTGACAAACATACACACTGTACATTGACCTTTGGTTTGGTGCAATGTGACAACCATACACACTGAGTCATCTTCACTCAGCAATGCAGAGATGACCATCAGAGGTGACTAATGATGTCCACTCAACCCCTCTTTCTTATGTGAATCACGTCAACCATAAAGTCTGTGTGCTGGAAAGAGAAAGTGTGCAATTTGACTCTTATAGTCTTAGGTCTAATGCATTTGTTCAGCACACTGATGAAGTGTGATGATGATGGACTATGTGTTTCATCACTGAAAGAGAAACTGCCAGAGTTACCGTGAGGTCAGGTTGATGAAGGTGATTTTGATGTTGGTAATGTGGAAATGACTTAAGCTGAAACACATCCTCTTTTTTAATCTGGATTCTGATCCACACAAAGACGAAGAATGGTGACATAGGCAATGTCTTGGCCTACTTTCCATCTATGCTGTATGAATGTGAAAACTGCACTCAGTAGGCAATGTCTTGGCCTACTTTCCATCTATGCTGTATGAATGTGAAAACTGCACTCAGTAGCACTGATTCGCCAGGATGTTCCTCTTAATGGCATGAACCAATAAAATAATAAAAGCAGAATGGTAACAGGAAAAAAATCTCTCTGGCCCTTGAAGATGATTTGTCTTCTGTCTTTAACTCCACTCAGCAAGAGCATTGTATCTAACTTCCATGAAATATGCGACTGATTTTCATCAGAGCTGTGACCCCTCTCCCTATCCCCCCTACATCCTTAAACTTGTCCCCACCCCTCCCCATCCCATCCCCCAATTTTACCTAGGTAAACGGAACCTTCCTCGTTGTTCAATCATGTGTAAGCCCTTTAAGTATAAATGCCATGGCAACGTACCCATCCTCCATGCGCAGCAATCCACTGGGAAATTCTCTCTGTGATGAGGAACCGCAGCAGAATCTGAGTGATGCGGCGCATGAAGCTGGCACAACTCCCCAGCTGATCTCGCAGAATCTTGACGGCGATGCGGTACCCAAAACACAGCAAGGTCAAAATTCGGCCCCAGCTGATGCCGTCAGCGAAGATCCTGGAGAAAAGGTCAACACAGATGAAGAAGAATGGAACAACAGATTCACCAAATAAAATCAACAGAATAATTCTCTATTTCAGATTCACCGAAACATCTCCAACCTAAGATTTTGCAATTATCAATCTACAGATGAATTGCAGAAAGACAGCATTTCATGGCAGCTAAACTGAACATAGGGAATGAATCAAATATAAATGTGGATCAAGAATACCTGCAGCCTAACATGCCTGCATTACAACAAAGAGGCCCCCTGCTTGTTGTTCTGGTCAATCTTCTGCGTGTTCTGAAAACTGTCGCAACTCCCATGCTGTTCATCATGTCTCCCTGAACATGGCTACACCTGGCTACACCAGGCTTCATCTGCCAGATTTCAAGCCCTCACAGCAGAATGTGTGTCACATAATTCATGGCTACACCTGGCTACATCTGCCACAGTCCAAGCCCTCACAGCAGAATGTGTGTCATGTAATTCATGGCTACACCTGGCTACACCAGGCTACATCTGCCACAGTCCAAGCCCTAACAGCAGAATGTGCTGTCACATGATTCATGTCCAGACACTGGAAGGCCACCCTCCAGAAGATACCCTGACTGCTGCCAGGTGACTTTGCTATAATTCATCACACTGGAAATATGAAGATACCCTGACTGCTGCCAGGTGACTTTGCTATGCTATAATTCATCACACTGGAAATATGAAGATACCCTGACTGCTGCCAGGTTACTTTGCTATGCTATAATTCATCACACTGGAAATATGAAGATACCCTGACTGCTGCCAGGTTACTTTGCTATAATTCATCACACTGGAAATATCCAGACATGTTCATTCAGGACACTAGCTAAAAATGCAAACAAACACACAAAACAGAGGTCAAAACAGTACTTCTATCATTCACAACACAGAAACAGACAAAACACATAAAACAGAGCGCAAAACAGTGCTTCTATCATTCACAACACAGAAACAGACAAGTGAATTTTTACAAATCTGTCTTCTTGAGACATAACAATCAACAAATTATACCCAACATGCAGAACAATACTCCCATGACGGAAGGAGAGCGTCAATGGGAGAGAGAGAAGTGGGCAAGGGACGACAGTTCAACAACACACAGCAGGAGTAGGGGGAGAGGGATGGGGAGAGGGATGGGGAGAGGGATGGGGAGAGGGATGGGGAGAGGGATGGGGAGAGGGATGGGGAGAGGGATGGGGAGAGGGATGGGGAGGGAAGTGAGTTGGATCTCTTCAACTGCCAGTAACGCCCAGCAAAGTGTTGATGAATGGCAACAATGTCAATCACACTGTGTTGATGAATGGCAACAATGTCAATCACACTGTGTGGATGAATGGCAACAATGTCAACCACACTGTGTTGATGAATGGCAACAATGTCAATCACACTGTGTTGATGAATGGCAACAATGTCAATCACACTGTGTTGATGAATGGCAACAATGTCAATCACACTGTGTGGATGAATGGCAACAATGTCAATCACACTGTGTTGATGAATGGCAACAATGTCAATCACACTGTGTTGATGAATGGCAACAATGTCAATCACACTGTGTGGATGAATGGCAACAATGTCAATCACACTGTGTTGATGAATGGCAACAATGTCAATCACACTGTGTTGATGAATGGCAACAACGTCAGTCACACTGTGTTGATGAATGGCAACAATGTCAATCACACTGTGTTGATGAATGGCAACAACGTCAATCACACTGTGTTGATGAATGGCAACAATGTCAATCACACTGTGTGGATGAATGGCAACAATGTCAATCACACTGTGTGGATGAATGGCAACAAAGTCAATCACACTTGATACATGCAAAGTCAAGATGAAGTCAAACTGAGCTCACTATGAGAACTGGCTGTGAAGGGACACAACATTTCAGGGACACCTGTCTTTAGCTCACAATAATTGATAGGATGATGAGGATGATGCTACGAAGGGACACAACATTTCAGGGACACCTGTCTTTAGCTCACAATAATTGATAGGACGATGAGGATGTTGATGCTGTGAAGGGACACAACATTTCAGGGACACCTGTCTTTAGCTCACAATAATTGATAGGATGATGAGGATGTTGATGCTATGAAGGGACACATTTCAGGGACACCTGTCCTTAGCTCACAATAATTGATAGGATGATGAGGATGTTGATGCTATGAAGGGACACATTTCAGGGACACCTGTCCTTAGCTCACAATAATTGATAGGATGATGAGGATGTTGATGTTTAGGAGTTCCAATTTCATCAAATATGTCTTCCCTTCAACAACTACATTGCTCACAATGTCCACAGACGATCATTCACAGGTTCTACTGCAGTGTTGCACATCATGTAGATTCGGAGATTTAGTACCAATTGCTGATGAAAATCACTGAGATGTCAGCCAATGAACCATTTTTCAATCCCAAGGCGTGCCCATGGACTGTGTTTGTACTAGGGAGATGTTGTGAAGCCTCTTCATTATACAAAGGTCTGCCCATGGACTGTGTTTGTACAGGGAGATGTTGTCAAGTCTCCTCATTATACCCATAATTACCGAAAGAATTGTAAAACAGATTTGTATTTTTCATCTGCTCCATGTTACAAGGGACTTATTAGCTAATTTTCATATAGCTTGGAGTTGTCTTTCTTCTCCCTCTTATTTCCACCAACGCATCTTGCAGACCATGCTCCATTGTGCTTCCATAACCCCCTTGATTTTTTTCCCCTGGGTGGGAAAATAGCCTTTACATATGGAAACAGTATGCACGATATCTTCCACATTTTAGCCTTTACATATGGAAACAGTATGCACGATATCTTCCCACATTTTAGCCTTTACATATGGAAACAGTATGCACGATATCTTCCCACATTTTAGCCTTTACATATGGAAACAGTATGCACGATATCTTCCCACATTTTAGCCTTTACATATGGAAACAGAATGCACGATATCGTCCCACATTTTAGCCTTTACATATGGAAACAGTATGCATGATATCTTCCCACATTTTAGCCTTTACATATGGAAACAGTATGCACAATATCTTCCCACATTTTAGCCTTTACATATGGAAACAGTATGCATGATATCTTCCCACATTTTAGCCTTTACATATGGAAACAGTATGCATGATATCTTCCCACATTTTAGCCTTTTACATATGGAAACTGCATGCACAATATCTTCCCACATTTTAGCCTCTACATATGGAAATAGCTTGCATGATATCTTCACATATTTTAACCTTTACATATGGAAACAGCATGCATATCTTCACACATTTTAACCTTTACATATGGAAACAGCATGCATGATATCTTCATACATTTTAGCCTTTACATACGGAAACAGCATGCATGATATCTTTACATATGGAAACAGCATGCATGACGTCTTCACACATTTTCAGAATGTGGGGCACTGCACTCAATCCTTATGTACAGTTTGCAGTTGGTTTGGACTGACAATATCGAAAGTGCCTTGTTTCAAACTGCCGAGTGCGTAGACAGCGCAAACTGGGAGAAAACCAAATCAGACATCGGGAGATCGATGCTATGACCGGGAGACCGGGATGTGACCTACGAAAACGGGAGAATCTCCCGGCGAAAACGGGAAGTAAACAGGTCTGCAATATTTCCAGTTGGTTTGGACTGACAATATTTCCAGTTGGTTTGGACTGACAATATTTCTAGTTGGTTTGGACTGACAATATTTCCAGTTGGTTTGGACTGACAATATTTCCAGTTGGTTTGGACTGACAATATTTCCAGTTGGTTTGGACTGACAATATTTCCAGTTGGTTTGGACTGACAATATTTCCAGTTGGTTTGGACTGACAATCTAAATAAATGACATAGGCTAAGAGGGAGTTTGCACCTGCCACCTCCCACTTACTGATTTATTCTGAACAATACACTTCATCTTGACCGACAATTGCAATTAATACTCTTATCAAAGTAATATTTTTGTCATCATTTCTGGACTTCAAGGTGAAACATAAAAACGTTTGATCTGAACTTTTTGTATCCCAAACTTCCATCAACGGCTTAGAGAAATCAATTACTCCCCCCCACCACTCCCCCTCACCACTCCCCCCCCCCCCCCCCCCCCCCCCATCACACTGTATCAACTATCTTGTACATGATGACCTACAATCATGTTCCAGGGATTCCATGGCGCAGTGTATGACATCAAAACAATGATTTGTACAATTCACTGTCGCAGTGTATGACATCAAAACAATGATTTGTACAATTCACTGTCGCAGTGTATGACATCAAAACAATGATTGTACAATTCACTGTCGCAGTGTATGACATCAAAACAATGATTGTACAATTCACTGTCGCAGTGTATGACATCCAAACAATGATTTGTACAATTCACTGTCGCAGTGTATGACATCAAAACAATGATTTGTACAATTCACTGTCAGATCTTTACTTTATAATTTTTAAGAGGGTATACATTATTTATAACATGTCTTATATAACATTTATGCTACATTAATAAAACCCTATACCTTTCACCCAGAAATGAAACTGCCAAAATTTCATTAACATGAATGTTTAAGTGAATCATTCATCTAGTGAGTATTACTTAGCTAACTCAGAATCTGCTTAACCAGCAACAGGCTGACAGATTGAAAAACAATTTCCAGTCCCTTTAACACTGGGCTTCTGACTGCGTCTTATTACAACAGAAGTATAATAATCGTTAATGACACCAGCGAAGTCCGAACAAGACATGGGCGACTTACTTCCTGGCTACTCCAGCAAAGGCCTCGTAAGCAGTGTCGCAGTCAGGGCCGATGTTCAGTGTGCGTATCATGTCGTCAAACCGGTCCTTGTATTTCTCGTTGATGACGTCCCCGATTCTCGCCAACTGCCGTCCCACCTCCGCTGCAGGACTGCGCACATTCATTGCGTTTAGAAATGACTGAATTACTTTCACATGATAGATCCCGACCTCTTCCCCTATAGATACCCACTTACAGCTTCACAATCATGGGTCTCAACCTGGCTGCCACATTCATTGCGTTTAGAAATGACTGAATTACTTTCACATGATAGATCCCGACCTCTTCCCCTATAGATACCCACTTACAGCTTCACAATCATGGGTCTCTCAACCTGGCTGCCACATTCATTGTGTTTAGAAATGACTGAATTACTTTCACATGATAGATCCCGACTTCTTCCCCTATAGATACCCACTTACAGCTTCACAATCATGGGTCTCAACCTGGCTGCCACATTCATTGTGTTTAGAAATGACTGAATTACTTTCACATGATAGATCCCGACCTCTTCCCCTATAGATACCCACTTACAGCCTCACAATCATGGGTCTCAACCTGGCTGCCACATTCATTGTGTTTAGAAATGACTGAATTACTTTCACATGATAGATCCCGACCTCTTCCCCTATAGATACCCACTTACAGCCTCACAATCATGGGTCTCAACCTGGCTGCCACATAGATATCCACTTACAGCTTCACAATCATGGGTCTCAACCTGGCTGCCACATAGATACCCACTTACACGCTCTTCACAATCATGGGTCTCAACCTGGCTGCCACATTCAAAGCTGCCAGCAGACTCACTGAAAGTTCTGATGGAATTAAGGCACCAGTGATCTCACAGCGCTATCAAAGTTCAGGCAACCTGAAAAGCCCCACCCACACTGGGGCTACATCCATGACATTATTCAGAAAAAAATGTCCACCACTATACCTGCACTGGGGCTACATCCATGACATTATTCAGAAAAAAATATCAACCACTATACCGGCACTGGGGCTACATCCATGACATTATTCAGAAAAAAATGTCCACCACTATACCTTCACTGGGGCTACATCCATGACATTATTCAGAAAAAAATATCAACCACCATAGTATATATAGTACACCACAACACAGGCTACTTAAATAGGGGGATAAAAGGCAATCAATATATATATATATATTTTTTTTTTTTTCAAATTTAGCTCACACTAACGACATAACAATGTAGCAAAGGTGAAGTTTTCACAGGTTTTGATGTGGGTATGGATACCTATCCACAGGTCAGGCAATAACAATTGACACAGATGAATAACCAAAGCAGGAGATATTTGAATCCTGCACATCTAATATTGTCATAAATGGAATCAGGTATTAGTGATCATTATCTTACCTAACGATGTTCAGTAGATAAGCTTAATGTTAACAAATCACGGATGAGAAACTTCAACTTCTGACAGCTACAAGAAAAATCACAGGTCAACATATACACCTCAGAAACTGTCACACAACCAGTTTGCAAAATGACCATCCCTTTCTGTCATGTCACAATATGAGACTGAAATAGCCAGAACAACAACAATTGGGGTGGGACTCCCACACATGGTGCCTCACATATCAATGCTGTCAACAAGATCCAGTTTACCTGTCTGGAATGACTGGAAGGTTGAGCAGTTCCGGGTCCACAGAGTTGTTGTCATAGGTCTGGCGGATGTTGTCATTCCTGTACTGCTGGTACACAAAGTTCCGGAACACATCTTCAGTCTGTTCCTTCACATTCTCCTCTGTGTCAGGCTGAATCTCCTCAGGGGGTCGGGGCATGAGCTGCATTTGAGACAGGGCTGGTTTCAAGAAGTCATCACTCTGTTCCCCATTGCCATCTGGGCTTCCGTTCCAGGAAGCCATGCTCAGTGCACATTCACTGTCCGTGTCACTCACAGCACAATCTCTTGCGTTACCAGCCAGGCAATCTCCTTTTGGGTTTGTCCAGTCAATGATGCCAGTAGGTTCACTAACTGACCCAAACTGATGATTACATGGCTGTTTCAGTGGAAACTGGAGGTAATATTTGTTGTCCACCACAGCTAACAAGTTGTTGATCACAAAGTTTTCACCTGTAATGGCGACCAAAGGTCTGCACACAAATCAAAAACACTGTTGTTATCCAATCAATCTTTTACAAATGGGTTGTAAGTTTTAATCAGGAGAGGGTGTGCCTTGCTGTCAGTGTAACTTTAAAGCAAAAATGTGATGAACACATATCCATGTATTTACACAAACATATATTCTGCACTTTTAACTACACTGCAAATACTATAAATAGTTGTTTGTGTGTGTGTACAGTGTGTGTGTGTGTGTGTGTGTGTGTGTGTGTGTGTGTGTGTGTGTGTGTGTGTGTGTGTGTGTGTGCAGTGTGTGTACAGTGTGTGTGTGTGTGTGTGTGTGTGTGTGTGTGTGTGTGTGTGTGTGTATGTGCATGCACACTCATTTTAATATGCAAACATACATGTGAGTATGACAGACAAAAAAGTGTAGATTACAGGCAAAGATGGACAAACTGATGTCATCGTTGTCTGCGATGACAGACAAAATGAAGGCTCTGTACAAGACAGGACATAATAAGGCAGCTAGAAGACTGGAAGGCTCTGTACAAAACAAAGCATAATAAGGTAGCCAGAAGACTGGAAGGCTCTGTACAAGACAGGGCATAATAAGGCTGCCAGAAGACTGGAAGGCTCTGTACAAGACAGGGCATAATAAGGCTGCCAGAAGACTGGAAGGCTCTGTACAAGACAGGGCATAATAAGGCAGCCAGAAGACTGGAAGGCTCTGTACAAGACAGGGCATAATAAGGCAGCCAGAAGACTGGAAGGCTCTGTACAAGACAGGGCATAATAAGGCAGCCAGAAGACTGGAAGGCTCTGTATAAGACAGGGCATAATAAGGCAGCCAGAAGACTGGAAGGCTCTGTACAAAACAAAGCATAATAAAGCAGCCAGAAGACTCAAGAGGAGGTGAAAAGGATGGATGGTGATTAGTTTGAAGAGGTGAGGGGAAGTGAAGAAACAAACACACAAACAAACAAAACAAAACCAACCAAACAAAGAAAAAAGTAAAAATGAAACAAACAAACAAATAAAAGAAAAATCTTTTATGATCACTGTCTTACCCCTGTGTCCAGTCTTCAGTCCTCCCCCCCAAAAAAAACAACCATCCCATAGTATGAACATCTACCAAACTCGCAAAACAAACAGGTTGTGACTGCTCAAAATTTATCAGATTTCAACATCATACAGGTGCAATTTATACATTATCTCATGTGAACATGGCTATCAATAAACAGGTCTTGATGGATACTTTGTTTGCATTTTATTTCAGAACACGCATATATTAATACTGTCATGCATCATTGCAAACTATGTCCACTCACTCTGATTATACTTAACAGTCCAGCTATTCTTTAATTTCAGCTTATTCAAATTGTTGTCATGGAGTTAGCAGCGATCACCATTTTATTCTGCCCTCACTTTATGGAGCGTAGTGTGTGTGTGTGTGGTGTGTGTGTGTGTGTGTGTGTGTGTGTGTGTGTGTGTGTGTGAGTGAGTGAGTGAGTGAGTGTGTGTGTGTGTGTGTGTGTGTGTGTGTGTGTGTGTGTGTGTGTGTGTGTGTGTGTGTGAGTGAGAGAGAGAGAGAGAGAGAGAGAGAGTGTGTGTGTGTGTGTGTGTGTGTGTGTGTGTGTGTGTGTGTGTGTGTGTGTGTGTGTGAGTGTGTGTGTGTGTGTGTGAATGTATGTGCAATCAGTGTGTGTGTGTGTGTGTGTGTGTGTGTGTGTGTGTGTGTGTGTGTGTGTGTGTGTGTGGCACGTGTGACGTTGTGGGGATACATATGCTCATCGTTTGTGCTTCAAATAGTAAACACTAATGATACTAGTAGTTGATCAGTTTCGGCGAACACCTAGGAACAATGGTTACTTCGATAAAACACGGAGTCCGTGACGAAGCTTATTGTGTTTCAGATTACGATCTCATTAATCAGAATATTTCTATACGTAACCGTTTTTCCAAACCATTTGTTTTCAAGTTATTCGTCCTGTAAGTTAACAACATAATATAAGTTATGATTTACCGCGCGCTTTGATAATTTCGCGCCTATCACTGATTGTTTTCTGTTGAATCACTTTCATGGGGCGCCCAAGATGTTTCTAAAAATAGCCATGATGGCATAAACAAAAGTGATTACAAATTGCCCTCCAAAAAGTTTGAAAACAAAGTGAACCTGTCCCGTTTTTCGTCTGATAAAAGATCAACGACACGTCTGTTTGTCAGCTGTTTCATTTGACCAAATATTAAAGACAAATACGTTTGGAACCTATAATCGAGAGAGAAGAAAACTTACCGAAGAGCTCTGACGAATGTCTCCTGCACATGGACAAATCAAAACATGTCAGACAAAACAGGAAGTTTGCGGAAATGACATCACCCATAGCACCCGATGACCTTTGGCGTTAGCAGACGAACCAAAAGAAAACTTGGACGCAACCTGGCCTGACGAACTGGCGACTTAGAGGAGTGGGATCAATCTCTTGAGAGCTCCTGGTTCTCCCCCATTTTCTCCTCCCTCCCCATTCCTCCTCATCCTCCACCCCAACCCCAGGTGTACCACAAGGATCAGTTTTGGGACCTTGCTTGTTCCTTGTATACATGAATGATCTCCATGAGAGCCTGACTTAACGCTGTTCCCTGACGACACTGCAGCTTATAGAGTAGTCACATCCCAGCGAGACCAAGACCAGCTACAAGAGGACCTCCATCGCCTTGGAGAATGGGAGAAGAGCTGGGACATGGTTTTTCACCCAGGGAAGTGTACTGTTCTTCCTGTGACCAGAAGTCGGCGACCCCTCCACTACCAGTACAAGCTGCATGGACACACACTTGACACGATGTCATCAGTCAAGTATATCGATCGGCGTCACACTGAGAAGAACATCAGCTGGGATTCTCACATTGATGCCATCACTCTGAGAGCAAGCAGGATGTTGGGATTCCTTCGTAGGAACTTGAAAGCTGCACCCACAGAGCTGAGAGAGAGAGGGCTTACCTGACATTTGTCAGGCCCCTTTTGGAATATGCCAGCTCTGTGTGGGACCCCCATACACAGAGGAAGGTGGACAGAATGGAAGCAATACAGAGAAGGGCGGCTCGCTTCGTATTGAACCGCTGCCACAACACCTCAAGTGTAAATAGCATGATTTCTCGACTGGGATGGCCCTCCCTTCAGCGACGCCGGCAGATGGCACGCCTGACGATGCTGTACAAGATTTGCAATAACATGGTTGCAGTCAGCCACAGCAAACTTCATCCAGCTCCGGTCCGCCAAAGAAGAGTACATGACAAACAGTACTCTGCCATCCAGTGCCGCACACAGTATCGGCAGAACTCATTCTTTGCTAGAACAATTAGAGACTGGAATGAGTTGCCAGCAGAGTCTGTGACCGCCCCCACTCTTGACACCTTCCAGTCAAGGATGCAACTGCTGCTCTGATTCTCTTTTGTTTTTCTTCTTTTTTTTTCCGCCGGGCGAGCCCCAACCTGAAAGGTATTAAAAAAGTTTTAAAAAAAATCAAATTGTTGACTGTGGACACTCAAAGGAGGAAGAAAAAGAACCTCCGTCCCGTCTCCAAACAACTTTACTCATCTCTGTTTCAGTCTTCTCCGGTAAGACTCGTGATAAACGTCAAGACCCAGCATTCGGGGTGGTTGGCTGGGTACAGGGACAACGGATGAGGCTTTTTCCACAGTTTAGCAGCGGAGAACTGAGCTAACGCCCTGAGCCAGGGGGGCTTGGAAGGACTCCAACATAGGGGAATCAGCAAGGCTGGATGGTGCCCTGTTCCACTGGCACAGTGTTGGCTGAAAGAATCCCTTGCAGAGTGCTGGATGATTGATTGTTCCACAGGAATCAGGAAAACTGCAGTTAGCCGTCAGGCTTGTTGAAAGCCTCATTTCAGCTTCGTGAGGGACTGTTGTGGGAAAGGTCGTCTATATTTCAGCTTCGTGAGGGACTGTTATAGGAAAGGTCGTCTATATTTCAGCTTCGTGAGGAACTGCTGTAGGAAAGGTCGTCTATTTTCAGCTTCGTGAGGGACTGCTGTAGGAAAGGTCGTCTATATTTCAGCTTCGTGAGGGACTGCTGTAGGAAAGGTCGTCTATATTTCAGCTTCGTGAGGGACTGCTGTAGGAAAGGTCGTCTATATTTCAGCTTCGTGAGGGACTGCTGTAGGAAAGGTCGTCTATATTTCAGCTTCGTGAGGGACTGCTGTAGGAAAGGTCGTCTATATTTCAGCTTCGTGAGGGACTGCTGTAGGAAAGGTCGTCTATAAGAAGGTCGGGGTTTGCCGGGACACTTATCCGTATAGAATGTCTTTCCAGGAGCTTCTTGTGGCTGCATGTTTCCTCTGGCAGAGCTACGGGCATGTGTCATCTCCTTCAGCACTTGTCTGCATGTTTCCTCTGGCAGAGCTACGGGCATGTGTCATTTCCTTCAGCACTTGTCTGCATGTTTCCTCTGGCAGAGCTACGGGCATGTGTCATCTCCTTCAGCACTTGTCTGCATGTTTCCTCTGGCAGAGCTACGGGCATGTGTCATTTCCTTCAGCACTTGTCTGCATGTTTCCTCTGGCAGAGCTACGGGCATGTGTCATCTCCTTCAGCACTTGTCTGCATGTTTCCTCTGGCAGAGCTACGGGCATGTGTCATCTCCTTCAGCACTTGGCTGTATGTTTCCTCTGGCAGAGCTACGGGCATGTGTCATCTCCTTCAGCACTTGGCTGTATGTTTCCTCTGGCAGAGCTACGGGCATGTGTCATCTCCTTCAGCACTTGGCTGTATGTTTCCTCTGGCAGAGCTACGGGCATGTGTCATCTCCTTCAGCACTTGGCTGTATGTTTCCTCTGGCAGAGCTAC
The DNA here is from genome assembly GCA_018398815.1 of Conus ventricosus. Lineage (NCBI taxonomy): Eukaryota > Metazoa > Mollusca > Gastropoda > Neogastropoda > Conidae > Conus > Conus ventricosus. The sequence continues at coordinate 1,578,579 of CM031607.1, forward strand.
GGGCATGTGTCATCTCCTTCAGCACTTGGCTGTATGTTTCCTCTGGCAGAGCTACGGGCATGTGTCATCTCCTTCAGCACTTGGCTGTATGTTTCCTCTGGCAGAGCTACGGGCATGTGTCATCTCCTTCAGCACTTGGCTGTATGTTTCCTCTGGCAGAGCTACGGGCATGTGTCATCTCCTTCAGCACTTGGCTGTATGTTTCCTCTGGCAGAGCTACGGGCATGTGTCATCTCCTTCAGCACTTGGCTGTATGTTTCCTCTGGCAGAGCTACGGGCATGTGTCATCTCCTTCAGCACTTGGCTGTATGTCCATGTGTATTTTCCCTGGGTTTGCGCTGCTTAGCATGAACTCATGCTCCGCTGTTTGTTCACTCAGACAGAGAGGACTCGCAGGGTCATCTGTTCTGGCCCATCTCACCAGGTTTGAGTTCGAAGACAGGGGGTCACATGCAAATCTGAGGATGAAGCTAAACAAACAAAAAGAAAAGCGGAAAGTTCAGGTGGCAGTAGACATAATAAACAACGGAAACCCTTCAGATATGGAAACACCAGAACGCACGCAAACCCACAGACAGGGGCTGGGGTCATCAGAAATGAAGTGGTGGTCAAAGGCAAAAGGGAAAGCCAAGAGAGACACAGTAACAGAGGAGCTGAAGAAAGAAGAAGATGCCCAGAGAATCCAGAAGGCGGTCCAACGAGGCCACACGGGGAAGTGAACCACGTGGGGAAAACGCACTCCAAAGAAATCTCATCTGGAATGACATGTGGCCATGGCACTTCTCAGGATCAGCTTCATTGTCAGATCCCTGCATGCCCTCCAATTCAAAGCTGGTTGAAGGGAGAGTGGGGGGGGGGGGGGGGGGGGGGGATCAGGTGACCCTGCGTCAGGGTAAACAAACAGTGGGACATGTCGGGAGCTGACACAGCCAACTGCTTTCAAGAGATCGCACACGCGGTCAGCACTGCCATAGGATATTATACAACAACAACAACAACAGCAAACACACAAAAACAACAACGTAAAAAGGTCTGCGTCTCAAACTGAGCCATTTCACGAGGAATCCACATCAAACTGCACCACTCAAAAAAAAAAGAAAAAAGAAAAAAAAGGAACAGCACCATCAGGGCCTGATTGCCATAAGTCCTACGTCATTCCTGATTTTTTTTCTTTAACAAAAAAAAAAAAAAAAAAAAAGTTTTGAAGACAGGCAATGCAGAACTGCTGCAAGATGTTGGGGCCTTTTGGTGAGCTGTTGAATAGTAACAGCCCCCTCCCCCTCCTTCCCGCACCTCTCCCACCACCTTTCCCCTCACCTTCTCCCTACCCTTCGGCGACAGAACTGTGACACGTGCAGTTGACTGTTCGCTTACAGCAAGGAAGGGGGGGGGGGGGGGGGGGGGGGGAGTGCAGGAGATAGTTCTCCACTTCGCCCCCTTTAGGGTTATAAGGGGGACGTGGGGATGTGTTTGTTCTTGGTGTTGTGTTTGTAGTTTGCTTATTTTTTTTAGTTTGGTTTTGTTTTTAGATGGTAATTTCACCTGCAAAGGCTTTGCTATGAGTGCATGCAAATATTCTGAGGCGCGTTCAAGATGCTAGTGAAGAAAACAACAACAGCAACAAAACTGTAAACGCGCACGCGCGTGCACGCACGTGTGTGTGTGTGTGTGTGGTGTGTGTGTGTGTGTGTGTGTGTGTGTGTGTGTGTTTGTGTGCGTGCGCGCGCGCGCGCTTGTGACTGTGTCGTGCGTGCGTGCATGGGTGCGTGCGCGCACCTCTGAGAGCGAGAGAGAGAGAGAAGAACCTGCAAGATGTTTGGTATGCTTGAAGTGCGTGTTGCACGTGCAGACGATGACTGAGCCCAACACTTGTCAAGATATAGCTGAACTGTTCTCAGTTTCTTTTTCTTTTTTTCTTTTCTTTTCTTTAAAAAAAAAAACTAAAATAGGCGACAGTATATACAAAAAACCCACCCTGAAAGAAACCCAGTCAGTTGAAGAGGCAGAGCGGTAACGAGGCGGGAGACATGGCAGGCAGGGAAGGATTGGACAAACCGGGGGAGGGAGATCGATCTCCATCAGAGGCCGAGGAACAACCCTCCAAAGAACTAGGCCTCCGACTGGACCACTTCATGACACAATTCTACGGCACCAAGATGGAAACGCTGGTCCACATGCAAGGGAAGTATCATCTCCTGACCGCCGCCGACCCAAGACGATACAGTGAAGAAGTCACACTTCTCACCGCCCTGGCGTCTGAGCTCCAGCTCTTGCTGGACGATGCAGAGTCGTTCTGTGAGGCTGTGGAGGAGGATGACGCCCTGGAGTCCCAGCACGGGGAGCAGCTTCGCCAACGTCGCCAGCGTCTCCGGAGCTGGCTGCATAGCGTGCATGAGAGCATGGACTCCGTGAGGGAGGAGGTCCGTTTATGGGAGAGCTAGAGATAGTGCCATCGGCCTCCCGTCCCGTCCACTGACCAGGCTGCCACGTCACAGTGACGTCACGTCCCACACAGGTCAGGTTAAGACAGAGGGAGAGAGAGAGAGAGAGAGAGTGAATGAATGAATGAATAATTTAATTAGGTAAGCTTACAAAGCCCATTTTCATGGAGGGGTTGGGGTGGGGCTGTTCGAAAATGAATGTCAAAGAATAAACACAAACAATGTCACAAAACATCGCGATGAGGAAACCAAATCACGGAAGCAGTTAAACATCGAACACCGATGTGATTGTGATTGTGAATACCAAGAAGTTTATCTACAGTCATCAAGATTTCCGTTCTCCACGGCTGAATTGCTGCTGGAAGTCAATTGCACATTTTCTCTGTTAGTAAAATGAACGCTGTCCATGTAGGTACGCCATAGTGTCACTGACGGTCACGTTCTCTGGACGGTCGTTCTGTTGTTAATTCACCGGAGGCCTGTTCCGATCACAAACCACATCACGGCATTCATCAACAGTCCGCACTTGGCTCCAAGATCCAACATCGACACTTCATCTTGTGCCACTGTCACAGATTCTGTGTCACTCTGCTCCAAGTCGATCGCTGTCTGCTTGTCGCTGTGCCGTGTGTCTTCTGCAGGCTGGGTGACAGACGCAGGGAGGTGTTTGTCACTCTTAAAGATCTCATCACATGCAGCTGGACTGTCGCTGGTCCGGTCTACGTGGTAAACTAAACTAGGTGGTGTCGGCAAAAAAAAAAGCCGGACGGAGAACACACGTTTTCACTTACTTTTTCAAAAAAATTTTATTATTGTTTCTGTAGGTGTGCCTATCCCTGTTCAGCTGCGACGGGCGTTTACGACGATACGCCATGCTGTGGCCTTGAGTTTGCGTGGCAGGGGGCTGTTCGGTAGTTGTAGTGCATCGTAGAATGACGACAGTTTGTTTTTCTATGCCCTCTATTTTGTACGACGACAATGTCATTTCTTCCACGGCAGCATTGAGTGTGGCTGCTAATGTGGATAGGAGTGTGGCTTCTAATGTGGATAGGAGTGTGGAATAATGTGGATAGGAGTGTGGCTTCTAATGTGGATAGGAGTGTGGCTTCTAATGTGGATAGGAGTGTGGCTTCTAATGTGGATAGGAGTGTGGCTTCTAATGTGGATAGGAGTGTGGCTTCTAATGTGGATAGTGTGGCTGCAAATGTGGATAGACCTTCAACAGGCATGCAGGACGATCTACAGTAGAGAGAGGAGAGAGAGAGAGAGAGAGAGAGAGAGAAGTAAAAAAAAAAAGTGTAAGCTGAGCTGTCGTTGGAGACGGACGTGTTTTTGCTTCGCTCCGTCCTCTGCGTCTGCGTGCTATCTACTCACTGCTTTTGAATTGATGAAACTGCATGATGACAAGCATTGAAGCCTATATGTGCAGTGGACAGTTTGCACACATTTTTCCAGCTTTGCTGCATAAGAAAATGATCAAAAGGAGAGTCAATGTGAAAATGAGATGACAGTGGGTGACGTGTGTAGCGGTCTGGACATTGCAGTGTTTTGTGTCTGCATCATGCTGTCGGCTCTCATCCTGTTCGCTGCCCCTTTCTGTGTGTTCATGACCCTCTGTGTGGATGGATACGGACAGGTACGTGCAAATCATGAGTATGATGTCTTGCCTCTGATTACCCCAACAAATATGTATTGTGCTATTGAACAGAAAGATATCCAACTCTCACCCCATGTCTTGACATTGTCCACAATGTCTTTTCTGCAAACTACATCCCTGACCTCTCTCCCCGGACCCAACCTGCGATTTCTGTTGCTGCTTTGTGGCGACGTTGAATCCCAGCCTGGCCCTCTGTTGAGGACTCTGTGGCGACATTGAATCCCAGCCTGGCCCCTCTGTTGCTGCTCTGTGGCGACATTGAATCCCAGCCTGGCCCCTCTGTTGCTGCTCTGTGGCAACATTGAATCCCAGCATGGCCCCTCTGTTGCTGCTCTGTGGCGACATTGAATCCCAGCCTGGCCCCTCTGTTGCTGCTCTGTGGCGACATTGAATCCCAGCCTGGCCCCTCTGTTGAGGACTCTGTGAAAAGTCAGGAAGACAAACTGGATAGGCACACTTCAGGTCTAGAAAGAAAACTGAACAAACTGATTGAAACTCTGGAAACTGTCAATTGTCGAAGTAAGGAGCTTGAGGGAAAGTTCCATGCACTTGACGATTCAGTAAATACAAACTGCTCAGATATAAAAAGAAAAGTATCTTCTCTAGAAGTGGCTATCAGACAAAATAATGAAAGTGTGAAAAGAACTGAAGAAGAACAAAAGGATATTGATTCTAGAGTGAAAAAGCTTGAGGGTGAAATTGAAAGACAAGAGCGTTACTCCAGAAGGTCAAACCTCCTGCTGTATGGAATGGCAGAAGCAGCAGGTGAAACTTTTGACAGATGTGTTTCAAAGGTTGTAGACGCTTTTAGACGGCATTTTCCACAAAGACTGGGACAGATTTTGAATGGGCACACCGATTAGGTCTAACATCATCCAGAAAGGATAGACCACGACCAATGATTATAAAGTTTCAGAGACGGAGAGATGCAATGCTGATCATAAGGGATAGGGAAGGGAAAAATCGGATGCGTTTGGTTTGCGTATTGGGGCAGATCTGACGAAACGGCAAAAAGATACTGTGGCCCACTACAAAGAACAAGGAAAATATGCATTTTACACCAAAGGGAAGTTGGTGGTCCAAGATTTCCGTACACGCCCCAGTCATGATCATGGAATACATCAAGAATCCCACGCATCCCCCTCTGCCACTTCCTATGCACAGATGGCAGAAGGAGTACCAGAAGCCCAGGACAGTGCTGTCATGACTGTATGGCAGAAGTACCAGAAGCCCAGGACAGTGCTGTCATGACTGTATGGCAGAAGGAGTACCAGAAGCCCAGGACAGTGCTGTCATGACTGTATGGCAGAAGGAGTACCAGAAGCCCAGGACAGTGCTCTCATGACTGTATGGCAGAAGTACCAGAAGCCCAGGACAGTGCTGTCATGACTGTATGGCAGAAGTACCAGAAGCCCAGGACAGTGCTGTCATGACTGGCAGAAGGAGTACCAGAAGCCCAGGACAGTGCTGTCATGACTGTATGGCAGGAGTACCAGAAGCCCAGGATAGTGCTCTCATGACTGTATGGCAGAAGGAGTACCAGAAGCCCAGGACAGTGTTGTCATGACTGTATGGCAGAAGTACCAGAAGCCCAGGATAGTGCTGTCATGACTGTATGGCAGAAGAAGTACCAGAAGCCCAGGACAGTGCTGTCATGACTGTGTGACCAGACTGTGGATGAGGGTCCAGTTGAAATGTCTACCAGCCCTCAAGATGACCGCCAGACTGAGCAGTCCTTTCCCGACACACCAGGTGACCATGGCACACCACTTGGTCAGCAAGCACTCTCCTCGGGAACGAGAGGTTTTGGAAGAGGATCTCCACTTTCTGGTCAGCAGCACTCTGTACCTTGTGGTGGGGGGGGGGGGGGGGGGGAGGGAAATGGAGGGAAGGGGAGGGGGAGGGCGAACAGAACTGGTAACACTTGGGCACAGAATTCACCCATACTAACCCGCAATCGCTCTGCTTCACAGCAGAGTACTCTGCCCTATGACTGGAACTTGGGTCATGGCAGATCTGCTCAGAACAAGGATTCTGAACGTTCAATAGGGAGAAAACCAGTCAAAATAAATAGCGGGTAGGCCATGGCCCAGATCAAGTGGATATTACATTACATGCAGAAAGGTCATGAATGCGTTCTTAACTCTAATAGAGAGAGAGAGAGAGAGAGAGAGAGAGAGAGAGAGAGAGAGAGAGAGAGAGAATAATCGACGACGACGACAATGATGATAATCTGTTTCCAAGGGTAACAGATAAGCAAACACATACTTTTTTTCATCTGGCCCTTGCCCCACTATGGGACTAAGAGAGAGAGAGAGAGAGAGAGAGAGAGAGAGAGAGAGAGAGAGGATTTATTAAAAAACTCATAGCCCCTCTTAAAGGGTGTGGTATATACATGCAATGCAAGAAGTGGTACGTCTAATACAAACTGAGAACAAGATCAGCCGTGAATACGAGAAATTGTACTTTCAACACAAAGAAAAGGAGAGCGAGAGAAGGGCCTACTAAGCAACGAAAAAACTCGGTGTCTTCCTATCACTATCAGCGGCTGGTGCAAGCTGCCGGAAACGGCTGTGTTAGCTGACACGCAGAGTCGAGGGAGCCACACACCTAGATTAAAATCTGAATAAACTGTAGCTGGAGTAAGTGGTTGTATGGGGCAGTAATTCACATTGACACACAAAAGGCTGATTTGCTCCATAATTTTTTTTCAACTTTTTTTTTTAAGGCTGAAAATTCTAGTAACCTTTCCTACTTCCCCAGACAGAGTAATCTCAACTGTAAATTTAACAGAAAAGGACATAAATGAGCAACACTAAACGTTTAAAATCCTCCTGGTCCCGATTACATTGTCTTGGGCTTTTAAAACAAAATTTCCGGTGTGTTTTTAGGTGTATTTTAAAGGGTTGTGTGAATGACTTAAAAATTTTTTGGGGGGGGATGGCTTGTCAATTGACTTCAACGCGGCGGAGACAGCCCTGGTATGGCCCTTTGCGGTCGGCTGGACTATAAGCTACATTACCTTACCTGACCTGTCTCGGGCTTCTTAAAACAAACAGAATCATCTTCATTAAGAAAGTCGGCGAAGGATTTGGAAAGTTTTCCGTCAACAGACTATCTTCTTTTAGCGGGTAAAGGTAGATAGAGCTATGGACCAATTTTACTGAGTTTCAACCCCCCACACCCCTCCTCCCCGTTTTTTTTTCTCTCCCACACATACACGCCCTCAAGCGCCCCTTCCCAGCATGAGACTCCTCCTTTACCACTCTCCCTTTCTTTTTCTCCATCTCTATTTCTGCTTGCCTTTGCCCTCTGCAGACGGCTGCAGCCCAATTGCGCGAACCTCGGTAAATATGACACCGAGTTAATAGATAAACCCGTAACCCAATAGCGCGACCCGAGATGCACCTATTGCGCGAGGTATTAATGTTCCAATTGCGCGAATACACAGTAGCACACTTAGAACACACTCATACACAACACACACACACACAAACACACACATTAAGTCACTCACTCACTCACTCGCGCACGAGTGCAAACCTATATGGTAAGGCATAAAAAAATTCATAAGTTTAATGTACTTAAAATGCATTCTCAAAATAAAAGTAACAGTGATTGAAAATTAAATTCATTCTCTCTCTCTCTCTCTCTCTCTCTCTCTCTCTCTCTCTCTCTCTCATTTTGTCTATCTATCTCTATCTCTCAGTCAGTACCTTGTATACTGCATTCAAGAAGTCCGTGGCAAATTTTTGTGAGCAACTGCCTTCACAAACTCATATCGGTCTATTTCACCTGCATGGTATTGTCTTTGACAAGCTAGCATTGCATTTAGCTTTTCACGTCTTTGTCGTCGTTGAGCCACTGGCAACAGTCTTGAAGTGATGGCATTTACTTTTGTGTAAGTCTGTGTCTGCACAGCTTTCAGTTTCTCCGCCAGTTCGAACACAGATGGGTGCTTGTGGTAAAATAAGTAACTAAAATGCTTGTGAAACGCTTCACAAGCATTGGTTGTGCGGAGATGGCCGATTTCAGTGGATGCCCAGGTTGCAGGAGAGAAAGTAGCAGCATCAGAAACAAACGTCTGAAGTAGGTAGTCGCAGAAGGCTTCTATTCTTTGGTCTTGCGGAGCAGTTGCCATCAGATCGAAGGCAAACGTATCAGGTACATCCTCTGGTGGCAAATATGGGAGTCCAAACAACGTCTTGAGCCAACGCCCAATCTCAGAATTTTGGTCTTTGTAGTCATCGGCGAGGCCAAGGGACTGCATCTTGCGCCACCAGGCTTGGCCAAGATGAAAGAGACAGCCATTCACCTTGGTACCAGGCCACACTTCTCTCACGGCTTGGTGAACCGCTGTCTCAAAGTCAAGATGAATGTTTGAGACTCGGAAATTCAGGTTCTGTGCCGCACATAGCTCTCTGAGACGCTGAAACATGCTGATGTAGGTTGCTGTAGTCTTTGACGGGAGAAGACAAAACACACACGGCACATAAAACCCTTGCTTGTACGCGTGCAGCGTATACAGTTGGTAAAAGTACGCCAGACAAACTTTAAATGTTCCATCTCCATAGATAGTCACTTCATCTTCACAAAGCAATGCAAGATTGGTGTCTGTTGTGAAGATGATAATCCCGCTTTCTTCATCGTTGGAATGGACCATTCTTTCCCCACGGTTGGAAACAAGTTGGTACTGCTGCAGAGATTGGTGCGTCTCTCGCCTGCTTTTTGGTATCGTTGGAAGCACCTTTCTACGCTCTCTATAAATGGCTTTCCTGGCACACACAATGTCATTTGGTAGAAATTCTGCTGAATCTTCTGCCATGATTTCACGGCGGATTATTTTGGATGGCCTTTCGAAGTGATCTTCGATTGCTTTTCTTTTGCATTTTTGGCGCAATTTCTGGCGGTTCAATTGTTCATCCTGTTCTGGCTGGTGGTTGTGGATGTTTTGTAAATCCAAGGTGACGGTGCCAGCCAGGTCCGTTTTGCACCTGGCCTGGCACCCCCATTTTGTGCAGCGCCACAAGTTCGTTGCATTTGTAGTTTTGTCGAGGCGAAATTTAAAACCTTCATACAAAAGTCCTGGTTTACCTCTCTGCGTTGTGAACAGCTCCATCTTTCCTCGCCGGCTGTTTATTTTACTCACTATCGCTGCAGTTTTTCGAAACTTCAAAAGTCACGCACAAAACAATCTCAAAGGACCGGTACAGAAAGTGTGTGAGTGTGTATTCATCGGTACAGAAAATGTGTTCGCGCTATTGGCCTGTCGAAAGTTCGCGCTAGTGAGCACTGCCAGTTCGCGCTACTGGGCGATACAAAGGTCGCGCTAATGGGTTCGCGCTCTCGGTCTATTCGCGCAATTGGAATGCCACGCTGCAGACAGTAGGGAGGGGAGGGATGAAGATGAGGTGGAGGGAGATAAAGTAAGGGTTTCAAATGACAGGCTACATGAAGACACAAATTTTTTTTTCGATTGAGCACCATCCCTTCATTTTCAATGGTTCGGGTTTTTTGTGTGTGTGCGAGCGCGTGTGTGTATGTTTGCGTGCGTGTGTGTGTGTGTGTGAGGTTTATTATCAAATGGTTCCTTTCGTGTGTGTGTGTGTGTGAAACAGCATCTCTTCTCCTGGTGTACTGCGTTGGTAATTTCCGTCGTTCAGGTTCTCGGGTGGATGCCATCAGATCCCCACGTAATCTTTCAACATTTCGGATATGGCCGTTTTCAGTGTTAACAGTCTGTCACCGTTATCTTAGGGACTTACATGTTTTCTTGCTTTTCTTTGCACCCTTTTTTCAGCGCAGTTGACTGCCTTTGTTTTCCTTTTTTTTTTTTTTTTTTAGAAAGAGGCTCGACTGTCCCACAGAGATGTCCTTTTGTACCCCCCTCCCATACACTTGTTTGTGCCATATATCGAGGCAGAAAATAGCTGTGACATGACCAGGAGTAATGCCGTGGCTGTAGTTTTCCTGTAGTCAGCTTCAATGTTTTGCATTTTAACAGAAGCCATGAACAGAAGAGGAGGTTCGGGGGAGGGGGGGGTCGTTGGAAGGGAAGGTGGGAGACGGAATGATTTTTTTTTTCAAGATAGATATAGTCAGTCTTTTTGTAACAAGTCTTCAACAAGTTTTTCCCCAAACTATGGACAGTTCAAGTCGAAGAATAGGATGCGTGGAGAGAACAGGAAAATGCAGCTTCTAACTCACTTTCACCCTCAACCAGTTTTCGGGCGAAAGTGACCTAGAAGCTGCATTTTCCTGTTCTCTGACAAGTAACCAAAAAATAACGATTATCTACAAACAAACATACTGTGTAGGATTATCCGTTTTCAATACTAATTTACTAAACTTGCTTGTCTTTTAAAACTAAGTTATATTTTTGACATAAAATCCGCACACTTATTCTGACTAATTTCTACCTACAAAACTTTGTATAACAGACAGGCTGACACGAGGCTGAAACCTGATCGCTTAATTACGGCTGGCGCAGACAAGAGGCCTTTGTTCACATAGAATACAGCGCACGGCCCGTTTACAAACTGCGACCAAAAAATCAATAAAACACACCTCGCGTGCCTACTGGGCCCGCGGCGCACTAACTTGCAACATATTGCATCAGCAAATGTTTTGGAACATTCTCGAGTGCTACGTCGACACTACCGCATCGAGGCTGTCACGTTGGCAAGACCGGTTTTTCGCCATTGTTTCCCGGACTACCGCACAAGAAGGTTGTGTTTTGACTGCGCTCCGGTGTGGCCACTGAAAAGTGAGAAAAGTGATTGACTTTAAAACTTTAGATTGGATTGGCGACAACTGTAGTGTGTGGACATATTTCTGCTGTGCGTGTTGACAGTTTGAATGATTCTCAGAATACGCAAGAATTAGACAAACAAGTTGTAGAATGCTTGGCGCCTACAACTGGATTGAGTCAAGAACTCGAAAATTTTACATTGTCCGAAGATTCTCCTTTTAATGTGGACTGATTTTGGGTTATCAGCTTGGGAAAGCAAAACAAGTGTTTTCAAAAATCAAAAACAAAGAAGCAGTCGTGGACATCCTTTGTTAAAGAAAAATGTTTTATTCATGATTCATAAGCAAGAAGGATGATTCTGCTGTCAAACGCCTTTAACCACTTTCCTAGGTTTCATAAACTGGGAATGAGTTTTGATGATTTACTGAACAAACGACATAAAATTCTAACCTACATGTTTGAGAATGAAGAATTCAGAAAGTTCTAGCAATCTGAAGTCTGATTGCTTTCAAGTCTGGTGGGCTGACAAAACCGTTCGGACCCGAACGGTTTTCTAAAAATAGATCTTACGTTACCTGCTTTCAAGTCTGGTGGACTGGCAAAACCGTTCGGATCCGAACGGTTTTCTAAAAATAGATCTTACGTCACCTGCTTCAAGTCTGGTGGACTGACAAAACCGTTCGGATCCGAACGGTTTCTAAAAATAGATCTTACGTCACCTGCTTTCAACGTCATGCTTCGCCGTCCTGCATATTGCTGATTTGTACTACTGGCGATTAGAGCCGCCATAAAAGCTCGGCTACAGCAATAACTGCTGTAACTCTGCCAAAGCCAGTTGCAAGCCTGGTTGAGAAAAGGGGGTAACTCCTGCGCACCTCCACCCTACGCACGCACGTCCTCACCCCCACCCCACGCACGCACACCCCCACCCCACCCCACCCCGCCCACCCCCACCCACGCATGCACACACTTAAGTCACTTTTAAGTTCTTAACTTAAGTCACCTCAAGTCACTTCAAGTCATCCTCAAGTTCTTAATTAAGTTCTTAAGTTCTTAATTAAGTTTTTAATTAAGTTACTTCAAGTTCTTAATAAGTTCTTGATCAAGTAACTTCTAAGTTCTTACACAAGTTAACCTAAGATCATAACTAAGTCATCCTTAAGTACAACCAAGTTCTTATTCAAGTTATCTTATAATTATCAAAAAACAATACAATCTATGTTTTTATCTTAAATAGTAGATGTCTAATATAGTACACACACGCCTCAAAAAACGCGTCATCGTTGAGGATTGTCTTGCTTAACGCCCTTGGTGTGAGATCGGTCAGCATAGATCTTAATGAAGTTCTTACACCCTAAGCAACCGCATTGATTACAAATTCTGGTCTATGGAAATGTCTTTTATAGACTCCATGTCTTTATTTATTGACTCCATCATTTTTAAACAAAATAATAATCCGCCATGATCTATTTTTATCAAAAAAATTTTAATTTAAGTTCTTAAAATATTATTGCATTTTAAATGGATCAAAATGATTTTTTGTTATGGCGGTGCTGGCGTGCTGTTTTCTTCTGTATTTAGTGGTTCAGATTTTTTTGGCTGCTTTTGTTTTTGTTGCCATTCTTTATATATTTTATAACCGTAATAAACTGCCCCCAGCAGCAGCAAGGGCGCCAAAATGGCACAGTTTTAAGTTCAATATCCATGAAGACTTTGGTGCTGTAGACCTTGAATTAACTTGCTCTTGTTCTGGAGCTGGCATTGGATCAACTGTTGGCGTTGGCGTGTTATGTTTTCATTATGAGTTATATTCTGTGATTGTAACTTTAATTTTCTTTGCCTGTTTAACTCTGCTACTCTTTTTCCTGCTGCAACACGCCCAGGATGCTTTAGCTTTTCACTCGTCACTATCTCTACCTGATTAAGTGTTTTCTGATTCAATGTTTCCTGATTCTGCTGATTTTCCGACTCGTTCATTTTGAAGGGAAATAAAATCTATATGATTAAAAGTAATTAATCCCATGATTAACGGCGATAACAATGTTCCAAATCTGTAAATAAATCACAGCTTAGAGACTCTAATGACTTTGTTAAAACTGGATCTTGCGTTAAATCATACGTAAGATCTTGTTCAGAATCAATGGGAGCAAATTTGCTGACTAGTTTAGTGTACAAACTAAGAACTGTTTGCCCAACGCTTTTTACCATTCTCGACCCCAGCTGCGCTTCATACCTGTTGTGATACTTTATAATGTCTTGCGGTGACATCTGTTGAATCTGTTCTATGCTGAATTCAGTTCCGAGGAACTGTTTTGTTTTCCACATGCTGCTAAAGAATACAACCTCTCCTTTGGGGCATAATAGCTTGGTCATCAACTTGGTCATTCATAAGTTCAGGAAGGTTTAGGCTGCCCTGTAGCTGTAGCAGATCATCGCTGTTCATGTTTTTTATTAATTATAATTATTTTATTTTTTAAAATGAGCACCGAAAAAACTATTACCAACCTCGTATACCTGCTGTGATTGGAGGTCTAAGTGTAGGATACACGATGCTTGGTAAAAGCCTGTTAAAAATAAAACCGGCAGATCTTGGCAAACTAGACTTTGAGGATTCAGCAAAGCTAATCGCTATTATTACAGCTTCATTTGCTACGAAAGATTTTCTAGTTAAGCAAGGAATAATTCCAGAGAATATAAATATGTAAAAAAATACATTTATAAAAAATGGCTTCACTCGTAATGATAGGTGGCGCTGTGGTGAATGCGCTTGCTTTTAGCGGAAGTAATTACGCATTTAGTAAACTACGGGATGACGGCGAGAGAAAAAGACATAACAAAGCTGTGGAGCAACTAGCTGCAGCACAAGATCGCTATGAAAAGCAGAGAATTGAGCAGTTAGATTTTATTAACGACACACTGAAAAAACAGGGGCATGCAGCTTACACATTTAAAGATGTTGATCAAGCGATAAAAGAGTATTATCTTGTAACAGGCAAACCAATTGAGACATTGCCCCCACCAAAATTCAGCAACTTTTATCAACCATCAGAAAAACAAAAGATGCAAGAAATCGCGTTTATTGTCTTTGGCATGACTGTCGTGTATTTTGTTGCGCATAATATCAGCTGAATAAAAAATGAACAAAATCTATTATTCACCAAAAGGATATTGGAAGGGAATAACAGCAATCAAAAAGCTAAGCCAAGCAGCTGGAGTCAGTGAACAAACAGCAAAGGAATGGTTATCTAAACAAGCGATTTGGCAAATTTATTTACCTGCGCCTAGACGAATACAGAGACCACACTTTGTGAATACAACTCCAAACGACACCCATCAAATGGACCTTCTATATTTACCCTCTGATACGATTAGACGAAAAAGATTTAAGTACGCACTAACAGTCATTGACATAGCTTCAAGATACAAAGATGCGGAACCGTTAACACAAAAGAGTGCTTCTGCCGTTGCTGTTGCTATACAGCTGATATACCAACGAGGCCCGCTAACTTACCCTCGCATGATTCAAGTCGATGATGGAAAAGAATTTAAAGGCCAAGTGAATCAATTATTGTTAAAACACAGAGTTACCATTAAAAGAGGCATTCCGGGAGTTCACAGATCACAGGCTTTAGTTGAAAACTTTAACAAACAGTTAGCTGAAAGACTTTTCTCCTACCAGTATCACAGAGAGCTTATTGACAATTCTCGCAACACAGAATGGGTTAGAAGACTGCCCTCAGTTTTGCGCGCAATGAATAATGAAGAATTTAAAGGGTTAAAACCAGTACAAGCAATCAAAAGAAAAACAATAAATGTTGCTGAAGGAGACGTCCGTACACCCAGCAAACTATTACCGTTTGCTTTGAAAGTAAGGTACCTTTATTTACCGGGGGAAGCAGAAGGGGACACTCGCATCAGGGCAACAGATCCAGTTTGGAGTGTTGATCCATATGAAATAAAAAGAATTGTAAAAATGAATCCACCCGTGTATTATTTACGAGAAACTGACACAACGAAACAACCGGCTCCTCAAAGATCTTTTGTGAAAGAAGAACTGCAGATAATTCCGCCAGACACAGTTCCGCTTTAATTAATTTACGGTTCTCCAATGTCCATATGCATATGAAAACTCTGGATTAACAAACACACGTTTTGTGTTTGTTCTATCTAATGACTTCTTTGTTACAACTGTTGTGTTGATCTCATGTAGATTAGATCGCAGCTTTACGTTGTCATGATGAAAAGTCTTATTGCCAAACAATGCTTCTTTGTAGTTGTCATGCGATATGTTTGACTGCACAACACTGCGAGATATTCCTTTTGCTTTCTTAATGGTTTTTCTCCTGGCTCGAAATACTGTACATTTTCGACCTTAACCCCACATACTCCTTGATCACCTTTCCAGATAATTCATCCTTCATCTTTCCTAAAACCTTCTTGTTAGTAATTGAATGCAAAGGCGAATCTTTAGGTAATCGGATGTGTCATACCATCCTGCATGTCCTTTAGCTACTTCTATTTCCATGTCTTTATAGATGTCTTCAGTAGGGATATCTATAACAAAACTATCTGTATCTGTGTAAAGTACTCTGGACTCAGGATATAGGGGCTTAAAGTAGTCATAAAGAAATTCTAACATCAAAAGCTTTGATAATTCTAAAACAGTAAACCCAATAAAAACGGGTTTGTCCAATTTGACTTTCTTTTTTTTCATCATTATGCCAAAAAGCTGATCATGAAATCTTCTGAAGTCTTGATAATTAGGTTTTGAAGTCAGCTTAATTGCTTCGTTTTCTCTGGTGACCAATCTGACATCTTTGCGCTTGTGTGGATTCTCCATAGTCTTTCCAAAGCAGCTGTTATTCATCAGCTTGAAAAAGTCTTTTTCTGAGGCATCTGTGGATTTAGTTCTAAGATCAGTGTTCTTCATGATGTATGGTTTCATGAACTGTTCTTGATCAAAAGTAATTATACGATGAACTGCTGTCAACTTCAAACCATGTCTTAAATAAAATTGCAGAAGTCTGTAATGGCAGACATATTTTTTTTTGCTTCGAAGATTAGGCACAAGTTTAGGCGGCTCTGTTTTCGCCATCTTTAGGCTTTCTGCTGCTAATGGATAGTCATTATGTAGGTCATGGAGTTCATGAGGATATTCTAAGTCAACTTCTAGAATGTATCCGCGCTGTTGACCCGGCGTCAAACTGCTCAACCACTTTAATGCCTTTTGAATATTATTTGTACCTGTGTACATTTTAAAGTTGCGTAATGGAAGTGATTGCGCCATTGCCCAACCATACAGATTGTTTGCATCTAAATACATGAGATAGTTAGACCTTTTACTAGGATCATAGTTGTCTAAGTATTTGTTGTTTGCTTTACAGTAATGATGCGACGCCATACTAATTCCCCACGCAATCCGTTTTCAATCATCTGAATCATTGGTAAATCTGACAATAAATCAATCTGTACTCCAGTAAACTTTAAGAAAGCGTCCCAACTCATTCCCGGGCGCAGAAATGTAATGCGCGGGATCCAGGCTATAATGTTTCATGCAGGTCTTTCTATAATTTCCAAAGACGTCCGCCAACAAACATGTATCAGCCATCAAGTATGAATCATGATAGTCTCCCATCGTTTACACTCTAACTTCTGCCACGCATCTTGAGCATGCTGGTAATCAGAATCACTGATGTCCTTTCCTCTCAGACTAGAAAAGAACGCGCCTTTAGGAGAAGTGTGTCTTCGTCAAACCTTTCCCACTGTTCATGTACTCATAAGGGTAAACGCCCTTTCTAACAAGCGTTGGGTCAAAATATTCTTCCGTTATTGGCAGGACTTTAAGGACATAGCCAGCGACTCTAATGATCCCATCATGTGCTGCATAGAGTCATAAAAAGACATGTTATTTAAAGTGAAACACATGTACTTTTCTGATGACTGTGCAATGCATGACACCCTGAAGGCATTGCCCACGCTTTCATTATAAGGTGAGAGTCATAGCCTCGCAAGTTATGAAAGAATACAGGCAGCTTCCATGTCTTAGGATCAACTTTAGTTGAAGATTGCATTTACTATGTGCTGCCCCTCTGAACTTTCCGCTAATGTGATCATGGTCTCTTACTTTCGAATTCGCTGCGTCTAAGGAGAGGTCTAAACCGGCGGCAACAAAGGCCGCCCCGCAAATCAACAGTGAGTGGCTGAGTCATACTGTTGTTGGTCTTCAGGCGCCATTATGATTTCAGATAAATTCAGATTATTAGAACAATCATTACGCACTTGCTGCATGCGCTGTAAAAATCTTCTAGCCGCATTGGGCCTCTGTATAATTCGGGCTTTGAATGACCCCATCCGCCCTAACAATAATGAAGGCAAAGGAACAAACTGATTTTACTCATTAAACTTTTTTTCGAATTTTTTGGGGGCCGGGCCCCTTCAAAAGGGGAACAAAAAGCGACCGAATCTGCGTAAACTATTTGGGAGAATTTTGCAGCCTTTTCCAGTTTTAAAAAATTTTGATCCGGGGGGGGCGTAATTAGTTCGTTTACAAAACTGGGTTTAATACAATTTTTTAATTTTTCACTCGCCTTTTAACAAGAATTTGTTAAACATTTCTACAGAATTCTTGCTTAAAGTCCTTGCTTTGAAGTATGCCGCAAATAATTATCATGGCGTACAATAGTAAGCGGAGCCCCCTGGGAAAACATCATTAATCCACAGATTTTTGTTTTGGGTCGCCAATCGTTGGGCTATTTTTAGCACTTTAAGGGGGTGTAGATTTGTTTTTCCCCACCCATTGTAGAATTAACAGTTTTATTGTTTTTTTTGTTCTTTAAAAGACAATGGAACCCCGTAACAGGGAAAGGTATTCCCCTAAAGTTAAGATCATTGGTAAGGGTGAAGTTAGACACTCTCTCGGTTTTTTTCGGGCGGATGCAGCCTTTTCAGAACACACCACTAAAACATTTTTGCCTGTATTTTTTAGTTTAAACTGCTCTTTTGCAACTAATCTGGAGGGGGTGGAAGTAAGACCTGCCCCACAATCGCCATACTAAGGGCTGTTTTAAAACTAATCCAAGACTTTGCCCCCGACCAACCCAAACCCCTATTTTGGCCCCCGGCCATCAAACTGTGTAAGCAGTTCGTCGCCCAACCCGGGGAAGTTTTATGAAAAGAAGATTCTTTTTTTTATCGGGGCCCAAATTTAGATTTTTTTTCATTTATTGTTACATATCGATTAAAACACTAACATTACTTTTAATGGTGGGGCTATTGTTAGTTTTTACCCCGGAAACTTTAAAAAAAAGATAGCAAAAACTTTGCCCGACGTTGCTGGGTCAAGACTTTTTAAATCTTTTCATTTATCTCTTGATAAATCTTTTTTGCATGCTTTAAAAAATCTCCCCTTTTATTTACCATCTGGGGTTTCTTTTCAACTCCAAAAAATTTTTTTTAAACAAAAAAAAAATTAATCAAACAACGTTTTTTGCGCTTGGGGCTCATAAACAAAATTAAACACCCTTGGCGTTGTTAATGTGGGTGTTTAGAACAGAGTTTAATGTTTTTGTTTACTTTTTTTTAAAAAATTCCCTTTTTTACTCTCGGGGTTCTGTTGAAAAAATTTTCCCGCCTTTCTTTGAAGAAAACTTTTGTCTTTTGTATTTCATCAAATCGGCCTGAAAAAGTTTAAAATTTTCCTTCATCCTTTATGTTTGAGTCAGCTAGGCTTTTTTTTATTTTCAGCAAAAAGGGAACAAAGTTTAGCTTTTATCAGTTAACATAGCTGTGTGCTTTTGGAGTTTATTTTTTAAATTTTTTTTGCTGGCCAGAAACCAGGGCTAATGACCACGGGCCCAAGGGTTAAAGACAAACCCTTTGATTTAAAGCTGGGGCGGAGCCTATGCCTGATGCAAAGAGCCCAAACACTCGCCCCTGGATGCGGCGTTTTATAGTTAAGTCCAGTTTTAAACTGGGTAAAAGCATTAAAGGCGCAGAATCCTTTTTTTTGGTTTTGTGTATTTTGAAAGGTCCCCCTTTTAGTTTTTTTTGCATTTGTGTAATTTTGGGTTAATCAAAAAGGTTTTTTAACCCGGGGGTTTTACAAAACCTTCTCTTGGCGACTCGGGCGCTGTAGGCCTTTGGGGTTTAAATTAAACCAGACATGCTTTTTTTAAAAATAAAAAAATTTAATTTAGTTTTTCTGTTGGTCTAATCTTTTCTTTTTTAATATTAAAGCTGGGGCATAAATTAATAAAAACAAATGTACAAAAGCGGTTTATCGGCTTCTTTTTTTTTTTAAAAATTTTGAATTTTTTTCGTTTTTAAACCGTTCTCCCATTTCCCAGGGCAACCCCTTTATCCTTTTTGCCTTGGGCCCAATCCATAAACCGTTTTTGATTTTAAATTAATCATCAAGCCTAACACGGGTGAAGGGTAGATTTTAGACGAAAAGGCCCTGCTTTTGGATTTCTCCCCCTCCCCCCCCCAAAAATTTTTTTATTTCGTCAAAATGATGATAAGGTCTAAGCCCCAAAGCGTAGATTTGGTTAGGGCTACCTCAATTTACATTGCCCCTTTCGTTATTTTTGGGAAAAAAAAAACTTTTCATTTGCCTTGCGAAGGGGTTTTTTTCCATCTTCACACAGCAAAAAAAACCCTTTGGGGCTTTTTTATGGCCTAAAAAAAAATTTTCCCTTTAACGTTCCCCTGCTTTTAGGTTGTTGAATGATAAACGCACGTTTTGTAATATTTATAATTGTGACTCATTTTGTTCTCAACAGCCTGCAAATTTTATCTTTGCAAACCCAACATCAAACTCCCCCCCCAAATTTCAAAAATCCCTGTACTTTGCTTCGGTGTCTTTTTATTGAAAACCACGTTTGTATTCTTAAAAGTTAGTTCGTATGAAAATTTTTGTTTTTTTAATGCTCCTTGAAATAGGGGCAGGGGGTTTTTAACAATAAAAATCAAAGGGAATAGAAAAGCGTTTTTCCATCCCAAAATTTTTAAAACAGAAAAAGTTTTTGCTGCTTTTAGAAAATCTGGGGCGAGTTCGGCGCTATTCTAAGTTTTAGTGTTCTTCTTTCCCGTTTCCCTTAAAACGCAAGTTTCTTCCCTTTCATTCGGGGGTTAGCCAAAAGACCCAAATATTAAAAATATGTTGCATTGTGTAAAGAAAATACTTTTTTTCCCCCCTCAAGTTTTATAGAAATTTTCTTAACGATTGCCCGCCCCAAATTTTGGGAACAACTGTTCTTTTTGGGTCTGTTGTTGAAGCAAGTTCTTTTTTGAAAGAAAGGTGCAGGCCTGGCAAAATCAATATCCCCCTAGTCGGTTTTAAAACAGTAAAAATTTTTGATCTGCATAAATAGTAGATGGATTTTTTGGGAAACAGAAATTTTTTCCCCGTTTATTTCCCCCAACCCGGGGGGGTTTTTTTCAGCTTCTTGGGGGTCAAGAATGGGCCATAACTTGTAAATTTTTAAAAAACAAAATAAAAAGTTAATTTTTTTAAAACATGGCGGTTTGGGGCGGTGAAAAAAGATTTTTTGATATTGTGATCGGGAGGCCGCCGACATGGAAAAAAGGGGACTCTTTAACCCCAGCATCACTCAAGGGCCCTAAATGTGGCAAAAAATAACAAAACCCCAAAGGGTCATATCTTTTTTATAAAATTTTAAATCAAAAACCTCCCCAATTTATAGCCCTGATGTTTTTTGAACTAGATGTGAGGACCATTTGTTTTTTAAAAGACAATCGAGGAAAACTTTTTTCCGCTTACGAAAAACAAAACCCCCTCAAAGTTTGTGGGTTTGAGTCACTTAACCAAAAATTTAAAGGGAAAAAAATCTAAATCCCCTTGATTAAAAACCCAAAAACCAAAATTAAAGAGGAAAGCAGTTCCACTTAAAAAAACAACAACAAAAACCCCAACAGATAACCAAATGCAAAACAAAAAACCCTGAAGTTTTTAATTCAAACAGGGGACGAAGTAAAAATACAGTACCCGAACTCACTAAAGAAGAAGAACAGCATTTAAATCAATGCACAAGGGGAAAATTATTACCCCTTTATCGTACTTTAAACCCAAAAAGGGGCGAATTAAAATGTAGAAAAATTGGGTTTAAAACCTAGATGGGCATATAAAAGAGAAAAAAAAAAAACTCGCTGAGAGGGACGACCGAAACTTTAGGGGTTATTTAAAAAAAGAATGCCCAAAGAAAAAAAAATCTTGAGAAAAAAGATCCCCCCCAAGCCTAAAGCGCTGATACTAACCGGCCCAAATTTTACAAACTCAAGTGAAAAAAGAATAAGAAAAAAACTATCAAAAAATTTTTTTTAAAAGAAGACACACGCAAAAGCAGAACAAATTTACGAAAACTGTTTAGAGAGAAAGGGTTTGCACATTAGCAAGCGTTATAACGGCCTTGGAATTTTAATAAGTAAAATGGTGATGGGTATTAAGGCGGGTTTTGGAGGGCCCAAAATTCAGTGCCTCCATCGCCATCCCCCTGAAAAATCCCTGGGTAAAAAAAACAGCCCCCGGTTTTGCGAG
This sequence comes from Conus ventricosus, assembly GCA_018398815.1. Lineage (NCBI taxonomy): Eukaryota > Metazoa > Mollusca > Gastropoda > Neogastropoda > Conidae > Conus > Conus ventricosus. Next base: position 1,599,983 of record CM031607.1, read on the forward strand.
TTTATTTAAAAAAAATTTGTGGTAAAAACCCAAAAGACTCTTTACCAAAGGTTTTATTAGGGGGTGTTATTAGCTGGCTTTTGTCTACTGCAATCAAAGTATTTGGCTTTTTGCTGAGCACTTATGGGGGATTTGTTCTCTTAATAGTTGGGGGGTTTCTATTTAGTAAGAAAAGACCAAGTAATCCCTAGGCCAGTTAATCCAAAAAAAAAGTGCTTTTTCTTTTTTATAATTTAAAGGCCAAACGCGCCGAGTCCCACGTCTTCAACGGGCCCTTTAAAGGGGTTTGGGGCCCTTTGGGGGTTGGGGTGACCCTTTAAACTTGGGGGGGCATAGTGTTTTTTTTTTTTGATTTTTAAAATTAAATGGCTCAGAATTTTATGTCGTTTTTTTTCCCCAAACCCTTTTGTTTATTGCCTGCTACAAGGATTTCATTATTGTAGTTTATTATTGGGACCCATCGGGGTCTGGGTAAAAAGGCAGATTAAAACCGTGCCAACAGCAAAATCTACTTTTGATCTTTGGGGATTGTAAAACATTTTGGTTTCCTTTTTTTTTACTTGAAGGTTTAAAACAACTGTAAATTAAAGGGGTCCTCTAAAAATTTTCTAAAATATTGTTTTTTTTGCATCAAGGGCCCGTAGAAAAATCAAATTATGCTCGATCTCCCCTTGTGCTTTCGAACCCAGCAAACACCAAACGTAAGTACGAATAGGGGTCTTTTAATTTGTTTATTCCCCCTTTAGTTAAAACCCCCCCAGATTTCTAAGATAAAGGTTTTTCCCTGCTGTTTTATGTCTTGCTCTATGGCCCAGGTGAAGCCCGTGCCTGAAGAGAAAAATGTGTAAGGGGGATTCCCTTTAAGTTAAATTTTTGTGACGCCCCAATAATAAGGGGTGCCCCAACCAGATTTTAAAATCCGGGTTTGTTTAAATTGGTTTTTAACATTAAAATTGAATTCGTTACAGATTCTTTCAAAAGCCCTTTATGTCTTTTTGTTTCTGAATGGATTAAACGTTTTTCAAATTTGGGAAAGGGGCTCGCAGTTTAGTCAAAAAAGCCTGAAGGTGTAATAAAAATGAAATCTGTACATGCCCCCCCCAAAGGGCCCGGAAGATTTTAAAAGATTAGCATACGAACTCCACACCCAGTTGTTGCACAAAACACAGCAAAGTTTAAATGGGTTTTTTTATTAAAACCGGGAACGGATGACTAAAACCCCACTTTTGCGTTAAATCTTTTTTAAAAGGGGGGGTTTAAAATATCTGCTTAATGGAGTACTCACCCTTTTATGAAAAGTGGGCGTCCCCGGGGCACAGCAATGTAAGAGTATTTAGTTGCTATATTTTTTTAAAATTTTAGTGCGGCCCCAAAAAATATTTTGCGTTTAGTAATTTTTAACCCCAAAACCCTTTTTTTTTTGTTTTTAAAAAAAAGTTTGTAACAATAACAACTCAAACAGTCCTCCGTCTTTAGAAAAATGCTATTGGGTAACGAATTTCGGAACCAAAATGGTCGCGCTCCATAAATATTCTACAAAGGTTTTATGGTTTTTTAAAATAACTTTAAGCCAAGGGGAAAAATAAGTTAAAAAAAATAAAAGGGGAAGCAAAAGACGTTTTGCCTTTTAACCAAAACCCCGATGGTTATTACGGGTTTTGCCCCACTAAAAGAAAGAAAGAGTAACTTAACATTACTCTCCCAAATTAAAAAGCCCAAAACAAAACAAAGTTAAACATTCAAGCCTGAAGAAGCAAAAATTTCTTTTTTGTAAAGGCTAGCTAAAAAGGGTTTGGGTTTGAAGGGAAATAGGGCACTTCAAAGATTTATTTTTCACCCCGGGCAAAAATACTTATGAGGGAAAAAATCCGCTCCCATCTTAATTTTCATTCATTACTCTATGTTCATTTTGATGAGCTGAGGCCCCCTGATGAAAACTTAATTTTTGGGAAAGGGCCCCCAATTTTTAAGAGCTCTTTCCCTCAGGGAAAACGCATATTGCGATTATGAAATTTTACAAAATTTCCCCAATTTACAGTTTTAAAAAATTTGTTTGTGGGGGGTTGGTCATTTAATATAAAATCAAAAAACCAAAAAGGGGGAAAGTCTAAAAGGTGATAACCTGCACAAATTTTTTAAATAAAATAAGTTGTACTAAAAAATGTCGCGTGGGCCAGAAGAATCCGGAGTTACATTAGCGCCTGTGAGGTGTATAACTTTAGAATTAAAAGACCTTGCAGACGTTACAGACTTTGAACAGAACGGTGAGATAGGCGCTTTGTATGGTTTTGAGTACACTAAAGATGGTGATTATAAACGCAAAGAGGTTGGCGACAACAAAAAGTTTCCTAAACTAGAACAACTACGCAATGTAGAAGCAAATAATGCTGGCCAGTATGAATATAAAATAGTTCGAAAACCTGACAGCAAATGGCACTTAGAACCATATTTAGAATAGGAAATAAAATTTGAATTCATAAGCCCATTTACATTTTTTAGCCGTCAAAAAAGTTTCAGAAAAGCATTCAACTCTGGCCCTTTACATGTAAGTCTTATGCCGGACGACAATAGTCGGAAAGAGATTGAAATAACGCCGTATGGGAAAAAACAGTACATCCTCCACAGAAGAGAAACGGTTTTAAAGAAAGCTTCTACAAAATTACAGTTCTTTCCTAGCAGAAAATTAGGAGACACGTTCACAATGATATTTGAAATTTCTGTCTTTAAAGATGTGGAGAGGGATGGGGTTGTGGGCGTTAGTGATGACCTTATAAAAGGAATTAATATTAGCTGGCAAAACTTAGACGTTAAACGCCTTAAAGTTACCATCGTCGTTCTTCACAATGGTGAGGATATTAAGATCATAACAACAAGCAACAAAATCAATGTTGACTTAAATAGAAACAATCTTACAGAACTGAATTGGATTAATCTTACACATTTAGGCCTCATAGGGTTTTATTATACTGAACAAGTTTTGACGGAGAGTATGATAAAAATAATAACTGGATTAGATTAAATTCTGTTATAAAACTATGGAGCAGTTAAACTTTATGACAAAAACCCCTCATTGTTCATTAATTTGTGGACAAACTGGTTGTGGAAAAACAATATTTATCCTCAACCTGTTACAAACAGTTTATACGTTATAATTTTGATCATATTGTAATTTTCTGCCCAACACTTAAATGGAACAAAGCAATCATGATAGAAGGTTTATATGGTCTGATGATAACATATTTTTAGTTAATCCTAGCAATAAACTGAGTGAGTGTCTAGAAACGCTTTTTTATATTGTTTGAAGGAACGCAGACACTATTTATTATAGATGACTGTTCAGCAGAAAGAGACATAGTTAAAAAGAGAAACACTTTGTCAAAACTAGCCTTTAGCGGAAGACATGCTGGGATAAGTGTGTGGATTTTATGTCAAAAATATAACTCGGTTTTAAAAGACTTTAGAGAACAGTTAAAGACTGTAATTTTATTTCACATGAAAGACAGAGACGCATTTGATGAATGTATGCGTGAAAATGATGTTATTGAAAATGATCAAGAAAAACACAGGATTAAGCAAAAACTAAAATCTGAAAAGTTTAGTAAATTAGTATTGAAAACGGATAACCCTACACAGCATGTTAGTTTGTAGAAAATCGTTATTTTTTGGTTACTTGTCAGAGAACAGGAAAATGCAGCTTCTAGGTCACTTTCGCCCGAAAACTGGTTGAGGGCGAAAGTGAGTTAGAAGCTGCATTTTCCTGTTCTCTCGTGGGGATGAATGTTCGTGTGGCACTCGATCTCAGACCCCAGAACACATCCTCCAACACTGTCCAGCCCATGACGTTCTACGGCCTCAAACCTAGACAGGGGTGCAAAGCTGCAGATGCAGCTTTGGGGCAGACCTCGGAAAGACTGTGGGATTCATCGTGGCCACAGGACTGAAGATCTGACGCAACCAATAAAATCGATCGCAGAAGAACAAGAATTGATTTAAGTGAAGGGTACATAACTACAAACAGGATAAAAAGATAGAGGTGACAGGTCTCGCCCCACGACAGCATGGCAAAATGAATGAACGTACATGTCCGTGTTGGGGAAGGTGAGCTGAATGCCTAGTTCTGTGATGCACGTGAACGGCAGATTGTAACACTCAAACGACGAGTCCAGCCAAAGAGTGTTGTAATAACTCTTCTCCGGCCAAACTCCACAGACAGCGGGCGGGAAAAAAAGCATCAAAAACAAAGGAACACAACGAAAACTGGGCAAAGTTTCCGTGGAATAAAAGGCTGACTTGTGATATCGTTGCTCCTCATCGTGCCAGTGTTTGACACTGCAAAGGAGACCAAGGACTTCCTCAGGCAGCTACCGTCCCGCCACCCCTCCCCATGCCCCCCCCCCCCCCCCCCCCCCCCCCCCCTGATCCCAATAGGACGGCTACTTGCTCAGAGGGGAAAGGAGAGCTGTGACGGTCGTGTTTGTTTATGTGTTTTTTTCCCCAAAAAAAGTCTTCGAGGATCATTATGACAACTGGATATTGTTCTTTAAATTCTGCTAACGACCAACTACACATAGTCTTAATGAACGACCAACTACACATAGTCTTAATGAACGACCAAGTACACAGTCTTAATAAACGACCAAGTACACGTAGTCTTAATGAACGATCAAGTACACATAGTCTTAATAAACCACCAAGTACACGTAGTCTTAATAAACCACCAAGTACACATAGTAGTCTTAATAAACCACCAAGTACACATAGTAGTCTTAATAAACGACCAAGTACACAGTCTTAATAAACGACCAAGTACACATAGTCTTAATAAACGACCAAGTACACATAGTCTTAATAAACGACCAAGTACACATAGTAGTCTTAATAAACGACCAAGTACACATAGTAGTCTTAATAAACGACCAAGTACACACAGTAGTCTTAATACTGTGTTAGTTTTGTCTGTCTCATCATCCATCTCATTATCTGGGCCACTTCGGTGGGCATTATCTCCCCCCCCCCCCCCCCCCCCCCCCCCCCCCCCCCCCCCCCACGCACACACAGAGACTCCCATCCCCTCCCCCCATGCCGCTTGTTCCGGCCCCCTTCCTCAGCCAAACCCTCGCTGGTCCAATCCCAGCCACAGCCGGTCAGTGGTGCCTTTGTTCCGACCCCCTTCCTCAGCCAAACCCTCGCTGGTCCAATCCCAGCCACAGCCGGTCAGTGGTGCCTTTGTTCCGGCCCCCTTCCTCAGCCAAACCCTCGCTGGTCCAATCCCAGCCACGGCCGGTCAGTGGTGCCTTTGTTCCGGCCCCCTTCCTCAGCCAAACCCTCGCTGGTCCAATCCCAGCCACGGCCGGTCAGTGGTGCCTTTGTTCCGGCCCCCTTCCTCAGCCAAACCCTCGCTGGTCCAATCCCAGCCACAGCCGGTCAGTGGTGCCTTTCTGATCCAATCTGTGCAGGACACCACCTGCCGAGCCCCCTACTGACCACAATGATGTAATAATCTGTGCAGGACACCACCTGCCAAGCCCCCTACTGACCACAATGATGTAATCTGTGCAGGACACCACCTGCTGAGCCCCCTACTGACCACAATGATGTAATAATCTGTGCAGGACACCACCTGCTGAGCCCCCTACTGACCACAATGATGTAATCTGTGCAGGACACCACCTGCTGATCCCCCTACTGACCACAATGATGTAATCTGTGCAGGATACCACCTGCTGATCCCCCTACTGACCACAATGATGTAATAATCTGTGCAGGACACCACCTGCTGATCCCCCTACTGACCACAATGATGTAATCTGTGCAGGACACCACCTGCTGATCCCCCTACTGACCACAATGATGTAATCTGTGCAGGACACCACCTGCTGAGCCCTCTACTGACCACAATGATGTAATAATCTGTGCAGGACACCACCTGCTGAGCCCCCTACTGACCACAATGATGTAATAATCTGTGCAGGACACCACCTGCTGAGCCCCCTACTGACCACAATGATGTAATAATCTGTGCAGGACACCACCTGCTGAGCCCCCTACTGACCACAATGATGTAATCTGTGCAGGACACCTGCTGAGCCCCCTACTGACCACAATGATGTAATAATCTGTGCAGGACACCACCTGCTGAGCCCCCTACTGACCACAATGATGTAAATCTGTGCAGGACACCACCTGCTGAGCCCCCTACTGACCACAATGATGTAATAATCTGTGCAGGACACCACCTGCTGAGCCCCCTACTGACCACAATGATGTAGCCCCCTACTGACCACAATGATGTAGCCCCCTACTGACCACAATGATGTAATAATCTGTGCAGGACACCACCTGCTGAGCCCCCTACTGACCACAATGACTTTGTCGCGGAAACAGCTTGACCCTCTGCATTGGGAGTGTGTGTGTAGGGGGGAGGAAGAGACAGAAAGAGAGAGAGAGAGAGAGAGAGAGAGAGAGAGAGAGAGAGAGAGAGAGAGAGAGATAGGCCACATTCCCTTGTTCAAGCTGTGATGATGCACGCATACACACGCAGAGGGAAGTGTGTGTGTGTGTGTGTGTGTGCGCGCGCGTCGTACGAGCGTGTGTCTGTGTATGGGAGCGTGCGTTATCTTAACTTTTGTTTTTTGTTTTCCAGGAAGAACGGATCGCCATGACGCATTGAGATCCAACAGAACATAACGCCGAGAACCTGGCTGTCAGTAGTAGTAGTTCAGAAACGGGAACGACATGAGTATTTTCAGGATAGGTGAACCGCCGTACAAGAAAGCGTGTAGTGACGTATACACATGGATATAAAAACACGATTTTTACATGCAGATGAAGATATTCCTTTGAAAATGTGATATGAAAATTTTTACGTTAGACGTTTCAGGTTTCCTCTTGAGACCAATTTTTTATTCTAAAGTAAATAAAAGCAATTAGGACTTGAGGTATTGCAAGAACATGAACACGTTATCTTCATCTTGACTTTGGACTTATTTGAGGTATTGCAAAAACATGAACACTTTATCTTCATCTTAACTTTGGACTTATTTTAGGTATTGCAAAACCATGAACACTTTAACTTCATCTTAACTTTGGACTAATTTTACTGATCTCTTTGTGTCAGAAACGACTGAGAAGAATAGACACGTAGTTATTTATTGCAGCGTAGTTATTTATTGTAGCCTAGTTAGCTATTGTAGCCTAGTTAGATATTGTAGCCTAGTTAGATATTGTAGCCTAGTTAGATATTGTAGCCTAGTTAGTTATTGTAGCCTAGTTAGATATTGTAGCCTAGTTAGGAAGAGCAGCCTGCGTCATATTTTTTTAAAAAGCTCGCCGCCTACATTATTTACAGGCCCTTGCATGAAATAAACAAAACGGCTGTAAAAACAGACTTGTGTTAACAATGTAGTGTCCATGTTCCTATCATCTCTCTCTCTCTTAAAACAAACAACGAATCTTTTATGATGGCAAAGTCAAATCAAAAATGGATCATGCCTAAAAAAAAAAAAGTCAAGCCATACGTTTCTCCCCTTAGGAAGAGAGAACGGAACATTGAATTAAGCACAATAACAAAAAACCCTTGAAGAATTTGAATAAATCCACATGTTACATACCCTGTTCCTCGTAAAATGACTATCATACACACAAAAAAGAGTAAAATCTCATTCTGAATCCAAGTACACACAGTACAAAAGAGGAACCAAGAACATTACTTTATTTTAATAAAAAAAGAAACCCAAGGAAAGAAACGAGCAATCGCTTATCTTCATTCGTTTCAGTGCAACCCATCTTGCGCTGAAGTGAATGAAGATCAGTGATTGCTCGCTCATTTTCGTTGTCCCGAGTGTTTTGTATCATGTCTGAAGAAGACCTAAGAGGTCGAAACGCGTCGTGTTTTGTCTTGTGATTCGTTTGTCCATGTTTTCTTGGCAGTTTGCTATTAATGACATTTCAAATTTGTTCAAATTTCCGCCTGTAGTCACCTCACTTTGCAAGTAGGTCTAAGATGAGAGAATTGAAGAGCAGGGTCTCGTGGCTGACTTGGCAGATGTCTGACCTATGCATTAGCCCAACACGCTGGTCAGACCTTCAGTACCCACTATACATTGGTTGTGCCATTTTTATCATTGTATGTGTGTGTAGTGAAAGTACACGTGTGTGCATGGATGTGTGGGCATGGGCCCGTGTGTGTGCGAGTGCATGTGTGTGTGTATGATGTGCGTGTGTGCATATGCATGTGTGTGTGCACGCACGTGGGTGTGCTTGCTTTGTGTGTGTGTGTGTGTGTGTGTGTGTGCAGAAGTGCATGTGCGTGTCTGTGATTTGTGGGCTTGCATGAGCATATGTATGTGTTTGTGTCTTTGTATGTGCATAGTGTATACGCATGTGCATTCATGTGTGCGCGCACGAGTGTGGGTGTAGATGTGCATGTGCATATGTGTGCGCATAGGAGCGAGCGCATATGCGTGTGCGTGCGTGCATGTGTGTGTGTGACTGCATGCGCGTTTCATTGTTTGTGGTAAATGAATGTTCACAGGTCATGTTCTAAACACGCAAACGGAGAGAGCCCAGGTAAAAGTCCCTTAGGGAGCAGTGAACACATACAGAGAGAGCCCAGGTAAAAGTCCCTTAGGGAGCAGTGAACACATACAGAGAGCCCAGGTAAAAGTCCCTTAGGGAGCAGTGAACACATACAGAGAGAGCCCAGGTAAAAGTCCCTTAGGGAGCAGTGAACACATACAAAGAGAGCCCAGGTAAAAGTCCCTTAGGGAGCAGTGAACACATACAGAGAGCCCAGGTAAAAGTCCCTTAGGGAGCAGTGAACACATACAGAGAGAGCCCAGGTAAAAGTCCCTTAGGGAGCAGTGAACACATACAGAGAGCCCAGGTAAAAGTCCCTTAGGGAGCAGTGAACACATACAGAGAGAGCCCAGGTAAAAGTCCCTTAGGGAGCAGTGAACACATACAGAGAGCCCAGGTAAAAGTCCCTTAGGGAGCAGTGAACACATACAGAGAGAGCCCAGGTAAAAGTCCCTTGGGTGCAGTGAACGCATAGAGAGCCCAGGTAAAAGTCCCTTGGGGAGCAGTGAACACGTACAGAGAGCCCAGGTAAAAGTCACTTTGGGAGCAGTGAATACACATGCAGAAGGAGCCAAGGTAAAAGTCCCTTAGGGAGCAGTGAACATACATACAGAAGGAGCCAAGGTAAAAGTCCCTTAGGGAGCAGTGAACACGCATACAGAGAGAGCCAAGGTAAAAGTCCCTTTGGGAGCAGTGAACAGTTAAAGGTTCGCCAAGTCCAGGGCACAGCATGATGAATGGCGATGCCCATTCCCCTGTCTTCCAGCGCCAAAGGCGGTGCCCATTCCCGTCTTCCAGCGCCGAAGGCAGTGCCCATTCCCTGTCTTCCAGCGCCGAAGGCAGTGCCCATTCCCCTGTCTTCCAGCGCCAAAGGCGGTGCCCATTCCCGTCTTCCAGCGCCGAAGGCGGTACCCATTCCCCTGTCTTCCAGCGCCAAAGGCGGTGCCCATTCCCGTCTTCCAGCATCAAAGGCGGTGCCCATTCCCCTGTCTTCCAGCGCCAAAGGCGGTGCCCATTCCCCTGTCTTCCAGCGCCAAAGGCGGTGCCCATTCCCCTGTCTTCCAGCGCCGAAGGCAGTGCCCATTCCCCTATCTTCCAGCATCAAAGGCGGTGCCCATTCCCCTGTCTTCCAGCGCCGAAGGCAGTGCCCATTCCCCTATCTTCCAGCATCAAAGGCGGTGCCCATTCCCCTGTCTTCCAGCATCAAAGGCGGTGCCCATTCCCCTGTCTTCCAGCATCAAAGGCGGTGCCCATTCCCCTGTCTTCCAGCGCCGAAGGCGGTGCCCATTCCCCTGTCTTCCAGCACCGAAGGCGGTGCCCATTCCCCTGTCTTCCAGCGCCAAAGGCGGTGCCCATTCCCCTGTCTTCCAGCGCCGAAGGCGGTGCCCATTCCCCTATCTTCCAGCGCCGAAGGCAGTGCCCTTTCCCTATCTTCCAGCGCCGAAGGCGGTGCCCATTCCCCTGTCTTCCAGCGACGAAGGCGGTGCCCATTCCCCTGTCTTCCAGCGACGAAGGCGGTGCCCATTCCCCTATCTTTCAGCACCAAAGGCAGTGCCCATTCCCCTGTCTTCCAGCGACGAAGGCGGTGCCCATTCCCTGTCTTCCAGCGACGAAGGCGGTGCCCATTCCCCTATCTTTCAGCACCGAAGGCAGTGCCCATTCCCCTATCTTTCAGCACCGAAGGCAGTGCCCATTCCCCTATCTTTCAGCACCGAAGGCAGTGCCCATTCCCCTGTCTTCCAGCGCCGAAGGCGGTGCCCATTCCCCTGTCTTCCAGCACCGAAGGCGGTGCCCATTCCCCTATCTTCCAGCGCCGAAGGCAGTGCCCATTCCCCTGTCTTCCAGCGCCGTCAGTTTCCCTGAACTGAGTGAGGCACTCCTTTATTTACGGTGGGCAGAGGGGGCTTCCAAGCCATGACACCCCGCCCCCATGGGCAGTGACCACTCCCGACCCTCGGCTCTGCAGGTCAACTCTTTACTACTTGTTGGACGACTGACCCCTCCTAGCACTTCAGTGAGAACTTGACGAAAAGGAAACAACAACAACAAAAAGAAAATGAAAAAAGAATATGAAGAAAAAGACAAAAACATCCTGAAAGATGATTTTTGAAGAAACTGAATGAATGTGTTGCTGCTTCTCAAGTCATAACCTTCCTCTTTCACTTAGCTTCACAGTGAGGTGACTGCATGCGGAATTTGAAACATTTTAAAAGTCAATTTAAGTAACTCCACCAGCTGACATGGACAAACAAATTACAAGACAAAATAGTGTTTTGTCTTGTAATCAATCCATATTAACCGGTGAGGTTACTTAAAATTACTTAAAAAATTGTCCTTCAGATTCCAATGGCATACATAATCCACACAACTTCATCTGAACAACATCGTTCCCTGCCTGGATTATCAGTGGAAGGGGAGGGGGGGGGGGGAGCATCACTCTAAACACCCCATCACTCCAAAGCATTTTAAATTATTTTACTCCAGACCACAGCACACACACTCATTGTCTGCATCAATGCAGCAAAAGTCACCCTCACAAATTCACTTAACAGATCACAAACTAATTTCAACTGTTCAAAATTCATCGTCTGCATCGTCGCTGCACAAGTCGCTCCTATGTACAGAACTACACAGAGCACTCAAACATGTCGCCAGCTTTCACAATTTGCTCCTGCATCCCTCCAGTGCCTGTACCCATGAAAGATGTGGATCTGTCCAGCACACATCGTTCTTACAATGCCTGTACCCATGAAAGATGTGGATCTGTCCAGCACACATCGTTCTTACAATCCTATTCATGACCTAGGTCTGCAACACAGATGATGATTACCCATTCCCTTTGGATCATCATGCACACATCATTTTACAGACATTCACTATGAGGACCTCTTCCCAGCACACACCATCTACACAAAATGCCGACATAGATCACTCCACCATACATCTCTGCACCCTACACCACTGCACCCTACATCACTGCACCCTACATCTCTGCACCCTTCATTACTGCACCCTACACCACTGCACCCTACACCACTGCACCCTACATCACTGCACCCTACATCACTGCACCATTCATTACTGCACTGCACCATACTCCACCCTACATTACTGCACCATACATCACATCACTGCACCCTACATCACTGCACCCTACATCACTGCACCCTACATCACTGCACCATTCATTACTGCACTGCACCATACTCCACCCTACATCACTGCACCCTACATCACTGCACCCTACATCTCTGCACCCTACATCACTGCACCCTACACCGCTGCACCATACATCACACCGCTGCACCATACATCACACCGCTGCACCCTACATCACTGCACCCTACATCACTGCACCCTACATCGCTGCACCCTACATCTCTGCACCCTACATCACTGCACCCTACATCTCTGCACCCTACATCTCTGCACCCTTCATCACTGCACCCTACATCTCTGCACCCTACATCTCTGCACCCTACATCTCTGCACCCTACATCACTGCACCCTACATCTCTGCACCCTACATCTCTGCACCCTACATCTCTGCACCATTCATTACTGCACTGCACCATACTCCACCCTACATCTCTGCACCCTACATCTCTCCACCCTACATCACTGCACCCTACATCACACCACCCTACATCACACCACCCTACATCACTGCACCCTACATCACGCCACCCTACATCACACCACCCTACATCACACCACCCTACATCACACCACCCTACATCTCTCCACCCTACATCACTGCACCCTACATCACTGCACCCTACATCACTGCACCCTACATCTCTCCACCCTACATCACTGCACCCTACATCACTGCACCCTACATCACTGCACCCTACATCACACCACCCTACATCACTGCACCCTACATCACTCCACCCTACATCACACCACCCTACATCACTGCACCCTACATCACTGCACCCTACATCACACCACCCTACATCACACCACCCTACATCACTCCACCCTACATAACTGCACCCATACATCACTGCACCCCACATCACTGCACCCTACATCACTGCACCCTACATCTCTCCACCCTACATCACTGCACCCTACATCACTGCACCCTACATCTCTCCACCCTACATCACTGCACCCTACATCACTGCACCCATACATCTCTGCACCCTACATCTCTCCACCCTACATCACTGCACCCTACATCACTGCACCCTACATCACTGCACCCTACATCACTGCACCATACATCTCTGCACCATACATCTCTGCACCATACATCTCTGCACCATACATCTCTGCACCATACATCTCTGCACCATACATCACTCCACCATACATCACTCCACCATACATCAGTGCACTCTATGCATACAAAGTCAGTATCTGGATAGATCCAGCTCAAATTATAGAAATACTTCTACAGCATCTACACTCGGTAAGAAACCAAGCTTGATGTGGTTTACAATGCAAGTTTTCGTTTAAAGATTGCCGCCTACCTGTTTGGACAGCTATTCTACGCTTTGTGTCGTGCTCCAGACTGATGCCAAAACACGTCTGTGTCTGTTACACAGTGACTGATGCCAAACATGTCTGTGTCCGTTGCACAGTGACTGATGCCAAACATGTCTGTGTTACCAGTCTTGTCTGTTACACTGTGCACAGTCTACAAAGCAGGGTGGTGTTGTCTGTCTGTTACACTGTGTACAGTCAGTGTACAAAGCAGGGTGGTGGTGTCTGTCTGTTACACTGTGTACAGTCTACAAAGCGGGTGGTGTTGTCTGTCTGTTACACTGTGTACAGTCAGTGTACAAAGCAGGGTGGTGGTGTCTGTCTGTTACACTGTACAGTCAGTGTGTAAAGCAGGGTGGTGTTGTCTGTCTGTTACACTGTGTACAGTGTACAAAGCAGGGTGGTGTTGTCTGTCTGTTACACTGTGTACAGTGTACAAAGCAGGGTGTTGTCTGTCTGTTACACTGTGTACAGTCAGTGTGTAAAGCAGGGTGGTGTCTGTCTGTTACACTGTACAGTCAGTGTACAAAGCAGGGTGGTGGTGTCTGTCTGTTACACTGTACAGTCAGTGTGTAAAGCAGGGTGGTGTTGTCTGTCTGTTACACTGTACAGTCAGTGTGTAAAGCAGGGTGGTGTTGTCTGTCTGTTACACTGTGTACAGTCAGTGTGTAAAGCAGGGTGGTGGTGTCTGTCTGTTACACTGTGTACAGTCAGTGTGTAAAGCAGGGTGGTGTTGTCTGTCTGTTACACTGTACAGTCAGTGTGTAAAGCAGGGTGGTGGTGTCTGTCTGTTACACTGTGTACAGTCAGTGTGTAAAGCAGGGTGGTGTTGTCTGTCTGTTACACTGTACAGTCAGTGTGTAAAGCAGGGTGGTGGTGTCTGTCTGTTACATTGTACAGTCAGTGTGTAAAGCAGGGTGGTGTTGTCTGTCTGTTACACTGTGTACAGTCAGTCTACAAAGCAGGGTGGTGTCTGTCTGTTACACTGTGTACAGTCAGTGTGTAAAGCAGGGTGGTGGTGTCTGTCTGTTACACTGTGTACAGTCAGTGTACAAAGCAGGGTGGTGTTGTCTGTCTGTTACACTGTGTACAGTCAGTGTACAAAGCAGGGTGGTGTTGTCTGTCTGTTACACTGTGTACAGTCAGTGTACAAAGCAGGGTGGTGGTGTCTGTCTGTTACACTGTGTACAGTCAGTGTACAAAGCAGGGTGGTGTCTGTCTGTTACACTGTGTACAGTCAGTGTACAAAGCAGGGTGGTGTTGTCTGTCTGTTACACTGTGTACAGTCAGTGTACAAAGCAGGGTGGTGTTGTCTGTCTGTTACACTGTGTACAGTCAGTGTGTAAAGCAGGGTGGTGGTGTCTGTTACACTGTGTACAGTCAGTGTACAAAGCAGGGTGGTGTTGTCTGTCTGTTACACTGTGTACAGTCAGTCTACAAAGCAGGGTGGTGGTGTCTGTCTGTTACACTGTGTACAGTCAGTGTGTAAAGCAGGGTGGTGTTGTCTGTCTGTTACACTGTGTACAGTCAGTGTGTAAAGCAGGGTGGTGTGTCTGTCTGTTCATGGTTTGAACATGCTGTTGTACATGTCAGTGTGTGTAAAGCAGGGTGTGGTTGTCTGTCTGTTACACTGTACAGTCAGTGTGTAAAGCAGGGTGGTGGTTGTCTGTCTGTTACACTGTGTACAGTCAGTGTGTAAAGCAGGGTGGTGTTGTCTGTCTGTTACACTGTACAGTCAGTGTGTAAAGCAGGGTGGTGTGTCTGTCTGTTACACTGTTACAGTCAGTTGTAAAGCAGGGTGGGTTGTCTGTCTTTACACTGTGTACAGTCAGTCGTACAAGCAGGGTGGTGTCTGTCTGTTACACTGTGTACAGTCAGTGTGTAAAGCAGGGTGGTGGTGTCTGTCTGTTACACTGTGTACAGTCAGGTGTACAAAGCAGGGTGGTGTTGTCTGTCTGTTACAACTGTGTACAGTCGTGTACAAAGCAGGGTGGTGTTGTCTGTCTGTTACATGTGTACAGTCAGTGTACAAAGCAGGGTGGTGTCTGTCTGTTACACTGTGTACAGTCAGTGTACAAAGCAGGGTGGTGTCTGTCTGTTACACTGTGTACAGTCAGTGTACAAAGCAGGGTGGTGTTGTCTGTTACACTGTGTACAGTCAGTACAAAGCAGGTGGTGGTCTGTCTGTTACATGTACAGTCAGTGTGTAAGCAGGTGGTGTTGTCTGTCTGTTACACTGTGTACAGTCAGTGTGTAAAGCAGGGTGGTGGTGTCTGTCTGCTACACTGTGTACAGTCAGTGTACAAAGCAGGGTGGTGTTGTCCGTCTGTTACACTGTGTACAGTCAGTCTACAAAGCAGGGTGGTGGTGTCTGTCTGTTACACTGTGTACAGTCAGTGTGTAAAGCAGGGTGGTGGTGTCTGTCTGTTACACTGTACAGTCAGTGTGTAAAGCAGGGTGGTGTTGTCTGTCTGTTACACTGTACAGTCAGTGTGTAAAGCAGGGTGGTGTTGTCTGTCTGTTACACTGTACAGTCAGTGTGTAAAGCAGGGTGGTGTTGTCTGTCTGTTACACTGTACAGTCAGTCTACAAAGCAGGGTGGTGGTGTCTGTCTGTTACACTGTGTACAGTCAGTGTGTAAAGCAGGGTGGTGTTGTCTGTCTGTTAGACTGTACAGTCAGTGTGTAAAGCAGGGTGGTGTTGTCTGTCTGTTACACTGTGTACAGTCAGTGTGTAAAGCAGGGTGGTGTTGTCTGTCTGTTACACTGTGTACAGTCAGTGTGTAAAGCAGGGTGGTGTCTGTCTGTTACACTGTACAGTCAGTGTACAAAGCAGGGTGGTGGTGTCTGTCTGTTAGACTGTGTACACTCAGTCTACAAAGCAGGGTGGTGTTTGTCTGTTACACTGTGTACAGTCAGTCTACAAAGCAGGGTGGTGTTGTCTGTCTGTTACACTGTGTACAGTCAGTCTACAAAGCAGGGTGGTGTTTGTCTGTTACACCGTGTACAGTCAGTGTACAAAGCAGGGTGGTGTTGTCTGTCTGTTACGCTGTGTACAGTCAGTGTGTAAAGCAGGGTGGTGTTGTCTGTCTGTTACACTGTGTACAGTCAGTCTACAAAGCAGGGTGGTGTTTGTCTGTTACACTGTGTACAGTCAGTGTACAAAGCAGGGTGGTGGTGTTTGTCTGTTACACTGTGTACAGTCAGTGTACAAAGCAGGGTGGTGGTGTCTGTCTGTTACACTGTGTACAGTCAGTGTGTAAAGCAGGGTGGTGGTGTCTGTCTGTTACGCTGTGTACAGTCAGTGTGTAAAGCAGGGTGGTGGTGTCTGTCTGTTACGCTGTGTATAGTCGTGTACAAAGCAGGGTGGTGGTGTCTGTCTGTTAGACTGTGTACAGTCAGTGTGTAAAGCAGGGTGGTGGTGTCTGTCTGTTACACTGTGTACAGTCAGTCTACAAAGCAGGGTGGTGTTGTCTGTCTGTTACACTGTGTACAGTCAGTGTGTAAAGCAGGGTGGTGGTGTCTGTCTGTTACGCTGTGTACAGTGTACAAAGCAGGGTGGTGGTGTCTGTCTGTTACACTGTGTACAGTCAGTGTACAAAGCAGGGTGGTGGTGTCTGTCTGTTACACTGTACAGTACAGTCAGTGTACAAAGCAGGGTGGTGTCTGTCTGTTAGACTGTGTACAGTCAGTGTACAAAGCAGGGTGGTGTTGTCTGTCTGTTACGCTGTGTACAGTCAGTGTACAACGCAGGGTGGTGTTGTCTGTCTGTTACGCTGTGTACAGTCAGTGTACAAAGCAGGGTGGTGTTGTCTGTCTGTTACACTGTGTACAGTCAGTGTACAAAGCAGGGTGGTGTTGTCTGTCTGTTACGCTGTGTACAGTCAGTGTGTAAAGCAGGGTGGTGTTGTCTGTCTGTTACACTTTGTACAGTCAGTGTGTAAAGCAGGGTGGTGGTGTTTGTCTGTTACGCTGTGTACAGTCAGTGTGTAAAGCAGGGTGGTGGTGTCTGTCTGTTACACTGTACAGTCAGTGTGTAAAGCAGGGTGGTGGTGTCTGTCTGTTAGACTGTGTACAGTCAGTGTACAAAGCAGGGTGGTGGTGTCTGTCTGTTACACTGTGTACAGTCAGTGTAGAAAGCAGGGTGGTGGTGTCTGTCTGTTAGACTGTGTACAGTCAGTGTGTAAAGCAGGGTGGTGGTGTCTGTCTGTTACGCTGTGTACAGTGTACAAAGCAGGGTGGTGGTGTCTGTCTGTTACACTGTGTACAGTCAGTGTACAAAGCAGGGTGGTGGTGTCCGTCTGTTACACTGTACAGTCAGTGTACAAAGCAGGGTGGTGGTGTCTGTCTGTTACACTGTGTACAGTCAGTGTACAAAGCAGGGTGGTGGTGTCTGTCTGTTACACTGTGTACAGTCAGTGTGTACAAAGCAGGGTGGTGTTGTCTGTCTGTTACGCTGTGTACAGTCAGTGTGTACAAAGCAGGGTGGTGTTTGTCTGTTACACTGTGTACAGTCAGTGTACAAAGCAGGGTGGTGTTGTCTGTCTGTTACACTGTGTACAGTCAGTGTACAAAGCAGGGTGGTGTTGTCTGTCTGTTACACTGTACAGTCAGTGTGTAAAGCAGGGTGGTGTCTGTCTGTTACACTGTAAAGTCAGTGTGTAAAGCAGGGTGGTGTCTGTCTGTTACACTGTGTACAGTCAGTGTACAAAGCAGGTGTGGTGTTGTCTGTCTGTTACACTGTGTACAGTCAGTGTACAAAGCAGGGTGTTGTCTGTCTGTTACACTGTACAGTCAGTGTGTAAAGCAGGGTGGTGTCTGTCTGTTACACTGTACAGTCAGTGTGTAAAGCAGGGTGGTGGTGTCTGTCTGTTACACTGTACAGTCAGTGTGTAAAGCAGGGTGGTGTTGTCTGTCTGTTACACTGTGTACAGTCAGTGTGTAAAGCAGGGTGGGTGTTTCTGTCTGTTACACTGTGTACAGTCAGTGTGTAAAGCAGGGTGGTGTTGTCTGTCTGTTACACTGTACAGTCAGTGTGTAAAGCAGGGTGGTGTTGTCTGTGTTACGCTGTGTACAGTCAGTCTACAAAGCAGGGTGGTGTTGTCTGTCTGTTACACTGTACAGTGTGTACAAAGCAGGGTGGTGTCTGTCTGTTACGCTGTGTACAGTCAGTGTGTACAAAGCAGGGTGGTGTTTGTCTGTTACACTGTGTACAGTCAGTCTACAAAGCAGGGTGGTGTTGTCTGTCTGTTACACTGTGTACAGTCAGTGTGTAAAGCAGGGTGGTGTTGTCTGTCTGTTACACTGTGTACAGTCAGTGTGTAAAGCAGGGTGGTGTTGTCTGTCTGTTACACTGTGTACAGTCACAGTTTGTAAAGCAGAATGGTGTTTTCAGCCCTTCTGTCTTCAAAAACAAAATGTTTACACAGGTGAGGGGCTTTTCACTCCATGTTATACCTCATTTGAAAATGGTGGGCAGATTGTCTTTCCATTACACCACGTTACAGGAAACAGGTGGGCAGATTCTCATACCATTTCACAACTTGTTTGAAACAGACGGAAGGATTTTCATCTAATTTCACAGGGTTATTGGAAACGGGTAGAAAGATGTTGGTCACCTTCATTCACAGGGTAGTTTAAACACTAGCATGCGATCGCCCCATTTCACCAGATCGTTTCACAGAGTTGTTTGTGGAAGTGACTGAATGCTGAGGTCTCCAGCTGCCACCTAGAGAGTGTCTAAGAAGATGAAAATGAAGGCACACACGTCTTTGGGCAGAGAAGGGTTTATAGTGCACACAGTGTTCTGCATACTGCACTTAGAAGGTTTTATAGTGCACACAGTGTGTTCTGCATACTGCACTTAGA
Organism: Conus ventricosus; assembly: GCA_018398815.1. NCBI lineage: Eukaryota > Metazoa > Mollusca > Gastropoda > Neogastropoda > Conidae > Conus > Conus ventricosus. The sequence goes on from CM031607.1 coordinate 1,618,924, forward strand.
AGGGTTTTATAGTGCACACAGTGTGTTCTGCACACTGCACTTAGAAGGGTTTCAGTGCACACAGTGTGTTCTGCACACTGCACTTAGAAGGGTTTCAGTGCACACAGTGTGTTCTTCACACTGCACTTAGAAGGGTTTCAGTGCACACAGTGTGTTCTGCACTTAGAAGGGTTTTATAGTGCACACAGTGTGTTCTGCATACTGCACTTAGAAGGGTTTTATAGTGCACACAGTGTGTTCTGCACACTGCACTTAGAAGGGTTTTATAGTGCACACAGTGTGTTCTGCATACTGCACTTAGAAGGGTTTTATAGTGCACACAGTGTGTTCTGCATACTGCACTTAGAAGGGTTTTATAGTGCACACAGTGTGTTCTGCATACTGCACTTACAAGGGTTTTCACGTTGTCTCTGCACTGACAGGACTAGAGCTGAGTGCATCTTACAGGGAAATACACACAGTGTGTTCTGCATACTGCACTTAGAAGGGTTTTCACGTTGTCTCTGCACTGACAGGACTAGAGCTGAGTGCATCTTACAGGGAAATACACACAGTGTGTTCTGCACACTGCACTTAGAAGGGTTTTCACGTTGTCTCTGCACTGACAGGACTAGAGCACACAGTGTGTTCTGCATACTGCACTTAGAAGGGTTTTCACGTTGTCTCTGCACTGACAGGACTAGAGCTGAAGGGTTTTCACGTTGTCTCTGCACTGACAGGACTAGAGCTGAGTGCATCTTACAGGGAAATACAGTTTCATTTGTTATCTTGGGAATACAAAGACAAGTTGTTATCTTTGGAATACGAAACAGTTCGCATTGTTGGCTGTGAGAATTTATTGTGAATGCAAACCATGGGGAAACCTGTTTCAATCACCATCTTTGGAATATGAGAACCTCTTCTGAATGAACATACAGGGAAAACTGTTTTCAATCGCCTTTCTTTGGAATATGAGAACCTCTTCTGAATGAACAACAGGGAAACATGTTCTCAATCACCATTTTTGGAATATGAGAACCCTTCTGAATGAACATACAGGGAAACTGTTCTCAATCACCATCTTTGGAATATGAGAACTCTTCTGAATGAACTACGGGGAAAAAATTTCACATTTAAATTCTGGAACTCTTAAAAACTGTTCTGAAAAAAAAAAAAAACATGGGAATTTTTTTTTCATTTCCTATCTTCAGAATACCATTTTTGAATTAACACATGGGAAAAAAGTTTTAATGTTTAATTTTGTTATGCTTGGAGTAAGAGGACCAGTTGGAACGGCCCGGAAACCCGAAAAGTGTTTCCATCTGCTATCTTTCAGACAACAGAACCAGTCAGAATGAGTGGTTTTTGAAATGTGTTTCACCGCTATCTTTCAGACAACAGAACCAGTTCAGATTGAGTGGTGGGGGGAAACGTCTTTCCATCTGTATCTTTAAAAACAGACAGTTCACAATGAGCGGTGTGGGGAAACGTCTTTCCATCTATCTTTAAAAAACAGCAGGACCAGTTCGGGTGGGCGGTGTGCGGAAACATGTCCACGCCCCACTCTCACGGCCCTGGAAGGGCTGGCCTGGCTGGCGTTCACTCTCCGCTACAATCAAACTGAAACAGGGGAGAGGAAAAACAAGCATGAGAGCAACCAGGACAGCAGAAAATGACAGAAATGGTTTGTGCTCACTCTCCGCTACAATCAAACTGAAAAGGAGAGACAGAGGACAACAAGCATGAGAGCAACCAGGACAGCAGAAATGACAGTTAAGTGTGCTCACTCTCCGTACAATCAACTGAAAGGGAAAAGAAGAGGACAACAAGCATGGAGCAACCGGGGAGAACAGAAATAACTGCACACCATTACTATCAAACTGAAAGGAGAGACAGAGGACAACAAGCATGAGAGCAACCAGGAGCAGAATGCCCAGTAATGGTGTGTTTCACAGTGAAGTGACTGCTGGAGGAGGGTTTTAAACAAATTTAGAAGAAAAGTTACTATGCTGCTAAATGAAAGAAACACACAAATTACCAGACAAACATGATGCGTCTCAACCTTTTGGGGTTCTTTCAGTGAGAAAACCCAACACTGAAGACATCTCAACCTCTGTGGTCTTCTTCAGGTAAAAACCCAACACTGAAGACGTCTCAACCTCTGTGGTTTCTTCGGGTTTAAGACAACAACCTGAAGACGTTCAACCTCTGTGGTCTTTCTTCGGGTAAGAACAACCAACACTGAAGACGTCTCAACCTCTGTGGTCTTCTTCAGGTAAGACAACCAACACTGAAGACGTCTCAACCTCTGTGGTCTTCTTCAGGTAAGACAACCAACCTGAAGACGTCTCAACCTCTGTGGTCTTCTTCAGGTAAGAACCAACACTGAAGACATCTCAACCTCTGGGGTTTTCTTCAGGTAAGACGACCAACACTGAAGACATCTCAACCTCTTGGTTTTCTTCAGGTAAGACACACTAAAGGGACATCTCAACCTCTGGGGTCTTCTTCAGGTAAGACGACCGGGCCGCCCCAAACCCCACTCACAACCACAGCATTTAGTTCTTTCAACGCTTTGCCTTTTGACCCCAGCTAGGCGCGTACGGTCAGCCACCGCCTGTACCAGACGCGCGATTTTTCTCAGCGAACACGTTTTGGGTGTTTGGACGCTTGGGAGACTGGTGCAAATCTTTAAGTTATATTTACTGTACAGAGGTTTTTAGACTAAAATTTCTGTACGAGAGCAATAGCGCAGTGAGTACTTGAGAGTGTGCAAAAGCTGGCATTTCGCTCTTCTCTGTGAGTACCATAATTAAGTTCGTGTTTAAAACTTTCTGACAGAACTTTGCGACCGGCAAACCTGGCTTTCGCCGTGGCGCGCGCGTGCGTCTTTGGGCCCTGCCGATGTGCGGGCGCTGGCTGATGAGTGTTTGTGAGCCGAATTTGGGCCCGGGTTTCAGGCGTTGGCAAAAATCTTTGTGAATGAAAAGTTAGTTAGCATTTGTAAAGGGCGTATTTACACCGTTGTATATATACATATTCTTCATTGTTGCTACATTTTATATGTACTATGGTTGCATGTATAGCAACGTAGGCCAAATTTAAAAGGGAAAACGAGAGGATAACATAATTACTACAAGCAAAATAAATACTACTGATAACAGTAATGGTAGTAGGCATAACAATAATAAGGAAAAATATTATAATTAAAATAATACTTCATTTCCAATCACTACTACTATTTCTATCGGCAAATTCAAATTAAAGTGTGTTTTTGGGTAGTACCATTAGGGTGTTTTTTGTGTGTGTGGTGTGTGTGTGTGGTGTGTGTGTGTGTGTGTGTGGTGTGTGTGTGTGTGCGTGCGTGCGTGCGTGCGTGGTGTGTGTGTGTGTGTGGAGAGAGGGGAGAGAGAGAGAGAGGGGGGGGGGGGGGGGGCCCGAAAGGATTTGGAACAAAACGGTCATTCTCTCACTGAACATTTGAACGTTTAAAGGTCTTGTGTAGACTGTGTGGGAAAAGGTCTAAGAGAACAAAATTCTAAGTATAGGGTTTCCCGGCAGATTTTGCGATCATCCTTTTTCAGAGCGAGAGAGAGACAGGTATGAAAATTCATATACGTAAGATTTGTTGAAATGAAAAAGCATACATAAGTACTATCCCAAATTGACACAAAATAATTGGGTACATAATCATCCTATAGAACGTAAGAGCATTATAATGTTATTTTCAAGTTGAATATGTCACTGATACAAGTTGAATTGCATGTTTGTAATGGGTGTTATATACCCAAAAAATATTGCCCTTTTAATTTCAAGATTATGAATATATTGATAAATATAGGTTTTAAAAATTATTACATGAAGTGAGAGTAACTACTGAACATCAACTATAGTTTTTTTTTTAGATTTTTTTTTAAAAACGGGCAAAGTGTACTTCATGTTAAAGTGTGGGGGGGGGGACGGGGTGGGGGGTGGGGGCGGTTTGAGAGAGGAGAGGGGACAACAGCAAAAGCCCTGTCATTTGTCACACTCTTCTGTAAACACAAGCCGCTGATTGAGAGTGGGGGGCCCACCACGAGACATGTGCAGACAAGACAGTTTGTGTTGTGTTAAAAGTGATAGTGAACAGTTATGTGATGAGAATTTGGATATTGACACGAACATGGTTTTTACCATCGTGAGTACACATGTGTGTGTGTTTTGTGTGTGTGCGTGCGTGCGTGTGGGGTGTGTGCGTTTGTTTTGGTGTGTGTGGTGTGTGTGTGTGTGTGTGTGTGTGTGTGTGTGAGTCAGTTTTGTGTGTGTGTGTGTGTGATGTGTGTTGTGTGATGTTTTGTTCTTTTTAGTCAGCTTTGCACGCAGTTTCAATTCAGCTTCTCTCTCTCTCTCTCTCTTCTCTCTCTCTCTCTCTCTCTCTTCTTTTCCCCCCCCCCCCCCTCTCTCTCTCTTGTCTCTCCCCTCTCTCCCTCCCTCCCTTCCCTGCCCCACCTCAGTCTCGTATGCCGTGTGCCGTGTTATGTTGTGTGTGTGTGTGTGTGTGTGTGTGTGTGTGTGTGTGTGTGGGTGTGTGATATCTGTTTTTTTTGGGAAAGGGTCATGCATGCACGTCAGTTTCAGTTCAGTTTCCTCTCTCTTCTCTCTCTCTCTCTCTTCTCTCCGCCTCAGACTCGTAGCCGTGTGCCGTGTATATGTAATTTTTAGTGTGTGTGTGTGTGTGTGTGTGTGTGTGTGTGTGTGTGTGTGTGTGAGAGAGAGAGAGAGAGAGAGAGAGAGAGAGAGAGAGTGTGTTGTGTGTGTGTGTGTGAGAGAGAGAGAGAGAGAGAGAGAGAGTGTGTGTGTGTGTGTGAGAGGGAGAGAAAAGGGGGAGAGAGAGAAAGAGAGAGAGAGAGAGAGGAGATCAGTTTTTGAGTGCATGTCAGGTCGCTAACCTGAACTAACTAGGGGGGACAGACAGACTTACAGACCTACAATACTAACTCCCAACTCCAAATAAGCAATCCAAACCAGATGAACAGTTCCACTGTAATAATTTCATTAAAACCCATGACACCGGGGTCATAACACTGAATATTCACTTACTACCCACACAATCACTTTCTCTCAAACTCAACATTCAACCACTTAACCCATTCGCACACAAATTTCTAGTCACACACACCCCTGCACAACCAAACTAACACAAGGTCATAAAATTATTTAATGACTAACCTTAATTTGGGTCAAACCCCAATGTGCCCAGCTGGTGCATGCATCGCTACATGCAATACAACTCACACGACGATAAACCCTTGGCTATTGGCCCAACAGGACACGGGTGAATCCGAGACTTACTCAAAAAATTCATTACGGCTCATACACAACCCAGCGACCGGGGAATAAACTCCAACACAATGACGACCAAACACCAATATAGAATCCCCGAACTACAATTTTGTAACACAGGACAGACACAATCATGTATAAAATGCACAACTACAACACTTTGCAATTTTTCACACCTTTCAAGATTAATTAAACGGGGTAATTCCAACAACTGGGCACTTAAAGCACGCATGACCAATTAATAACCTAGTAACTGGGTTGCTATGAACTACTCGCAGAGAAGGGCCCCAACCCAAGTTGTCCAACATATAAAAATGTTGATATAAATGTTTTTTGCCCCACACAAAAGAAAATTTGTCTCGAAACCTGTGCAGCCTGCGACACACACAAGTAATGACTAATTAGCCAAAAACCCTAAACCAGCTATACAATAATATTACTAAATAAAATTAAAGTCACTAAAGATTTTGCTAGTGTTTTCCCCCAATGGGTAAGTCCACTGCACGACTGATGAATGATGGCTCTTTTCCCTTGATCCTGGAATAATGTTCAACGCTGTTACTCAACGCAGCCCTGTTTGTCGCCCAACATTCACATGTACCACTCGGCCTGTCACAGCAACAGGAAGAGTAGCCCCGCTCTGTCATCCTAGCACAGGGATCCCATCACAGCTAAGGGGATTAAAAAGGCACCAGCTAAGGCAGGATTGCAGGGAGATTCTTGAACCAACACGTGCCCGGGCCCAACCCCGAGATGGGTTGTCCAGGCCCCCCAAGGCCACCCCCAGCCCAGCACGTCTACAGCACCCAACCACGGCAACCAAAGTCTTCACCCCCAGGGTCTCGGGAAAACCGGTTACAGTTACAAAAAATTGCAGAAACCCAAGTCTTTCACCCCACCAGGGTCTCAGGAACACCGGTTACAGTTAACACAAACACAGCAACCAGTCTTAAACAAATTACGGTAACGACAGTCCTTCTACTGTACTTCCAACAGCGAGAAGAATACAATCACACAGAAACACAGAATCAGTCCTCTCCAGACTAAAGGAGTCCGCTAATCCTTAAGTCCGAACCTGAAACAAGGTTCCTAAAAAGGGTTCACCAGGACTTCCACATAGAATCAACCACACAACGTCAGAGACTTCCCACTCTGAAGCAGCTGCAAAATACACTGAGCGACAGTTCACTAATTCCCAGCCTGCTTTACAGTCAACTTGGCTGTGATTGGAAAATTCAACGTAAGGTCAACTATGACTGGGCAACTCACAGTGAGGTGATGCATGACCCAATTTCCCACTTCCACGGACAAAACACTAAAAAGTTCAAGATACCTCCCTACCTCTCCCAAGTGTGCTGTCACACAGATATCCACTGACGCACACACACGCATGCGACGTGAGCGGAAATGTTCGGGGCTCACCCCAGCACATAAAGAGGAAATATAGACTCTAAGCGAACCACGCACGATACGCTGACATGGAACTGATCAGTCCGCACAGCAGAAGTTCAACATGAGCCGCTCCACTAGATTACTGTTAACAAAATACATACATGTACGGGCTCAAGTAGCAATGTCAGTGACCCTGACATACCCTTCCAAGATTGAACTCTACGTTCAATTAATGACAGGTAGACAAATGCTTTCCAACCACAGTATGCTAGTAACACATACTCTCAGATACCCCTCCAATTCAACCCAGCCTACTGAGGTAGTCAGCTGCGCCATTCTGATCACCAGGGATACCCTCAACCTTGAACTGGTAGGGCTGCAGCTGTAGTGCCCACCGTGAACCCCTTTCCCACTTGTCGACTTGACCCGCTCGAGATACGGGAAAGGGGAGAGTGATCCACCTGTATCACAAACTTTGTACCGTACAGGTACGCGCAAACTTTTTCACTCCCCACACCAGTGCTAGGCACTCCTTCTCGATGTGGGGTAGTTTCTCTCAGCAGGCAAGGCTTTTTGCTAGCACATGCCATGGGTGTAGCACACCCCCCTGTTCCTGGAGTAGAATGGCTCCGATCCCTGTCTCAGATGCATCCGTTCGCATAACGAACTTGCCGTCCGGCATGGTAGCCTGCACACGGCGGTGCACAGAACTTCTCCTTGAGACTCTCGAACGCTTCCTGGCTTTCGGGTGTCCAGTAAAACTTTCTTGGTTCTCACCCTTGGTCGGTTGGTCAGAGGCAGAGCAATATCGGAGAACTGAGGGATGTATCGGCGGTAGTAGCCTACCGGGCCCAAAAAACTACGGACCTGTTTTTGGGTTTCAGGTCTGGATTTCTTCCCGGATCTTAGCCATCTTGTCCTCCCTAGGCCAGGGTCTTCCTCCCCCAACCTTGTGTCCAAGGTACTCGACCTCACGCAACCGAGCTACACTTTGGGTTTGGGCCCTTTCTGTCAGGTTGCACTCTCGCAGCCTTCGGAATAACTGTCCAAGCGCTAGGGTGTGATCTTCCTGAGTCTCTGTGGCCACAGGATGCGTCGGTGAAGTTATCTATCTTCTCTGTATCAGGGGCAGCATCAGCTTCCTCATCATTCGAGTGAATACGCTCCTGATGTACACAAACCCATGGTACCACCCCCCACTGGAAACAACCCTGAGGAGTGATGAATGCGTTTTTGGGGCGGTCTTTTCAGCCACAGGGATTTCCAATAGCCTTTAGCCAGATCGATTTTGCTGAGGAACCTCTTTTGCCCCAAACTTTGCAATAGTCTACCTCTGGCATTGGGTCACAGTCAAACTCCACGACCTTGTTTTAACCGCCTGTAATCCACGCAGAAGCGGATCTTCCCGTCCTTTTTCTTAACAAGGACAATGGGCGATGCCTATGGCGGACGTGGACGTTTCTATGACCCCTAACTTCAGCATCGCCGCCACTTCATCTTTCACTGTATTCCTCTGTGCGTATGGTACAGGTATGGCTTGCAACGCAAGGAGTGGAGTCTCGCAAACGGATATGACATTCCTCCAAGTTAGTTTGCGACGGTAGGTCCGTGAACAGTCAGGGTTACGCCTTGGTCAGCTCTCTGAGAGCCTGAGCGAACGTGGGTCATCCGTTCCAATTACCCATATCGCTGTCTCGGATGCCTCCAAGGGTATCACAGGTATGTCCCTTTGGTTGTAATGGGGGGGCACTCCTCAGTTCCTCCTCGAAACACAACCGCCCTCAAGACGCCGTCATTTGGGTTTTTTTCCCTCTCCTGAATAGCTGTGAGGAAAACCCCTGGTCCCGTTACAGTGTATCCAGGGCAGTTTTCCTATGGTTTGGTGTGACGGCTCGGATGGCTGCCGGGGTGTGATGCTTTCTCTCTCATTGTACTTTTCAGGAGATTCGTATGGAATACCTTGGTGCCCGTTTTCCCTTTGGATTTTGTAATCCACTTCTCCTAACCGATTACTAAACCCCTATGGTCCTTTCCATGTCAGTTCCATCTTGTTGACCTTCTCGGGGCGAAGCACTAAGACTTGCTCTCCGGGCCTGAACTCCCCGATCTTGGCCTTGCGGTCAACAACTGGGGCTTTTGAGTCTCACCCGCCTTGATCAGTGCTTCCTTCACGATCTCGCATGTGTCCGCGATTCTTTGGGACGCAGCTCTACAACGTATTCGGCTGCAGTTCGGTCTCGGGTTCTTCCGGGTGCAGCCCGGCTTCCTTGAGGGTCTTCATCGGCCCTCTCACCCGTCTCCCATAGAGCAGTTCGAATGGCGAAAAACCTGTGCTTGCCTGTGGTGCCTCACGATATGCGAACAGTGCAGCCGGAATCCAGCGGTCCCATTCCTTTGGCTGTTCCATGGCAAGGCGTTCAGCATCTTCTTCAGTGTTGCATTGAAACGTTCTACCAGCCCGTTACATTGGGGGTGAAAAGGCGTTGAGTCACTCCCTTTTATCGCCGGAGTCTGTGGACCCCCTGCATAGTTTCGCTGGTGAATTGGGACCCTCTGTCTGAGAGTACCACTGCGGGAATCCCGGTCCTTGCCACATGGTGAACAAAGCCTCTGCTACTGTTGCAGTATCAATGTTACGGAGTGCTGTGGCTTCGGGGGGGACTAGTGGCATAGTCTACTGGGGCCAAGATAAATCGGTTACCTGACTGGACGTGGCACGACAGCCCTACCAGATCCACTCCACTTTTTCAAACGGATTCCCTGCGACAGGAGATCTCACTAGGGGCACTGGTGGCACTCTACCTTTGTCTATAGTCTTTTGACATTCGGGCATGATCTGCAGTACTGAGCCACTTCCCTTACACTCCCAGGCCAGTAGAAGTCCTGCAGCACTCTAGCTTTTGTTCGTTAGTCCCCATGTGTCCTGCCATGGGTACATCATGAGCCATCTTCTGACCTCAAGCCTCATACGCTTGGGGAACACACACTTGGGTTGTAGTCTCATGTGGCGTGGTGTAGTCTCAAACCCAAAAGTCCATCCCGGTCTCCAAAAATCACCCAGCCATGGGCCTGACCGAGCTCGTACACCATTCTCTGCGGCCCGCGGGGTGCATCCAACGTGGGTCTTCTCCTGCATCTTTTGAGGTCTTTGAAGTCCCCCCCAAAGACCCGCTTTGGACAGGCAATCCCTGGGTTGGTTCTCGCTGCCTCTTGGCCCGGGGCTCGTGTCATGACAGCCCTCACTGCTGTAGGATTTGCGTAAACTGGTACTTTCTGCGGTGCATCTTCCCATCATTTAGCGCCCAATTCCCTATTAGGACTTGCTCACAGGGTTTCTTAAACACTAGTACAACAATTTTTTCCCTCCACGAAAAGGTGAGATACTGCACCTTGGCCACAGGTACCTTGTACGAAGTGCCACTCTCAGCCTTTCACATCCACCACCTTCCCAAGAGTCTCCGGGTCAACCAGCTTCAGCCACTACAGTATATGTAGTCCAGTGTTCTTAGACCTCTCACACTTCGGCCATTCACGGTAAATATGCACCGTGGGGTGTAATGCTTCGCAGCACACGTCATGCAGAGGGCGGTGGGCTTTTCTGCCTCGAGGCTCTCTAACTCGGCCCTGCCAGTACTCTAGCCACCGATGGTTTGTTACCTTCCCACTGTGGCTTCCTTTGTCACCAAGCCTTCTTCGTGGGCACGATGCACTCAGGTGCCCTTTGTCGCTGCACACCCAACACGTCTATCCCCCCTCGACTTAGTCAATGACTGTGGGGTTACACCCCCCCTCTCCCTGGACAAAGGCCCATCCCCTTTTTGGGACTGTTTAATGTTGGTTTGCTTCTGGTATGCGCTTGCCCCTACTATTGCCCTGAGGCTGACCTCGCTGAGCTCGTTCTCTCTGCACCTCCCTCATCGCTCTCTTGGCCTTTGCCAGGCGAGTAGGGCCCTGCAGCCACTTCTTCTGCATCCTTCGGTGATGATTCCTTCACCTTTTGATAAATATCAGCAGAGAGTGGTCGTATAGGCGCTCTGAAGGAATAAAATCTAAGACATCATTAGGGCTTACTTTTGGGCCTTGTCAGCGGATACACACCCCGGGAGAAACATGCCCTAAGCCTGTCCAGCATTGCTCAACTTTTTTCAGCCACCTTTTTTTTCCATCCTTCTGAACTTTTGACGGTAGGCGTCTGCGTCGAGGCGAAAATACCTGAGCAAGGCAGCTTTTACTTCTGTGTAGACCTCCAACTTATCTGCAGATAAATTGAGGACTGCATCCCTAGCCTTCCCCTTTGGGGCGAGCCCACTAACTGACATGCCCATGCGTTGGATGCCAACCACACAGCTTGGCTACCTGCTCAAAAGTGTAGGTATTCGTCTACATCCTATCATCTCTCATAAGCTGCGCTTGACGTGCTTTCCTATCGGCCCTTTTTCTCTTGTCTTAGCCGCCTCCTTCTCCTCCACCTTCTCTCTCTCTTTATTTGCATCTCTTCTTCCCTTCTATCCTGTCCCTCAGTGCCTGAGCTTCCTCCTTTATAGCCTGCTCGCGCTCTTATCCGCCGCTGCTGCTCACCTCCCCGCTGTAATTAAAATTCCTCGCGCTTGGGGCCGCAACTCTTCTCCTTGCCTCGCACTCTCTATTTCCCGCCGCTGCTGCTCCACCTCACGTGAGCCGCAATTCTTTCCCCCTTGCGAGCCTCCTCCTTCTCAAAAGCCTCACGCCTGAAGGCCTCCTCTTTTCCCTGAGCATCTCGCTTGGACGTAACTCTTCTTCCCTGGCTTTCCCGTTAGCCGCAACTCTTCCTCCTTTCGAGCCCCTCTTTTCCCTGCACATTTTCGCTTGAGAGTAATCCTCTTCCTTGCCTCCTGCTCTCTTTCTGCGCATCTCGCTTGAGACGTAATCCTCTTCCTTGGCCTCGCGCTTAAGCCGAATCTTCCTCCTTGCGAGCCTCCTCTTTTTCCTGCCGGGCCACCTCGTCCCGGCGTTTGGCCTACAAAGTCCGCCAACTCCCTCCTGTAACCCCTGCTTCGACCTAACCGAACGTATTTGTCGGGAGGTGTCCCCGCTGTTGCTTTCCCCCATAACCTCCTTCATAACCCACCTGCATGCTCCTTAACTACCGGAGCGTTGCCGCAGGGTAGGACTTCCTGAGCCCCTTTGGGCCAGTTGTGAACGCAACTTACGGTCACTCGGGGTAGGGAACTAAGAACTAGCCAAGACTAGCTAACCGCTCCTGCGTGCTTGAACCAAACATACAAGTTGGATATACACTATATTGTTTTTAGGATCTGCAACCCGGTACCTATAGTAACTGGTACTGAACTAAACCGGTACAATCACCATGCCCAAAGATACACACACACGGCCGCTCGCATTAACCATCATATGATGTGGAGTCACAATACATCAAAAGTCCCCCCTTCAGAGGAAACTAACTCGCAAGATCCCGCAACACCGAGAACAAACCGCACCCACGTTGGACTGTCAAAATCCATAAGACTGGCCCTCTTGCCACAGCTAACAATGTCAAATCCAAACAACTGAAACACCAAACTAAACCCTTGGCCAGCCACCAACCATTGGTCGACACCATTAACCACCACAATTGGCATAAAAATGAAAACGCTACAGTTTCCCACAAAACCAATGGCAAACAAAATAAATATAGTTTTGTACAACCCAAAAGGCAGAAACAAAATATTCGAATTATTTACACTATCGTGACCCCATTACAAAACAGACATTACAGACAAAGCACATCACTTCCACACACTAAAAAACGGCCAAATTTGCAGGTCTTTTCACGCCTGAGTGTCGTTATCTATGCCTCCACCCTTACTAGGCACGCACCCTCCAACCACCACTGACTACTTGAGTTCCTAATTTTACACTCAGAGGAGTCTGTATGCTTGCCTGAAGTTCTTAAACAACCTCCCCGCTAACCAACCCTTCCTTATAACTAATTAACTCCTATTACCCCCTAATTGTACCCGATCTCACCATAGTCAGGCTCGCTAAGACCTGAACTAAATAGGGAGGGACAGACAGACTTACAGACCTACAATACCTAACTCCCCAATCAAATAAGCAATCCAAAACCAGATGAACAGTTCACACATGTATAATTTCATTCAAAACCATGCCCGGGGCCATTAACACTGAATATTCCACTTACACCCCCACAATCACTTTCTCTCAAACTCAAACATTCAACCACTTAACCCCATTCGCACACAAAATTTTAGTCACACACACCCCCCGCACAACCAAACTAACACAAGGTCATTAAAAATTTAAATTTAAAGACTAACCTTAATTTGGGTCAATCCCAATGTGCCCGCTGGTGCGATGCATCGCTACATGCAATTTCAACTCACACGACGATAACAAACCCTTTGGGTATTGGCCCAACAGGACACTGTGAATCCGAGACTTACTCAACAACATTCACTTACCGGCTCATACACAAGCCAGCGACCAGGGAAAAACTCCAACACAATGACAGACCAAACACCAATATAGAATGCCAGAACTACAATTTTGTAAACAGTGACAGACCAATCATGATATAAAATGCACAACTACAACCCCTTCTGCAATGTTCACACACTTTCAAGATTAATTAAACCGGGTTTACATCCAACAACTGGGCACTTAAAGCACGCATGACCAATTAATAACTAGTAATGGGTTGCTATGAACTACTCGCAGAGAATGGCCCAACCAAGTTGTCCAACATATAAAAATGTTGATTAAATGGTTTTTGCCACACACAAAAGAAATTTGTCTCGAAAACCCGTGCAGCCTGCGACACACACAAGTAATGACTAATTAGCCAACAACTAAACCCGCTATACAATAATTTACTAAATAAAATTAAAGTCACTAAAGATTTTTTCTAGTGTCTTTCACACACGGGTAAGTCCACTGCACGACTGATGAATGATGGTCAATTTTCCTTTACCTGGAAATAATGTTCAACGCTGTACCTCAACGCAGCCCCTGTTTGTCGTCAAAAATTCACATGTACCACTCGGCCTGTCACAGCAACGGAAGAGTAGCCCACGCTCTGTCACTCCCAGCACGGGATCCCATCACCAGTAAGGCAGGATTACCGGCACCCGCTAAGGCAGGATTGCAGGGGGATATCTTGAACCAACACGTGTCCGGCCCAACTCCGAGATGGGTTGTCCAGCGCCCCAAGGGCCCCCCCCAGACCAGCACGTCTACAGCACCCAACCACGGCCAACCCAAATCTTCACCCACCAGGGTCTCGGGGAAAACCGGTTACAGTTTAACACAAATGCAGCAACCCAAATCTTCACCCCACCCGGGTCTCAGGAAAAACCGGTTACAGTTTAACACAAACACAGCAACCACGTCTTCACAAATTACGGTAACGACAGTCCTTCTACTGTACTTCCAACAGCGAGAAGAATACAATCACACAGAAACACGATCAGTCCTCTCCCGACTCAAAGGCAGCTCCGCTAATCCTTAAGTCCGAACCCTGAACACAAGGTTCCTAAAAAGGGTTCACCAGGACTTCCCAAAAAAGAATCAAAAACACACAAGTCAGAGACTTCCCTCTGAAGCAGGCTGCAAAAAACATGAGCGGGCAGTTCACCTAATCCCCAGCTGCTTTACAGTCACTTGGCTGTGATTGGACAATTCAAGAAGGTCAACTATGACTGGGCAACTCACAGTTTGGGATGATGCATGACCCAATTTCCCCACTTCCACGGACAAAACACTAAAAAGTTCAAGATACCTCCCTACCCTCTCCCAAGCTGTGCTGTCACACAGATATCCACTGACGCACACACACGCATGCGACGTGAGCGGAAATGTTCGCCGGCTCACCCCAGCACATAAAGAGGAAATATTGACTCTAATGCGAACCACGCACGATACGCTGACATGGAACATGATCAGTCCGCACATGCAGAAGTTCAAACATGAGCCGCCTCCACTAGATCTATCTGTAACATAATACATACATGTACGGGCTCAAGTAGCAATGTCAGTGACCCTGACAGTGCAAGCCATTGTCATGTGAAACATTTTCTCTCTGATCATGCTTTTATTGATTTTGTATGTACAAAGCTATCTGTGCATGTCATGTTCTTCATATATGTATTATTAATCAGTCCTCCCTCCCACCTCCACTCTCCTCCCTCTCTCTCTCTCTGCATGCTTTTATTGATTTTGTGTGTACAAAGGTATCCGTGCATGTCTGTTTCTTTATGTATGTATTCTCAATCAGTCATCCTCCCCACCCCCAATCTCTCCCTCCCTCTCTCTCTATGTCAGACTCTCTCTCTCTCTCTCTCACTCTCTGTCTCTCTCACTCTCTCTCTCTCTCAGTTTTTGCATGCGCGCCGGTGTACACTGCATGTTTCTTTTCTTCCCTATTGATTTTATAAGTGGTAAATTTGCGTGCAGTGTCTTGTGTAGTCATGTTTACTCAACCATTCCTCTCTCTCTCTCTCTCTCTCTCTCTCTCTCTCTCTCTCTCTCTCTCTCACAGAACACACACGCGCGCACACACACACACACACACACACACACACACACACACACACACACACACATACACACACACACACACACTCGACTTTGGGTTGCAGCAGTTTTTCGTCAGCGCTGGTCTTGTTTTTGTTTTGTTTTTTTCCATTAGTCAGGCTGCTCATACCTAAACCCACATCTGTAATGTTAATAATCATAATGAGGGTATTGACGGTAAGTTTCTGCTTTTATGTACATATTGTGAGTGCGCGCGCATGTGTGCATGCGTGTGCGCGCGTGTGTGTGTGTGTGTGTGTGTGTGTGTGTGTGTGCGCGCGCGCGCGCGCACGCGTATGTGTTCGTGTATGTGTAAGAATTCAAGCGCTTCGGAACAGATACTTCGTTCCGGCACGCGAAAATAGCTCACAGCGTGTTGTGGACAAAGACAATTCCGCTTTTCTCCGTGTACCAGGGCTTGGCTGTGTGCAGTCGTTGTGTAAATATTGGTCAGCTTTAGGCGCGATACAGACACCAAAGCAGTGTGTAGTTCGCTATTCTCCATGCTTTCAGTACTAGCGCGAGACTTTATCTCCTGACACTCCAGGGCGTCGGACACAAGACCGCTAACAGTAAACAGACCCAGCGCACAATTTGTTTCTTCTGCTTTTTCCGTCTCACGCTATTGAAGACTTTGACTCAAGCGACTTAATGCAGCAGTCAGAACTGCCGTGCGACCAACACTGAAGACATCTCAACCTCTGTGGTCTTCTTCAGGTAAGACAACACTGAAGACATCTCAACCTCTGTGGTCTTCTTCAGGTAAGACGACCAACACTGAAGACATCTCAACCTCTGTGGTCTTCTTCAGGTAAGACAACACTGAAGACATCTCAACCTCTGTGGTCTTCTTCAGTGAGACAACCAACACTGAAGACATCTCAACCTCTGTGGTCTTCTTCAGTGAGACAACCAACACTGAAGACGAAGAAAACGAATGAACAAAATGGATGTGGAATGAAAACATGGCTGCTGGAAAGGGAGACAATTTGGGGTGAAATCATAGTGATAATGACATTAATAATACTAACTGTAATGCTAATAACGAAAGGAGACAATTTGGGGTGAAATCATAGTGATAATGACATTAACAACACTACTAATGATGCTAATAATGAAAGGAGACAATTTGGGGTGAAATCATAGTGATAATGACATTAACAACACTACTAATGATGCTAATAATGAAAGGAGACAGTTTGGGGTGAAATCATAGTGATAATGACATTAACAACACTACTAATGATGCTAATAATGAAAGGAGACAGTTTGGGGTGAAATCATAGTGATAATGACATTAACAACACTACTAATGATGCTAATAATAGACAGTTTGGGGTGAAATCATTAATGACAATGACATTAACAACACTACTAATGATGCTGATAATGAAAGGAGACAATTTGAGGTGAAATGATAATGATAATGACATTAACAACACTACTAATAATGCTAATAATGATGATTTTTCTTTTAAAAGTAATTGTGTGCACAGTCCTAGAACCCCCCCACTACCAACGCTCATCAGGTTAGTATCCTCCTCTTCTTTTCGTTTTTGGTGCTGCAACTTGGGTGGCATTGCACTTACAACGCTCCTACCACTTGGGTGGCCTTGCACTTACACCGCTCCTACCACTTGGGTGCCCTTGCACTTACACCGCTCCTACCATCAGGGTGGCATTGCACTTACACCGCTCCTACCACTTGGATGGAACTGCACTTACACCGCTCCTACCACTTGGTGGCATTGCACTTACACCGCTCCTACCACTAGGGTGGAACTGCACTTACACCGCTCCTACCACTAGGGTGGAACTGCACTTACACCGCTCCTTCCACTTGGGTGGCATTGCACCTACACCGCTCCTACCACTTGGGTGGAACTGCACTTACACCGCTCCTACCACTTGGGTGGAACTGCACTTACACCGCTCCTACCACTTGGGTGGCATTGCACTTACACTGTTCCTGCCACTAGGGTGGCCTTGCACTTACACCGCTCCTACCACTAGGGTGGAACTGCACTTACACCGCTCCTACCACAAGGGTGGAACTGCACTTACACCGCTCCTACTACTTGGGTGGCCTTGCACTTACACTGTTCCTGCCAGTAACATTGCACTTACACCGCTCCTACCAGCTTCCTGTGCACAGCCACACCCTGGCTTGTCGTGCTACAGCCCTGACGCCGGCAATCCACAGGCAGCTGTCAGTGTCAGTGTCACGTTGCTATCACGCCACCCACCACAGGACACCCGGCACTGCAGCTAGATCACTGTGGGGGCATTGAGCCACACCTCTTCTGATCAACATGCTGCAGCTGGATCACTGTGGGGGCATTGAGCCACACCTCTTCTGATCAACATACTGCAGCTGGATCACTGTGGGGGCATTGAGCCACACCTCTTCTGATCAACATACTGCAGCTGGATCACTGTGGGGGCATTGAGCCACACCTCTTCTGATCAACATACTGCAGCTGGATCACTGTGGGGGCATTGAGCCACACCTCTTCTGATCAACATACTGCAGCTGGATCACTGTGGGGCATTGAGCCACACCTCTTCTGATCAACATACTGCAGCTGGATCACTGTGGGGGCATTGAGCCACGCCTCTTCTGATCAACATACTGCAGCTGGATCACTGTGGGGCATTGAGCCACACCTCTTCTGATCAACATACTGCAGCTGGATCACTGTGGGGCATTGAGCTACACCTCTTCTGATCAACATACTGCAGCTGGATCACTGTGGGGGCATTGAGCCACACCTCTTCTGATCAACATACTGCAGCTGGATCACTGTGGGGCACTGAGCCACACCTCTTCTGATCAACATACTGCAGTCTCTTTTGATCAACATACTGCAGCTGATCACTGTGGGGGCACTGAGCCACACCTCTTCTGATCAACATACTGCAGCTCTTTGATCAACAACTGCAGCTAGATCACTGTGGGGCACTGAGCCACACCTCTTCTGATCAACATACTGCAGCCTCTTTTGATCAACATACTGCAGCTAGATCACTTGGGGGCACTGAGCCACGCCTCTTCTGATCAACATACTGCAGCTCTTCTGATTCACATACTGCAGCCTCTTCTGATCAACATACTGCAGCTGGATCACTGTGGGGGCATTCAGCCATGCCTCTTCTGATCAACATACTGCAGCTTCTTCTGATCAACATACTGCAGCTATTCTGATCAACATACTGCAGCTTCTTCTGATCACATACTGCAGCCTCTTCTGATACAACTATACTGCAGCCTCTTCTGATCACATACTGCAGCCTCTTCTGATCAACATACTGCAGCCTCTTCTGATCAACATACTGCAGCCTCTTCTGATCAACATACTTGAAATGCACTCTTCTGATCAACATACTGCAGCCTCTTCTGATCAACATACTGCAGCCTCTTCTGATCAACTACTCGCACTGCTGGATCACATGTGGCTGGCATTGAGCACAACCACTCTTCTGATCAACACTCGAAGCTGGATCACTGTGGGGCATTGAGCCACACTCTTCTGATCAACACTCGACAGCTTCTGGATGCCCACTGTCTGCATCGCAGCGGATCTATTGAGCCACACCTCTTCTGATCAACACTCGACAGCTGGATCACTGTGGGGGCATTGAGCCACACCTCTTCTGATCAACACTCGACAGCTGGATCACTGTGGGGGCATTGAGCCACAGCCTCTTCTGATCAACACTCGACAGCTGGATCACTGTGGGGGCATTGAGCCACACCTCTTCTGATCAACACTCGACAGCTGGATCACTGTGGGGGCATTGAGCCACACCTCTTCTGATCAACATACTGCAGTTTTGATCACGTGGCTTGAGCCCTCTTCTGATCAACACTCGACAGCTGGATCACTGTGGGGGCATTGAGCCACACCTCTTCTGATCAACACTCGACAGCTGGATCACTGTGGGGGCATTGAGCCACACCTCTTCTGATCAACACTCGACAGCTGGATCACTGTGGGGGCATTGAGCCACACCTCTTCTGATCAACACTCGACAGCTGGATCACTGTGGGGGCATTGAGCCACACCTCTTCTGATCAACACTCGACAGCTGGATCACTGTGGGGGCATTGAGCCACACCTCTTCTGATCAACACTCGACAGCTGGATCACTGTGGGGGCATTGAGCCACACCTCTTCTGATCAACACTCGACAGCTGGATCACTGTGGGGGCATTGAGCCACGCCTCTTCTGATCAACACTCGACAGCTGGATCACTGTGGGGGCATTGAGCCACGCCTCTTCTGATCAACACTCGACAGCTGGATCACTGTGGGGGCATTGAGCCACGCCTCTTCTGATCAACACTCGACAGCTGGATCACTGTGGGGGCATTGAGCCACGCCTCTTCTGATCAACACTCGACAGCTGGATCACTGTGGGGGCATTGAGCCACGCCTCTTCTGATCAACACTCGACAGCTGGATCACTGTGGGGGCATTGAGCCACGCCTCTTCTGATCAACACTCGACAGCTGGATCACTGTGGGGGCATTGAGCCACACCTCTTCTGATCAACACTCGACAGCTGGATCAATGTGGGGGCATTGAGCCACACCTCTTCTGATCAACACTCGACAGCTGGATCACTGTGGGGCATTGAGCCACACCTCTTCTGATCAACACTCGACAGCTGGATCACTGTGGGGGCATTGAGCCACACCTCTTCTGATCAACACTCGACAGCTGGATCACTGTGGGGCATTGAGCCACACCTCTTCTGATCAACACTCGACAGCTGGATCACTGTGGGGGCATTGAGCCACACCTCTTCTGATCAACACTCGACAGCTGGATCACTGTGGGGCATTGAGCCACACCTCTTCTGATCAACACTCGACAGCTGGATCACTGTGGGGGCATTGAGCCACACCTCTTCTGATCAACACTCGACAGCTGGATCACTGTGGGGGCATTGAGCCACACCTCTTCTGATCAACACTCGACAGCTGGATCACTGTGGGGGCATTGAGCCACACCTCTTCTGATCAACACTCGACAGCTGGATCACTGTGGGGGCATTGAGCCACACCTCTTCTGATCAACACTCGACAGCTGGATCACTGTGGGGCATTGAGCCACACCTCTTCTGATCAACACTCGACAGCTGGATCACTGTGGGGGCATTGAGCCACACCTCTTCTGATCAACACTCGACAGCTGGATCACTGTGGGGGCATTGAGCCACACCTCTTCTGATCAACACTCGACAGCTGGATCACTGTGGGGGCATTGAGCCACACCTCTTCTGATCAACACTCGACAGCTGGATCACTGTGGGGGCATTGAGCCACACCTCTTCTGATCAACACTCGACAGCTGGATCACTGTGGGGGCATTGAGCCACACCTCTTCTGATCAACACTCGACAGCTGGATCACTGTGGGGGCATTGAGCCACACCTCTTCTGATCAACACTCGACAGCTGGATCACTGTGGGGGCATTGAGCCACACCTCTTCTGATCAACACTCGACAGCTGGATCACTGTGGGGGCATTGAGCCACACCTCTTCTGATCAACACTCGACAGCTGGATCACTGTGGGGGCATTGAGCCACACCTCTTCTGATCAACACTCGACAGCTGGATCACTGTGGGGGCATTGAGCCACACCTCTTCTGATCAACACTCGACAGCTGGATCACTGTGGGGGCATTGAGCCACACCTCTTCTGATCAACACTCGACAGCTGGATCACTGTGGGGGCATTGAGCCACACCTCTTCTGATCAACACTCGACAGCTGGATCACTGTGGGGGCATTGAGCCACACCTCTTCTGATCAACACTCGACAGCTGGATCACTGTGGGGGCATTGAGCCACACCTCTTCTGATCAACACTCGACAGCTGGATCACTGTGGGGGCATTGAGCCACACCTCTTCTGATCAACACTCGACAGCTGGATCACTGTGGGGCATTGAGCCACACCTCTTCTGATCAACACTCGACAGCTGGATCACTGTGGGGGCATTGAGCCACACCTCTTCTGATCAACACTCGACAGCTGGATCACTGTGGGGGCATTGAGCCACACCTCTTCTGATCAACACTCGACAGCTGGATCACTGTGGGGGCATTGAGCCACACCTCTTCTGATCAACACTCGACAGCTGGATCACTGTGGGGGCATTGAGCCACACCTCTTCTGATCAACACTCGACAGCTGGATCACTGTGGGGGCATTGAGCCACACCTCTTCTGATCAACACTCGACAGCTGGATCACTGTGGGGCATTGAGCCACACCCCCCCATAACCACTCTTCTGATCAACACTCGACAGCTGGATCACTGTGGGGGCATTGAGCCACACCTCTTCTGATCAACACTCGACAGCTGGATCACTGTGGGGGCATTGAGCCACACCTCTTCTGATCAACACTCGACAGCTGGATCACTGTGGGGGCATTGAGCCACACCTCTTCTGATCAACACTCGACAGCTGGATCACTGTGGGGGCATTGAGCCACACCTCTTCTGATCAACACTCGACAGCTGGATCACTGTGGGGCATTGAGCCACACCTCTTCTGATCAACACTCGACAGCTGGATCACTGTGGGGGCATTGAGCCACACCTCTTCTGATCAACACTCGACAGCTGGATCACTGTGGGGGCATTGAGCCACACCTCTTCTGATCAACACTCGACAGCTGGATCACTGTGGGGGCATTGAGCCACACCTCTTCTGATCAACACTCGACAGCTGGATCACTGTGGGGGCATTGAGCCACACCTCTTCTGATCAACACTCGACAGCTGGATCACTGTGGGGGCATTGAGCCACGCCTCTTCTGATCAACACTCGACAGCTGGATCACTGTGGGGGCATTGAGCCACGCCTCTTCTGATCAACACTCGACAGCTGGATCACTGTGGGGGCATTGAGCCACACCTCTTCTGATCAACACTCGACAGCTGGATCACTGTGGGGGCATTGAGCCACACCTCTTCTGATCAACACTCGACAGCTGGATCACTGTGGGGGCATTGAGCCACACCTCTTCTGATCAACACTCGACAGCTGGATCACTGTGGGGGCATTGAGCCACACCTCTTCTGATCAACACTCGACAGCTGGATCACTGTGGGGGCATTGAGCCACACCTCTTCTGATCAACACTCGACAGCTGGATCACTGTGGGGGCATTGAGCCACACCTCTTCTGATCAACACTCGACAGCTGGATCACTGTGGGGGCATTGAGCCACACCTCTTCTGATCAACACTCGACAGCTGGATCACTGTGGGGGCATTGAGCCACACCTCTTCTGATCAACACTCGACAGCTGGATCACTGTGGGGGCATTGAGCCACACCTCTTCTGATCAACACTCGACAGCTGGATCACTGTGGGGCATTGAGCCACGCCTCTTCTGATCAACACTCGACAGCTGGATCACTGTGGGGGCATTGAGCCACGCCTCTTCTGATCAACACTCGACAGCTGGATCACTGTGGGGGCATTGAGCCACGCCTCTTCTGATCAACACTCGACAGCTGGATCACTGTGGGGGCATTGAGCCACACCTCTTCTGATCAACACTCGACAGCTGGATCACTGTGGGGGCATTGAGCCACACCTCTTCTGATCAACACTCGACAGCTGGATCACTGTGGGGGCATTGAGCCACACCTCTTCTGATCAACACTCGACAGCTGGATCACTGTGGGGGCATTGAGCCACACCTCTTCTGATCAACACTCGACAGCTGGATCACTGTGGGGGCATTGAGCCACACCTCTTCTGATCAACACTCGACAGCTGGATCACTGTGGGGGCATTGAGCCACACCTCTTCTGATCAACACTCGACAGCTGGATCACTGTGGGGGCATTGAGCCACACCTCTTCTGATCAACACTCGACAGCTGGATCACTGTGGGGGCATTGAGCCACGCCTCTTCTGATCAACACTCGACAGCTGGATCACTGTGGGGGCATTGAGCCACGCCTCTTCTGATCAACACTCGACAGCTGGATCACTGTGGGGGCATTGAGCCACGCCTCTTCTGATCAACACTCGACAGCTGGATCACTGTGGGGGCATTGAGCCACACCTCTTCTGATCAACACTCGACAGCTGGATCAATGTGGGGGCATTGAGCCACGCCTCTTCTGATCAACACTCGACAGCTGGATCACTGTGGGGCATTGAGCCACGCCTCTTCTGATCAACACTCGACAGCTGGATCACTGTGGGGGCATTGAGCCACACCTCTTCTGATCAACACTCGACAGCTGGATCACTGTGGGGGCATTGAGCCACACCTCTTCTGATCAACACTCGACAGCTGGATCACTGTGGGGGCATTGAGCCACACCTCTTCTGATCAACACTCGACAGCTGGATCACTGTGGGGGCATTGAGCCACACCTCTTCTGATCAACACTCGACAGCTGGATCACTGTGGGGGCATTGAGCCACACCTCTTCTGATCAACACTCGACAGCTGGATCACTGTGGGGGCATTGAGCCACACCTCTTCTGATCAACACTCGACAGCTGGATCACTGTGGGGGCATTGAGCCACGCCTCTTCTGATCAACACTCGACAGCTGGATCACTGTGGGGGCATTGAGCCACACCTCTTCTGATCAACACTCGACAGCTGGATCACTGTGGGGGCATTGAGCCACGCCTCTTCTGATCAACACTCGACAGCAGGATCACTGTGGGGGCATTGAGCCACACCTCTTCTGATCAACACTCGACAGCAGGATCACTGTGGGGGCATTGAGCCACACCTCTTCTGATCAACACTCGACAGCAGGATCACTGTGGGGGCATTGAGCCACACCTCTTCTGATCAACACTCGACAGCAGGATCACTGTGGGGGCATTGAGCCACACCTCTTCTGATCAACACTCGACAGCAGGATCACTGTGGGGGCATTGAGCCACACCTCTTCTGATCAACACTCGACAGCTGGATCACTGTGGGGGCATTGAGCCATGCCTCTTCTGATCAACACTCGACAGCTGGATCACTGTGGGGGCATTGAGCCACACCTCTTCTGATCAACACTCGACAGCTGGATCACTGTGGGGGCATTGAGCCACACCTCTTCTGATCAACACTCGACAGCTGGATCACTGTGGGGGCATTGAGCCATCACTGGTTATTGCCTGAAATAACCTTTTCTCTTCAATGTTTTCAAATAACTGTTTGTTTTTGATTTCACAGCTGACTCAATTTGGCTTTGTTATGAACTTCTGAGTATGCAACTGAATGATTTAAAACCCTTCTAAATCGACTTTTGTTGATATCAAATGGTGCACACAAAAAACAAATTTACTTCTGCACAAACGTTATCATGAAACACTCTTATAACTTCGCTGCTGATTACATTTCCAAATAAATCTGCTCGTTCTGTTAACTTCATGCCGGTACTGCTGCTGTCTCTACTTAACTGAACTTTGGCATCACCATTTGAATTCAATTACCCCTCTTTTTTTTCCCCTAAATATTGTCCAGTCAAATTCATTTTCCCTTGAAATCCAAAGCAACTTCTTGTCGAAATGTTGGGAATCATCGTTGGTTCCAGTGAAGTAG
Organism: Conus ventricosus; assembly: GCA_018398815.1. Taxonomy (NCBI): domain Eukaryota; kingdom Metazoa; phylum Mollusca; class Gastropoda; order Neogastropoda; family Conidae; genus Conus; species Conus ventricosus. The sequence goes on from CM031607.1 coordinate 1,643,784, forward strand.
TCTGCTAAAGTGTGTGACGGGTACACAACTTGTACTTCTCATGAATAAAACAAAAGCACAAAAATAATCCCACAACCAATGTTAGGCAGGTACTCAAGGTCTGACCAGTGCATTGGCCTAACGCATAGGTCAGACATCTGCTAAGTCATAGCCACGAGACCTTGTTCTTAAATTCTCTGATCTCAGACATTAATTCATTTATCCATCAGCTTTAAATCATGCGCAGTGTAGTCTCAATTAGCGATGTGGTGTAACGTATATTGACCAGTCTGCACGCAGTGACGCCTCCTTGATGAAACTGAAAGCGATTTGAATAAAAACGTCATTCAATACCCGTAAACATGTTTCTCGAATGCTAGGGACGTTTGTGTACAAGCTGCTTTTCCGATGCCAACCATAAGTACGTACCCGTGCATTTCCCGCATGATATGTGCCCAGACCTCAAGAAACCAAGTTATAGATCGCATGCTTTCAACTACACAGAAAGAGCATGAAATCAAATGCAACATAAAAAACAGAAACAGGCCAATTCTTCAAGAGACAGTAAAAAGCCTTACTCTGTGAAGTTGAGGAGGGCATTGGCGTGAGGTTTACAGGAGATGTAGACGACATGTCGGATGGCTTCACAACAACGCAACCTCTGAATGGCCTTCCAGTCTGCAAAAACACGGAAGGAAAAAAATGGTACAAATTCACGTGTTTAAACTCCCTACGTCAAACCTTTTAGAATGATATTCTTAGCCATAACTGGTTGAACACAAAACCCTAGGAAGTCAACTTGATGCAAATAAGCTGAATGCATTATGTTAAAATGACTGCCATGTTCACTGCACTCAGTTATCAATGGACGCTCAACTTGAATTTCACTTGTAAATGACCAGGAATCAACGTCAAAAGTATTGTGAGTGTTGAGTGCATGTGTGGAAGAGAGAGAGAGAGAGAGAGAGAGAGAGAGAGAGAGAGAGAGAGAGAGAGAGAGCGAGAGGAGAGAGAGTGCATGTGTGTGTATGTACGTATGTGTATGTGTGTGTATGTGTGTGTGTATATGCGCGTGTTGTGTGTGTGTGTGTACATGTGTGTGCATCTGTTTCTATGCATGCATGTGCATGTGTGAGTGCATGTGCATGTCTTTTAGCACATGTGCATGTGAAAAGCTGTGCGCATGCTCTGAGGAGATCTCACTCAGCCCGTTTCTGCTGGGGTTGACTACAGCCATGGTGTTGTCGCTCAAACGCCCTCATCCATCACGTACGTCTTCATCAACGCACGAGCACTTCCCTTCAGGAACCTGGCATTCTGCACCCCTGTTGACAATAACTCACCATGTTACACCTCATCTGTTGACAACTCAACATGTTACACCTCATCTGTTGACAACAACTCAACATGTTACACCTCATCTGTTGACAACAACTCAACATGTTACACCTCATCTGTTGACAATAACTCACCATGTTACATCTCATCTGTTGACAACAACTCAACATGTTACACCTCATCTGTTGACAACAACTCAACATGTTACACCTCATCTGTTGACAACAACTCAACATGTTACACCTCATCTGTTGACAACAACCAGACATGTTACACCTCATCTGTTGACAACAACCAGACATGTTACACCTCATCTGTTGACAACAACCAGCCATGTTACACCTCATCTGTTGACAACAACCAGCCATGTTACACCTCATCTGTTGACAACAACCAGACATGTTACACCTCATCTGTTGACAACAACCAGACATGTTACACCTCATCTGTTGACAACAACCAGACATGTTACACCTCATCTGTTGACAACAACCAGACATGTTACCTCATCTGTTGACAACAACCAGACATGTTACACCTCATCTGTTGACAACAACCAGACATGTCACACCTCATCTGTTGACAACAACCAGACATGTTACACCTCATCTGTTGACAACAACCAGCCATGTTACACCTCATCTGTTGACAACAACCAGACATGTTACACTTCATCTGTTGACAACAACTACGTCACACCTCATCTGTTGACAACAACTATATACGTTACACCTCATCTGTTGACAACAACCAGACATATTACATCTCATCTGTTGACAACAACCAGACATGTTACACCTCATCTGTTGACAACAAGTATATACGTTACACCTCATCTGTTAACAACCTGAAATCATACACCTCATCTGTTGACAACAACCAGACATGTTAACACCTCATCTGTTGACAACAACCAGACATGTTACACCTCATCTGTTGACAACAACCACACATGTTACACCTCATCTGTTCACAACAACCCGACATGTTACACCTCATCTGTTCACAACAATCAGACATGTTACACCTCATCTGTTCACAACAATCAGGTTACACCTCATCTGTTGACAAAAGCCTGACATGTTACATCTCATCTGTTGACAACCATCAGACATGTTACATCTCATCTGTTGACAACAACCAGACATGTTACACCTCATCTGTTCACAACAACTAATACATTACACCTCATCTGTTGACAACAACCAGACATGTCACACTTCATCTGTTGACAACAACCAGACATGTTACACCTCATCTGTTGAAAACAACCAGACATGTCACACTTCATCTGTTGACAACAACCCGACATGTTGCACCTCATCTGTTGACAACAACCAGACATGTTGCACCTCATCTGTTCACAACAACCAGACATGTTACACCTCATCTGTTGACAACAACCAGACATGTTACACCTCATCTGTTGACAAGAACCAGACATGTTACACCTCATCTGTTAACAACCAGACATGTTACACCTCATCTGTTGACAACATCCAGACATGTTACACTTCATCTGTTGACAACAACCAGCCATGTTACACCTCATCTGTTGACAACAACCAGACATGTTACACCTCATCTGTTGACAACAACCAGCCATATTACACCTCATCTGTTGACAACAACCAGACATGTTACACCTCATCTGTTGACAAACAACCAGACATGTTACACCTCATCTGTTGACAACAACCAGACATGTTACACCTCATCTGTTGACAACAACTCAACATGTTACACCTCATCTGTTGACAACAACCAGACATGTCACACCTCATCTGTTGACAACAACCAGACATGTTACACCTCATCTGTTGACAACAACCAGACATGTTACACTTCATCTGTTGACAACAACCAGACATGTTACACCTCATCTGTTGACAACAACCAGACATGTTAAAACCTCATCTGTTGACAACAACCAGACATGTTACATCTCATCTGTTGACAACAACCAGACATGTTACACCTCATCTGTTGACAACAACCAGAAATCATACACCTCATCTGTTGACAACAACCAGACATGTTTACACCTCATCTGTTGACAACAACCAGACATGTCAACCTCATCTGTTGACAACAACCAGACATGTTACACTTCATCTGTTGACAACAACCAGACATGTTACACCTCATCTGTTCACAACAACTACGTCACACCTCATCTGTTGACAACAACTATATACGTTACACCTCATCTGCTGACAACAACCAGAAATCATAACACCTCATCTGTTGACAAACAACCAGACATGTTACACCTCATCTGTTCACAACAACCAGACATGTTAAACCTCATCTGTTCACAATAAGTATATACGTTACACCTCATCTGTTAACAACCTGAAATCATACACCTCATCTGTTGACAACAACCAGACATGTTACACCTCATCTGCTGACAACAACCAGACATGATACACCTCATCTGTTGACAACAACCAGACATGTTACACCTCATCTGTTGACAACAACCAGACATGTTACACCTCATCTGTTCACAACAAACCGACATGTTACACCTCATCTGTTCACAACAATCAGACATGTTACACCTCATCTGTTCACAACAATCAGACATGTTACACCTCATCTGTTGACAAAAGCCTGACATGTTACACCTCATCTGTTGACAACAATCAGACATGTTACATCTCATCTGTTGACAACAACCAGACATGTTACACCTTATCTGTTCACAACAACTATATACATTACACCTCATCTGTTGACAACAACCAGACATGTTACACCTCATCTGTTGACAACAACCAGACATGTTTCACCTCATCTGTTGACAACCAGACATGTTACACCTCATCTGTTGACAACAACCAGACATATCACACTTCATCTGTTGACAACAACCAGACATGTCACACTTCATCTGTTGACAACAACCAGACATGTTACACCTCATCTGTTGAAAACAACCAGACATGTCACACTTCATCTGTTGACAACAACCCGACATGTTACACCTCATCTGTTGACAACAACCAGACATGTTGCACCTTATCTGTTCACAACAACAGACATGTTACACCTCATCTGTTCACAACAACCAGCCATGTTACACCTCATCTGTTCACAACAACCAGACATGTTACACCTCATCTGTTCACAACCAGACATGTTACACCTCATCTGTTGACAACAACCAGACATGTTACACCTCATCTGTTGACAACAACCAGACATTGTTACACTTCATCTGTAGACAACAACTCAACATGTTACACATCATCTGTTGACAACAACCAGACATGTCACACCTCATCTGTTGACAACAACCAGACATGTCACACTTCATCTGTTGACAACAACCAGACATGTTACACCTCATCTGTTGACAACAACCAGACATGTTACACCTCATCTGTGACAACAACCAGACATGTTACACCTCATCTGTTGACAACAACCAGACATGTCACACCTCATCTGTTGACAACAACCAGACATGTTACACCTCATCTGTTGACAACAACCAGACATGTTACACTTCATCTGTTGACAACAACCAGACATGTTACACCTCATCTGTTGACAACAACCAGACATGTCACACCTCATCTGTTGACAACAACCAGCCATGTCACACCTCATCTGTTGACAACAACCAGACATGTTACACCTCATCTGTTGACAACAACCAGACATGTTACACCTCATCTGTTAACAACCAGACATGTTTACACCTCATCTGTTGACAACAACCAGACATGTTACACCTCATCTGTTGACAACAACCAGACATGTCACACTTCATCTGTTGACAACCAGACATGTTACACCTCATCTGTTGACAACAACCAGACATGTCATACCTCATCTGTTGACAACCAGACATGTTACACCTCATCTGTTGACAACAACCAGACATGTCACACCTCATCTGTTGACAACAACCAGACATGTCACACTTCATCTGTTGACAACAACCAGACATGTTACACCTCATCTGTTGACAACAACCAGACATGTTACACCTCATCTGTTAACAACAACCAGACATGTTACACCTCATCTGTTGACAACAACCAGACATGTTACACTTCATCTGTTGACAACAACCAGACATGTTACACCTCATCTGTTGACAACAACCAGACATGTCACACTTCATCTGTTGACAACAACCAGACATGTTACACCTCATCTGTTCACAACAACCAGACATGTTACACCTCATCTGTTCACAACAACCAGACATGTTACACCTCATCTGTTCACAACAACCAGCTCTGTGCAGAGTACTGGTACAGGTTACAATGTAGCGCATATACACACACACACATACAAACACATGCATGCACACACACACACACACACACACCCCACCGTGGGCCATTCCAAGAAGTAAAGAACCTCATCCTATTGCTCCTGTCACCCACCATTGACGTCGGCATTGAACTCAGCGTCCAGCACGGCTTGCTGCACCACGTCGAACCCCATGACACGCTCCACCAGAGGGGACATGCAGATCCCTATCGTCCCTGACGACACACAACACAATGCGGTTCAGATGACATGCAGATCCCTATCGTCCCTGACCACACACAACACAATGCGGTTCAGATGACATGCAGATCCCTATCGTCCCTGACCACACACAACACAATGCGGTTCAGATGACATGCAGATCCCTATCGTCCCTGACAACAACACACAACATGGTTCAGATGACATGCAGATCCCTATTGTCCCCGACAACACACAACACAACACGGTTCAGACGACATGCAGATCCCTATCGTCCCAGACAACACACAACATGGTTCAGATGACATGCAGATCCCTATCATCCCTGACAACACACAACACAATGCGGTTCAGATGACATGCAGATCCCTATCGTCCCTGACCACACACAACACAATGCGTTCAGATGACATGCAGATCCCTATCGTCCCTGACCACACACAACACACTGCGGTTCAGATGACATGCAGATCCCTATTATCCCTGACGACACACAACACAATGCGGTTCAGATGACATGCAGATACCTATCGTCCCTGACAACACACAACACGGTTCAGATGACACGCAGATCCCTATCGTCCCTGACAACAACACACAACACGGTTCAGATGACATGCAGATCCCTATTGTCCCTGACAACACACAACATGGTTCAGATGACATGCAGATCCCTATCATCCCTGACAACACACAACATGGTTCAGATGACATGCAGATTCCGATCATCCCTGACAACACACAACACGGTTCAGATGACATGCAGATCCCTATCATCCCTGACAACACACAACATGGTTCAGATGACATGCAGATCCCTATCCTCCCTGACAACACACAACATGGTTCAGATGACATGCAGATCCCTATCCTCCCTGACAACACACAACACAGTTCAGATGACATGCAGATCCCTATCCTCCCTGACAACACACAACATGGTTCAGATGACATGCAGATCCCTATCCTCCCTGACAACACAGTTCAGATGACATGCAGATCCCTATCCTCCCTGACAACACACAACATGGTTCAGATGACATGCAGATTCCTATCGTCCCTGACAATGCACAACACGGTTCAGATGACATGCAAATCACTATCGTCCCTGACAACACACAACATGGTTCAGACAACATGCAGATCCCTATCGTACCTGACAACACAGTTCGACAACAAGCAGGTTGCTATTATCCCTGACAACACACAACATGGTTCAGACAACATACAGATCCCTATCGTCCCTGACAACACACAATCCAACATGATTAAGACAACATGCAAATACCAGTCGCCCTGATGACACAACACAGGACACAGCTCATAAGAAATGCAGATACCAACTGGTCCCCACAACACAAAACATTTCAGAACACGTAGTACCAATCCTCCCTGTCAACACACTCTACAACACAGTGCAGATGACACACAGATACCAATCGTTCTGGAAACATACACCACAGTACGATTCTTAAGGCATGCAAATACCTATTGTTCCTGACAACACACAATTCCGGAGACAAGCAAACACCAATCATTCCTGACAACACACCATTCAGAAGACAAGCAAACACCAATCGTTCCTGACAACACACTATTCAGAAGACAAACAAACACCAATCGTCCCTGACAACACACCATTCAGAAGACAAACAAACACCAATCATTCCTGACAACAACAATTCAGAAGACAAACAAACACCAATCGTTCCTGACAACAACAATTCAGAAGACAAACAAACACCAATTGTTCCTGACAACAACAATTCAGAAGACAAACAAACACCAATCGTTCCTGACAACAACAATTCAGAAGACAAACAAACACCAATCGTTCCTGACAACAACAATTCAGAAGACAGGCAAACACCAATCATTCCTGACAACAACAATTCATAAGACAAACAAACACCAATCATTCCTGACAACAACAATTCAGAAGACAGGCAAACACCAATCATTCCTGACAACAATTCAGAAGACAAACAAACACCAATTGTTCCTGACAACACACCATTCAGAAGACAAGCAAACACCAATCGTTCCTGACAACAACAATTCAGAAGACAGGTAAACACCAATCATTCCTGACAACAACAATTCAGAAGACAAGCAAACACCAATCGTTCCTGACAACAACAATTCAGAAGACAGGTAAACACCAATCATTCCTGACAACAACAATTCAGAAGACAAACAAACACCAATCGTTCCTGACAACAACAATTCAGAAGACAAACAAACACCAATCGTTCCTGACAAACACACCATTCAGAAGACAAGCAAACACCAATCGTTCCTGACAACAACAATTCAGAAAGCAAGCAAACACTAATCATTCCTGACAACACACCATTCAGAAGACAAACAAACACCAATCGTTCCTGACAACACCATTCAGAAGACAAGCAAACACCAATCGTTCCTGACAACACCATTCAGAAGACAAGCAAACACAATCGTTCCCGACAACACACCATTCAGAAGACAAGCAAACACCAATCGTTCCTGACAACAACAATTCAGAAGACAAGCAAACACCAATCGTTCCTGACAACAACAATTCAGAAGACAAACAAACACCAATCGTTCCTGACAAGAACAATTCAGAAGACAGGCAAACACCAATCGTTCCTGGAACAGAAACATGACCGGTTGTGAGGCCTGAAGAAGACATATTGTAAAAAATTCATCTGTCCATTTCACGTTGCGTTTTAATTCAGCTTTACTTGGTCAACTCTCTTTCACCTTAAAAAGTCCCCTGTGCTGGTCAGCAAGCAGGTACGCCGATAAATCCAAAAGCAGCCTTTACCAGCTACTTCCAAGTTCTGAGGTGATGGAGAAGTAGTGACGGGGACAGGCAAAGGATGTTGCTGGGGATCCCTAGCTACAACTCATTCCCACATGAGGACCCACATCAGCAGATGACCTACCTGCCTACTCATCTGTCGGACAAGACGGGAGAATCCATCGTCATCACTTGGTGCTAGGTTTGGTGTGTATGTTTGTGACTTGGCTTGGTGCTAGGTTTGGTGTGTATGTTGGTGACTTGACTTGGTGCTAGGTTTAGTGTGTATGTTTGGTTTGGTGTGTATGTTTGGTTTGGTGTGTATGTTGGTGACTTGGCTTGGTGCTTGGTTTGGTGTGTATGTTGGTGACTTGGCTTGGTGCTAGGTTTGGTGTGTATGTTGGTGACTTGGCTTGGTGCTAGTTTGGTGTGTATGTTTGTGACTTGGCTTGGTGCTAGGTTTGGTGTGTATGTTGGTTTGGTGTGTATGTTTGGTTTGGTGTGTATGTTTGGTTTGGTGTGTATGTTGGTGACTTGGCTTGGTGCTAGGTTTGGTGTGTATGTTTGGTTTGGTGTGTATGTTGGTGACTTGGCTTGGTGCTAGGTTTGGTGTGTATGTTTGGTTTGGTGTGTATGTTGGTGACTTGGCTTGGTGCTAGGTTTGGTGTGTATGTTGGTGACTTGGCTTGGTGCTAGGTTTGGTGTGTACGTTTGGTTTGGTGTGTATGTTTGGTTTCGTGTGTATGTTTGGTTTGGTGTGTATGTTGGTGACTTGGCTTGGTGCTAGGTTTGGTGTGTATGTTTGGTTTGGTGTGTATGTTGGTGACTTGACTTGGTGCTAGGTTTGGTGTGTATGTTGGTGACTTGACTTGGTGCTTGGTTTGGTGTGTATGTTTGTGACTTGGCTTGGTGCTAGGTTTGGTGTGTATGTTTGTGACTTGGCTTGGTGCTAGGTTTGGTGTGTATGTTTGTGACTTAGCTTGGTGCTAGGTTTAGTGTGTATGTTTGGTTTGGTGTGTATGTTTGGTTTGGTGTATATGTTTGGTTTGGTGTGTATGTTGGTGACTTGGCTTGGTGCTAGGCTTGGTGTGTATGATGGTGACTTGGCTTGGTGCTAGGTTTGGTGTGTATATTGGTGACTTGGCTTGGTGCTAGGTTTGGTGTGTATATTGGTGACATGGCTTGGTGCTAGTGTGGTGTGTATGTTGGTGACTTGGCTTGGTGCTAGGTTTGGTGTGTATGTTTGTGACTTGGCTTGGTGCTAGGTTTAGTGTGTATGTTTGGTTTGGTGTGTATGTTTGTGACTTAGCTTGGTGCTAGGTTTAGTGTGTATGTTTGGTTTAGTGTGTATATTAGTGACTTGGCTTGGTGCTAGGTTTGGTGTGGATGTTGGTGACTTGGCTTGGTGCTAGGTTTGGTGTGTATGTTGGTGACTTGGCTTGTTGCTAGGTTTGGTGTGTATGTTGGTGACATGGCTTGGTGCTAGGTTTGGTGTGTATGTTGGTGACATGGCTTGGTGCTAGGTTTGGTGTGTATGTTGGTGACTTGGCTTGGTGCTAGGTTTGGTGTGGATGTTGGTGACTTGGCTTGGTGCTAGGTTTGGTGTGTATGTTGGTGACATGGCTTGGTGCTAGGTTTAGTGTGTATGTTGGTGACTTGACTTGGTGCTAGGTTTGGTGTGTGTGTTGGTGACTTGGCTTGGTGCTAGGTTTGGTGTGGATGTTGGTGACTTGGCTTGTTGCTAGGTTTGGTGTGTATGTTGGTGACATGGCTTGGTGCTAGGTTTTGGTGTGTATGTTGGTGACATGGCTTGGTGCTAGGTTTGGTGTGTATGTTGGTGACTTGGCTTGGTGCTAGGTTTGGTGTGGATGTTGGTGACTTGGCTTGGTGCTAGGTTGGTGTGTATGTTGGTGACATGGCTTGGTGCTAGGTTTAGTGTGTATGTTGGTGACTTGACTTGGTGCTAGGTTTGGTGTGTATGTTGGTGACTTGGCTTGGTGCTAGGTTTGGTGTGGATGTTGGTGACTTGGCTTGGTGCTAGGTTTGGTGTGTATGTTGGTGACATGGCTTGGTGCTAGGTTTGGGTGTATGTTGTACATGGTTGGTGCTAGGTTTGTGTGTATGTTGGTGACTTGGCTTGGTGCTAGGTTTGGTGTGGATGTTGGTGAGCTTGGCTTGGTGTGTAGTTGGTGATGTGGTGCTAGGTATGTTGGTGACTTGACTTGGTGCTAGGTTTGGTGTGTATGTTGGTGACTTGGCTTGGTGCTAGGTTTGGTGTGGATGTTGGTGACTTGGCTTGGTGCTAGGTTTGGTGTGTATGTTGGTGACATGGCTTGGTGCTAGGTTTGGTGTGTATGTTGGTGACATGGCTTGGTGCTAGGTTTGGTGTGTATGTTGGTGACTTGGCTTGTTCTTGGTACAGCAGCAGCCTGTGTCATTGTCCTTTCAATGTGTGAAGCGAGGTGTTCCTCAGTGCTGTTGGTGACTGATGACTACAGCCTGTGTCATTGTCCTTTCAATGTGTGAAGCGAGGTGTTCCTCAGTGCTGTTGGTGGCTGATGACTACGGAGGAGATGGAGGAACACTGGCGCCAGTGAGAAAGTTTCCTTTGCAGCCAAATGTGTATAAGAGTGGATGATTCTACCTACACACAATAAAAGGTCCTTTGGAAATCCTTTGGAAATTTTCCTTTGAAGTGCTAGGATCCCACAGCTAGTAGGGCCTCCAAAGCACAAAGTGAGGCATTTTGACATTTTATGTGCAGTATTTCAAATCAAAGTTTGGCACCCATATGTATTGCGACAATTCAGCACTTTCAGTCATATTTTGCTTTGCACATGACATGAGGGAAGACTAAGATGATGGAAATCTCGCAAGTTATTGAATGATTTTGACCTGACCTACACACACACAAAAAAGAGTGACAACAAAACAAACTGATAAGGCAGTAAAATGGCAATCAACTTCCCCAATATTTCAGCAACTTTTTCTTCCCATTCCTACTGAATTTGCCCCCTGCCCCCCCCCCCCCCCCCCCCCCCCCCCCCTTTCCCTTTTTTTTTTTTTTTTTTTCATTTTTGATGACATGCGTCTACAGCCAACACATCGTCACTGATTTGCTTCTGTTTGAGCCTCCATAAAGCAATTTTTGTTGTTGTTTACTTGGGCATGCATACCATCTGTCTGTATAACTTTCCAGGTTCATGTTTCAGTTCTTGCTTTTAAGCAAAGTACTTCTTCATAAAGTGTAGCAGTGTAGCATTGTGAGTGTAATCATAGCAGACTATACCTACAGTGCAGCTCTTGGCAGCTCTGTGATTCTTGGGAAAGTGAACACTGGAAGTCCACCAGGGGCTGGAACAGCTCAGTTGGTAAAGCGCTGGACGCATAATCTTGGTGATCCTGGGGTTGCAGGTTCAAATCACCACCAGTCCGTTTTGGTACAGGGAGATTTTTCCCTCAGAGTTAACATTGGTTCTGACTCCATTTCCCAAATAGTCCTTCATCTGAGACTATAAACCGAAGTTTCATGTGTGAACACACACATAATATCTTGCAGACACGTAAAATCCCATCACCAACTTTCAAAAAGAAGGCCAGTTTGGACATTGGTATGGATGATATGTTCGACATAGCATGAACCATGCGTGAAAAATTGAAAGATTGAAGGAAGTAAAGAAACTGAGTGAATGATATTGACTGGATGACATCTGAAACAACTGAATGAAGCGCCGGCAGGCAGCTCTTCAGCTGGCATTACTTAGGTAGGCAGCCGTTGCGTACATGACAGTGCGGATTGTCAGCGCCTAGAACCCTTGGCAAGGTGCTATATAAATGCAATGTTATTATTATCATCATTATCATCATCATAACTATCTTCTTCCGTGCAGGTGGTGGCTGATGGTTAGGGTGGAGGTGGAACACAGACATCTGTGATGACAGTGTATGCTACAGCTAAAAAAGGAGTCAAAGATTCTAGCTGAACAGACCACACATCAACCTTTGCCTGGCAATACGCTGAAGATCCACATTTCATTCATCCTTCACCTACACCACAGCCAACACCATGAAGGGTTTTCTTTCTTTCTTTCGTTTTTTTTCCATTTGTTCCAAGGTTAGATCTCTCATCATGGGCGAGCGTTCTGTTTGTGCAATCCTTTACATCATACCACCAGGGGAGCCCCATTCCTTCTTCAGGAATGATGTCTAAACACAACACAGTGTGCATGGCTTTTTTTTCATTCATCCACCCCACCAATGCACAATGACCTACTCTTCCTAGAATGGAGGGAACTGCAAGTAACATGTCTGTATGCATTCCTGCACGGCACTTTGGCTGAAATCCTCATCTGAGGGAGTATGAGGGATTAAAGTAAGCACAAACGTCACCTCTGAAGAAACAAAAAAAATTTCTTAACCTGAATACCTCAAGTGGGGGGATCAAACCTCCCAACCCTGGAATGACACTCTGTCACCTTACCCGCTACGCCAGCCACGCTCCCATGATAAAAGAGGGAACTAGTCTGTGTGAACACATCCTGCAACCCTTTCAAAGATTCCCATGGCAATGATGCAGAAATCCACCCATCACTCACCTGTGCCACAGCCGACGTCCAGAAGGGTGTGAGGTCGACAGGTGTGAACCATGTCCTGTACCTGGGAGTACAGCACTTCAGCCCCGGGCGTGTTCAGCTGGAAGAAGGCTTCAGGCGAGATCCAGAACTTCTTACCAAGCACCTCCTCGTAGATGTGAGTGTCGCCATGGAGATTATGCTGGGAGTGGTGGAACCTGCTGCTTGGATACCTGGTAAGAGAGAGTTGGTCTTCTTTCACCTTGTGTGTCCTGTGTGACCTTGTTTGTCCTGTGTGACCTTGTTTGTCCTGTGTGACCTTGTTTGTCTTGTCTGACCTTGTTCATCCTGTCTGACCTTGTTTGTCCTGCCTGACCTTGTTTGTCCTGTCTGACCTTGTTTGTCCTGTCTGACCTTGTTTGTCCTGCCTGACCTTGTTTGTCCTGTCTGACCTTGTTTGTCCTGTCTGACCTTGTTTGTCCTGCCTGACCTTGTTTGTCCTGTTTGACCTTGTTTGTTCTTTTTGACCTTGTTTGTCCTGTTTGACCTTGTTTGTCCTGTCTGACCTCATTGTCCTATTTGACCTTGTTTGTCCCGTTTGACCTTGTTTGTCCTGTTTGACCTTGTTTGTCCTGTGTGACCTTGTTTGTCCTGTGTGACCTTGTTTGTCCTGTTTGACCTGGTGTGCCTGTCTGACCTCATTTGTCCTGTTTGACCTTGTTTGTCCTGTTTGACCTGGTTTGTCCTGTTTGACCTGGTTTGTCCTGTTTGACCTGGTTTGTCCTGTCTGACCTGGTTTGTCCTGTTTGACCTTGTTTGTCCTATTTGACCTGGTTTGTCTGTCTGACCTGTTTGTCCTGTCTGACCTGGTTTGTCCTGTTTGACCTTGTTTGTCCTATTTGACCTGGTTTTGTCCTATTTGACCTGGTTTGTCCTGTTTGACCTTGTTTGTCCTGTCTGACCTGGTTTGTCCTGTCTGACCTGGTTTGTCCTGTTTGACCTGGTTTGTCCTGTTTTGACCTTGTTTTTCCTATTCCTAAGAAATTCGGTAGTGCAGGGAAGTCAGTGTTACGCAATTTGCAGCTAACTGAGCTGGGAAACCTACATTTTCAGCTGAAGTACTAATCCCCAAATCTGGTACATTTGGGGAAAATTCAACGGTCTTGTTTTTTGTTGGTTTGTGTTTTTGCTGTCTGTGCTGCAGGCACTGCACTACCCCCACACCCCTCACTCCTAACCACCATCCACACCTCCTGCCTTGTCCCATCCCCAGCACTACCCCCCACACCCCTCACTCCTAACCACCATCCACAACCTCCTGCCTTGTCCCATCCCCAGCACTACCCCCACACCTCTCACTCCTAACCACCATCCACACCTCCTGCCTTGTCCCATCCCAGCACTGCAGCTACCCCACACCCCTCACTCCTAACCACCATCTACACCTCCTGCCTTGTCCCATCCCCAGCACTACCCCCACGCCTCTCACTCCTAACCACCATCCACACCTCCTGCCTTGTCCCATCCCCGGCACCTGCAATCCACAGGGCAGAGTCAGCACTACCCTACACCTCTCACTCCTAACCACCATCCACACTCACCTCCTGCCTTGTCCCATCCCCAGCATCCTACCCCCACACCTCTCACTCCTAACCACCATCCACACTCACCTCCTGCCTTGTCCCATCCCCGGCACAGCACTACCCCCACACCTCTCACTCCTAACCACCACCACACCTCCTGCCTTGTCCCATCCCCAGCACTACCCCCACACCTCTCACTCCTAAATCACCATCCACAGTCACCTCCTGCTTGTCCCATCCCCAGCACTACCCCCACACCTCTCACCTCCTAACCACCATCCACACCTCCTGCCTTGTCCCATCCCCAGCACTACCCCCACACCTCTCACTCCTAACCACCATCCACACCTCCTCCCTTGTCCATCCCCAGCACTACCCCCCACACCTCTCACTCCTAACCACCATCCACATCACCTCCTGCCTTGTCCCATCCCCAGCACTACCCCCACACCTCTCACTCCTAACCACCATCCACACCTCCTGCCTTGTCCCATCCCCAGCACTACCCCCACACCTCTCACTCCTAACCACCATCCACACCTCCTGCCTTGTCCATCCCCAGCACTACCCCCACACCTCTCACTCCTAACCACCATCCACAGTCACCTCCTGCCTTGTCCCATCCCCAGCACTACCCCCAACACCTCTCACTCCTAACCACCATCCACACTCACCTCCTGCCTTGTCCCATCCCCAGCACTACCCCCACACCTCTCACTCCTAACCACCATCCACACCTCCTCCCTTGTCCCATCCCCAGCACTACCCCCCACACCTCTCACTCCTAACCACCATCCACAGTCACCTCCTGCCTTGTCCATCCCCAGCACTACCCCCACACCTCTCACTCCTAATCACCATCCACAGTCACCTCCTGCCTTGTCCCATCCCCGGCACCTGCAATCCACAGGGCAGAGTCAAGCTGCCATGAGGAAACCTGTTGCAGGAGACACTGCGCTGCTGCTGAGTCACCTAGAGGTGTTCAGCTGTGCCTGTTCTGATCAAACAGATGCAGGATACCACCTCCTAGGCCCCCTACTAGAACAACCGCTTCCTCGCTGAGCCAGCGTGAGTTATCTGCCCGCTCAACAGGGTGCTGCCACGTAAATCAGAATAGTCTACTGACAACTCAAATGAGTATTATTGTGCCGATTGTTTTTACATGAAACCTTTTCTTTTCTCAACTGTCAAACATCACAGCTAAATACCTTCATCTGATTTAAAAGAAAAAAGGAAGGGGAAAAAAAAAAAGAGCTTCAGTCACCAGACAACCGTTATTAATTGCAGCCCGTTTTAAAACATTTTCTCTTCATTGTCTGCATTAGTTTCTAAGAGGGTTTACCCAGGCATGCACATACGCGCGTGTGCACACACACACACAAACACATGCTCTTAACTACCATGTATTCAGACCTCAATTCTAGGATGAAATTCAGTGTAATTCCTACTTAAAAACAAACAACACAAACAAGCAAATGAAGAGACAAACAAAGGCAAAATAAACAATGAATTACCTGACTCTCAGATACAGAGACTGAACAGCCTCTGACAAAAGGCAAAATAACAATGAATTACCTGACTCTCAGATACAGAGACTGAACAGCCTCTGACAAAAGGTAAAATAAACAATGAATTACCTGACTCTCAGATACAGAGACTGAACAGCCTCTGACAAAAGGTAAAATAAACAATGAATTACCTTACTCTCAGATACAGAGACTGAACAGCCTCTGACAAAAGGCAAATAAACAATGAATTACCTTACCCCTCAGATACAGAGACTGAACCGCCTCTGACAAAAGGCAAATAAACAATGAATTACCTGACTCTCAGATACAGAGACTGAACAGCCTCTGGTGTTTGTGGGTCACTGCAGTAGAAATGCAGAAGTTCAAATTTCTGGCCTCTTCAATCACTTCCTGCAAGTTAACCATCATAAAAAACAAAATGTGCAAAATGGAAACATCTAGACTCAAAACCAAACCATCAACTGCAGTCACAGAGAAAGGTGTGTTGACTGAAAAGTTTCCAATAGACAAGACAAAGGGTGTTCAGTCTTTGTCATGAAATCATGGTCATAATAGAGTCCTGTTATATAGAATGATAATAACCAAACATTATGAAAGAAAAAGAACTGGATGAATTAATGAATAAATCAAAGAATCATTTCAATGACTACACCAATGCACATTAACACACAAAGATATCTTAGCATGTACACCTATAAATATATATTCATATGTGCATGCATGCATCTGTGTGTATATACCTAACTTCAGTTTACACAAACAAACATCTGTATTTCCATACAGATATTGGATACATGTATATGTTTCAAATAAATTGCCCCTGTTGTCATTTCACAAGTTGTTAACCCTGGGTGGTCTGACCAGTCTGCTGCTTTATGCGCAGATCAGGCATCTGCCAAGATTTGTCCATGCAACAAACATGTCGACAGTAGAAGCCTGAACTGTACAATGACCAACCTCCTCCCTCCGCATTCCCCACATCCTTAACCCCTTACCCCCCACCCCCTTCCTCAACCCATTGTCCCAGCCTGCAAGAAAAACTGACAACTGAAAACCGTACTTGGCCCACCTTCATATGTTTTAAGGATAACAGCAAGCCCCTTCTTTTTCAGTCAAGTGCCAGGATGTTCAACAGATTGTATTGTGGGCCCTCAACAGATGAAGAAATATTTTCTTGTTAGTTCTTCATTTATGAAGCCACCTCCGAGCTGTAAATCCTATGCACTGCGGTCTCGTTGCCTAGCACATGTGGCATAGCTTTTATAGACTAGTCTGCAGCTAACGAAACCTTGATTAAACTGAAACTGAGCTTTTTTCTTCTTCTGATCTGCATATGCAGGCTGATACTCCTTCAAACACTCCCTGTATAGACAGGCAAGGATAAATCCCATCTATGACCGTTTTTCATCCCCTCATTAAGGCAGCCATACTCCAGCTTCGGGGAAGGTGCATGCTATGTATAACGTGTCATCCATACCAACAGCCAAACTGGCCTTCTCTTCCGAACGTTGGTGATGGGATTTTACATGTGTGCAAGATGTTATGCATACGTTCACACAAGGAACCTCGGTTTACAGTCTCATTCGAAGGACTGTTTGGGAAATGGAGTCAGAACCAATGTTGATGCCGAGGGAAAAATCCCCCTGTACTGAAACGGCCCAGTGGAGGTTCGAACCTGCAACCCCAGGATCACCAAGATTACGAGTCCAGCACTCTATCACTGAGCTATTCCAGCCCCCACTGAAACTGTTACACTACGTTCATTTGTTTCCAATCTTCCCTCTCACTGTCCCTTCCTCCTTCTTCCTACACCCCACCCCCACCTTCTCCCTACACCCCATCCACACCACTCTGACCTTCCCCCTACCACCCCCCACCCCCATCCTCACCTGTGTGATGTGGCTGCCTGTCAGTTCTGGCACCAGCATGACGTGGCCCTGCTCGTTGGAGCGAATCAGCACTCTGCTCCAGCTGTGACCCCAGCGGCTGGGGTCAGCGTTCCGCCTCCGGAACTTGGACTGCTCCAGGAAGGCCTTGAATGTCTGTGAGGAAAGGGGGGCTGGGCCAGGTTAGTCTGGAAAAGTCTGTATACATGCATGAACACACACACACACATGCACACTCACATACACATACATACACACACACATACACATACATTACACACACACACCACACACACGCATACACACACACATACACACACACATACGTCACACACATCTCACATACACACACACACACCACACAC
>CM031607.1:1664819-1675127 GCA_018398815.1 Conus ventricosus
ACAGTGTTATCAGTTCCCACATCTTTTTATGCGTCTCCTCTCGCCCAGAAACCTGAGCTTCACCACCGATGAGATTTGCATATATGACCCTTTCCAATCCACTGTTAATGTTTGCTTGACCACTTATGACTACACACTCCTGACGACGCATGTCACTTATGAACCGTACAGTTTACTACAGCTTTACTCTCTGTGTGTGCGTGCGTGCGCGCGTGTGTGTTTTCTGCCTTCCTCCCTCTTTAGATGATGATGTTGGTACTAGACCCTTATTTGTCAGAGAGATGATGTTGGTACTAGACCCTTATTTGTCAGAGAGATGATGATGTTGGTACTAGACCCTTATTTGTCAGAGAGATGATGATGTTGGTACAAGACCCTTACTTGTCAGAGAGATGATGTTGGTACAAGACCCTTATTTGTCAGAGAGATGATGATGTTGATACTAGACCCTTATTTGTCAGATGATGATGTTGGTACTAGACCCTTATTTGTCAGAGAGATGATGATGTTGGTACTAGACCCTTATTTGCCAGAGAGATGATGATGTTGATACTAGACCCTTATTTGTCAGAGATGATGATGTTGGTACTAGACCCTTATTTATCAGAGAGATGATGATGTTGGTACTAGACCCTTATTTGTCAGAGAGATGATGATGTTGATACAAGACCCTTACTTGTCAGAGAGATGATGATGATGTTGGTACAAGACCCTTATTTGTCAGATGATGATGTTGGTACTAGACCTTTACTTGTCAGAGAGATGCTGATGTTGGTACTAGACCCTTACTTGTCAGAAAGATGATGATGTTGGTACTAGACCCTTATTTGTCAGATGATGATGATGTTGGCACTAGACCCTTATTTGTCAGAGATGATGATGTTGGTACTAGACCCTTACTTGTCAGAGAGATGATGTTGGTACTAGACCCTTATTTATCAGAGAGATGATGATGTTGGTACTAGACCCTTATTTATCAGAGAGATGATGATGATGTTGGTACTAGACCCTTACTTGTCAGAGAGATGATGTTGGTACTAGACCCTTATTTGTCAGATGATGATGTTGGTACTAGACCTTTACTTGTCAGAGAGATGATGATGTTGATACTAGACCCTTATTTGTCAGAGAGATGCTGATGTTGGTACTAGACCCTTATTTGTCAGAGAGATGATGATGTTGGTACTAGACCCTTACTTGTCAGAGAGATGATTATGTTGGTACAAGACCCTTATTTGTCAGAGAGATGATGATGTTGATACTGGACCCTTACTTGTCAGACTCCTCACGAGTTCATACCTTAATCCACAATCCAGTGGCCCAAGACCCTTGTTCAATGCGCAGCCATGTTGGATTACTGCTCATTGCAACATGGGTCCTCCACCGCCTGCCTCCTTGAAGGTGTGTAATTTAAATGATGCAACCCATTATTTCCTTCCCTTTCAATGCATATACACCAAAATCAGTTGACGGAGAGCTGACTGGATTCTTTTTTAACAAATAACATGAATTCAATAATGCAGTTTTTAATAATTCGACAGATAAAATTGTTTGACTGTGACTCTGGGTCAGGGGTGACCCGGGATGCAGGTCAAAGGTAACGCTGATGACACTCTATCTTCTGGGACCTGTCTACACATGACACCATCCCCTGTTTTTCTTCTTTCTTTTTAATGTGTGGTATGTCTTATAATGGTGGGTTACTTCTTCTAGAAAAGGTGTATCAGGATTAACTGGCTGATTTTGAACATGCATCTGATTCGGTTGTTAAAGAAGTGATCATAAAACTCTCATCAAGACATGTGTTTTAGATCCACTACCATCTTCTCTGTTGTCTCTTGTCATTGTTGATTTGGTGCCATACATTACCACAATTGGGAATGAATCCCTACGCTCGGCCTGTTTTCCTTCTGTATTCAACACTGCAGTTGCTGGACCCTTACTTAGGAAAACCTCCCTTGATGCTGATATTCTTAAAAAACTACAGGCCTGTTTCTGATTTACCCTTTCTTTCTAAACTCATTGAAAAGATTGTCCTTCAACTTCACAATCACCTACACTGCAGCAACCTCCTCTACCCTTCACAGTCTGCCTACCGCTCTGGCCACAGTACAGAAACTGCTCTCCTGAAAATTGTGAACAATCTCTTATTGGCCCTCGATGATAATCAAGTATCTCTGCTCTCTCTTCTTGACTTATCTGCTGCTTTTGACACCATTGATCACTCCATTCTTTTGTCTCGTCTGCACGACACTTTCGGTATTTCTGACAAAGCACTGTCATGGTTTCAGTCTATCTGATCGAACTCAGCTTGTCTCTGTTAATGGTTTCTCCTCTCAACCCGCTATTCTCCAGTATGGAGTTCCCCAGGGATCCGTCATGACCCCCTCCTTTTCCTACTCTACACCCATCCTATCTCCGACATTGTTGCCCATCATAGCCTGTCTCACCACTGCTTTTCAGACGACAATCACATTTACATATCCAGCGATATCTCTCAGCTGCCTTCTGCAATCCAACTCGCACAGTCGTATATCATGTACATAAAATCTTGGATGACAGTTAACAAACTTCAACTCAACAATGAAAAAACTGAAACGATCTTCTTCACACCAAAAGACTTCATTTATCTGACTGTATCCTAAACTCTATCAAATTGGAAAATTGCCTTATTCAGACATCTTCATCTGCACGGAATTTAGGTGTTACCCTTGACTCAGCACTTTCCTTCCAGCAACATCTTTCCACAGTCTGCCGTGTCTGTTACTTTGAGCTTCGCCGCATTGGTTCTGTGCCACATCTTCTTTCTGTTGATGCCACAAAAACCCTTGTTTCTGCCTTCATTCCATCCAGACTTGGTTACTGTAATAATTCTCTTCTAGCTGGCTGTCCCCAGAATCTTCTCAGTCGTCTCCAGAAAGTACAAAACAATGCCGCTTGTTTGATTCTCAGACAACCCAGATCTTCTCATGTCACTCCCTTACTTCTTTCTCTTCACTGGCTGCCGGTCGATACACGAATAGACTACAGACTGTCCTTACTCTGCTTTAAATCTTTCAGTGGCTTAGCTCCTTCCTACCTTTCTCATCTCCTTCATCTCTATGTTTCTTCAGGTAGTTGCATTCTTCTACTGACAACACGCTGCTCAAAATCCCTCGATTTCAAACTAAAACCTATGGCGATCACTCTTTTTCTTTTCAAGGTCTGGTTTCTTGGAATAAATTCCCGATATCTTTGCGCAGTTCAAACTATCTCACTTCCTTCACAGCATCTCTTAAAACAACCCTCTTCACCTATCAATAGCAGTTCGTACTTCCCCTCCCACTTTCCCATCAAATGAATTCTGTGACTTGTGTGTGTATATGTGTGTGTGTGTGTGTGTGTGTGTGTGTGTGTGTGTGTGTGTGTGTGTGTGTGTGTGTGTGTATGTGTGTTTGTGTGTGTGTGCGTGAGCGTGTGTCAATATGCACTCTTGATTGTAGGTGCCTGGTACTTACTGCAACATTGATCTTCTTATTGGTTTCATTTATATTTTCTTTAATCTTTTCTGTAAATGTAAACGCTTAGGGTTTATGTAAGATTAAGCATCAGAAATAATCATTATCATTATCCTTATCATTATTAATCGTGACTGAGAGTTTTTCCTCCTCTTTCTTCTTCTTCTTCTTTTTTTTCTTAATGTCTGCACTGATATTTTTGAGAGAAAAAATGTCTGCATCGACACATGTCTGCATCGACACATGGGACCCTATGAATGTCTGCATCAACACATGGGACCCTATGAATCGCAGTTAAAATGTCTGTATCGACACATGTCTGCATCGACACATGGGACCCTATAAATCGCAGTTAAAATGTCTGTATCGACACATGGGACCCTGTGAATGTCTGCATCGACACATGGGACCCTATGAATGTCTGCATCGACACATGGGACCCTTATGAATGTCTGCATCGACACATGGGACCCTATGAATGTCTGCATCGCCCACATGGACCCTATGAATGTCTGCATCGACACATGGGACCTATGAATGTCTGCATCGACACAGGGGACCCTATGAATGTCTGCATCGACACATGGGACCCTATGAATGTCTGCATTGACACATGGGACCCTATGAATGTCTGCATCGACACATGGACCCTATGAATGTCTGCATCGACACATGGACCCTATGAATGTCTGCATCGACACATGGGACCCTATGAATGTCTGCATCGACACATGGGACCCTATGAATCACAGTTAAAATGTCTAAAATCGACACATGGGACCCTATGAATGTCTGCATCGACACATGGGACCCTATGAATGTCTGCATCGACACATGGGACCCTATGAATGTCTGCATCGACACATGGGACCCTATGAATTGCAGTTAAAAGTCCTATTTGAAAATACTGGTAAGTGTACCAGATGGCAGCAATTTTCTGTTAAAAAAAAACCCACCAACATGTTTGGATTTGTAAAATACTACACAAAAGGAGAATGATCTGTGTAATTTAAAGACATTCATTAGTTGTAGCTACATTTACAACCGCGGCTTAAGAACCACTCAAATTCTGCAATTCAAACCGTACAAGAGTTACTGGAAGAAAGAGTTAGGTTATCTCTGAAAGCTGTAAACCCAACAAGTATGGGTGTTCAGATGTTGACTTCATGCGTTAGCAGCCAAATTCAGCAGCAATGTGACCATCTTTGTGCTGACCAACTTCCATTTTTTCATGTTCATTTCTTTGTCGGCTGTATTTGGCTGTCTGGCTTTCAGACAAGGAGACCCCCCAATCAGCAAAGGAATATGTGCTGACTTCAAATATTTGAAAGTGTTCATGAACTGATAAAGAGTTCAACAGGTTCTTAAAATTTGTATTTAACCTCAGCTAATTGCTACTGTTATCATTTTTCTCAAAGTTTCTGGTAAACAGTTTCAATCAGAATTTTGTTTGCATAATGTCACAGTTATAAACACAACTAAACTCCAAGCTTTCAGTTTTATCATAAATAACACCCACCCACTGCCCCCCCCCCCCCCCCCCTTACACACACACACACACACACACCATTAATTGCAGGAATGTATAAACCTCTTCCAATAACATAAACCTCTTCCAATAACACACACACATGCACACACATTAATTGCAATAATGTCTTAATCTCTTCCAATGACACACACACACCACTGACTGCAATAATGTGTTACCCTCTTCAGAGAACAGGAAAACCTTCATTCTGGCTCACTTTCGCCCTCAACCAGTTTTCGGGCGAAAGTGACCCAGAATGAAGGTTTTCCTGTTCTCTGACAAGTAAGACTTCAATAACCAAAAAATAACGATTATCTACAAACAAACATACTGTGTAGGGTTATCCGTTTTCAATACTAATTTACTAAACTTTTCAGATTTCAGTTTTGTTTTAATCCTGTGTTTTTCCTGGTCATTTTCAATAACATCATTTTCGCGCAAACATTCTTCAAATGAGTCTCTGTCTTTCATGTGAAATAAAACTACAGTCTTTAACTGTTCTCTAAAGTCTTTAAAACCGAGTTATATTTCTGACATAAAATCCACACACTTATCCGAGCATGTCTTCCGCTGAAAGCTAGTTTCGACAAAGTGTTTTCTCTTTTTAACTATGTCTCTTTCTGCTGAACAGTCATCTATAATAAATAGTGTCGGCGTTCCTTCAAACAGTCTATAAAACTGTTCTAACACTCACTCAGTTTATTGCTAGGATTAACTAAATATATGTCATCATCTGTCCATATAAACCTTCTACATGATATGCTATTGTTCCATTTAAGTGTTGGGCAGAAAATCACAATATGATTAAAATTATAACGAATAAACTGTTTGTAACAGGTCTAGGACAAATATTGTTTTTCCACAACCAGTCTGCCCACAAATCAATGAGCAATGAGGAGTTTTTGCCATAAAGTTTAACTGCTCCATAGTTTTATAACAGAGTTTAATCTAATCCAGTTATTATTTTTATCATACTCTCCGTCAAAACTTGTTCAGTATAATAAAACCCTATGAGGCCTAAATGTGTAAGATTAATCCAATTTAGTTCTGTAAGATTGTTTCTATTTAAGTCAACATTGTTTGTTGCTTGTTGTTATGATCTTAATATCCTCGCCATTGTGAAGAACGACGACAACAACGTTAAGGCGTTAACGTCTAAGTTTTGCCAGCTAATATTAATTCCTTTTATAAGGTCATCACTAACGCCCACAACCCCATCCCTCTCCACATCTTTAAAGACAGAAATTTCAAATATCTTGTGAACGTGTCTCCTAATTTTTCTGCTTGGAAAGAACTGTAAATTTTGTAGAAGCTTTTTTTACAACTGTTTCTTTTCTGTGGAGGATGTACTGCTTTTTCCATACGGCGTTATTTCAATTTCTTTCGACTATTGTTGTCCGGCATAAGACTTACATGTAAAGGGCCAGAGTTGAAGCTTTTCTGAAACTTTTTTGACGGCTAAAATATGTAAATGGGCTTATGAATTCAAATTTTATGTCCCATTCTAAATATGTTCAAAAAGTGCCATTTGGGTCGGGTTTTTGGAAACTTTTTTTTTTATTCATATTTGGCCCAAAAATTATTTGCCTCTAAAAATTGGGGAATTGTTCTATTTTTTGGGAAAAACTTTTTTCCCTGTCGCCAACCTTTTTGGGGGGTTTTTAATCACCTTTCTTTATTTGTACTCAAAACCTTAAAAAGGGCGCCTTTTAAACCGTTCTGTTCAAAGTCCGCAACTTTCTGCAAGGTTTTTTTTAAATTCAAAATTTTATACACCTAAAGGGGCGCTAATGAAAACCCCTGGTTCTTCGGCCCCGCCGACATTTTTTAAAAACAACTAATTTTTTTACTTCTAAAACAAGGGTGCGGGTTATCACATTTCACAAATTTTTCCCTTTTTTGGGTCTGCGTTTTTATTTTAAAAATGACCCCGCCCCTTCCAAAAAACCTTTTTTTTTAAAACGGGAAATTTAGGGAATTGTAAAATTTTCCCTAATCCCCAATATGCAGCTTTCCCCGGAGAAGGCTTTTAAAAACATTTTGGGGGCCCTTTCCCATCAAAAAATTTTTTTCCATCGTGCCAGCCACCCAAAATTGAACTAGAGTAATGAATGTAATGCAAGATCGACGGACTTTCCCCTCATAATATTTTTGGGTTTGGGTGAAAACCCCTAAATCAATAATTGTTACTTTTTAAACCCTAACTTTCAGTATTTTTTTAAAAATAGTAACCAAACCTTCTTCTTAAAGGCTTGAATGTTAAACATTGTTTTTAGTTTTCGCATTGTTAAGTTTGAAGAAATTCGAATTTTACTCATTCCCTTCTTTTAGGGGAGAAAAACCCCGTAATAACCTCGGTATTTTTAAAAGGGAATTTTGGGCCCCTTTTTTGTCAATTTTTTGAATTTATTATTCTTCTTTGATTCATTTATAAAAAACCTTTAAAACCTTTGTAAAATATTTCAGGGAAGGGGAAACCCCTTTTTGGGGTCCGTTTTTGTTTTCAACAGCATGTTCTAAAAACGAAGGACGGTTTTTGGGTTGTTTTGTTAAAAAACTTTTTTTTTAAACAGAAAAAAAAGGGAGTGCATTCAAATATATGGCGCAAAAAAATTCGGGTTGGGGCCGCACTACAATCTTAAAAATATAGAAAACTGATACTTTTGACTTTGCGGGGCCCCCAGACGCCTTTTTTCCCAAAAAAAGGTGAGTACTCCATTAACAGATATCTTAACCCCCCTATTGAAAACGACCACATCAAGAAAGCGTGGTTTTATTCATCCGTTTGCAGTTTTATCGGGAAACCCAGTTAAATTTTTTTTTTTTGGCTGTTTTTTTGCGCATCAACTGGGTGTGGAGTGGGCGTAGCTGATCATTTAAATCACCATGATCCTTTGGTGGGCAGGGACAGATTTCATTTTATTTCCCTTCAGAGTTTTTTTTGACTGAACTGCAAGCTCCATTACCCAAAAAGACAAACCGTTTTAATTTCCCCTCAGCAACAGAAAAAACCTGAAAATTTTGAAAAGGGGTCTGTAACGAATTCAATATTTAAAAATTTAAACAGGCTTTTTGACAAAAATTGGATCTTAACATGGCCTAGGCGACCTTTATTTTCCCGGGGACGCACAGAAAGTATAAAAATATGAATTTGGCCAAAAAAAACCCCCCCCTTTCAAATCTTTCTTTTTGGCACAACTGGTTTTAGCCCGGGTCCCCCGCAAGAGCATAAAACAGCCTGGGCAACATTTTTCCTTTGACACTTCCCAAGGGGTAACTAGGGCGGGGAAAAGAAGTTAAAAAAACTCTATTTTGTACTTAGTTTGGGGGTTTGCTAGGGTCGAAAGCAAAAGGCAAGATGAGCATAACTGATCCTTTACTGGCTTTTTCCGCCCCCAAAAAAAATACTTTTGCAAATTTTTGAGGACGCCCTTAATTCTAGTTGATTTACCCTTTAAATATTAAAAAAATACCAAAATGTTTTCCCAAAACGCAAGATCGAAAGTAGACTTTGCCGTTGGCACGGTTTTTACATGCTTTCCTTTGGGGCCCAGACTCCAGGGTAGGTAAAAAATAATAAACTATAATAATAAATTCTTTTTTTGCAGGGAATGAACAGAAGGTTTGGGGGAAAAAAGACATAAAATTTTGACCAGTAATATTACCCAAAAAATTTAAAAAAACACCCAAGAAATTTAAATCACTAAACCCGGAAAATCCAAACCCCCCCAAAATCATTGAAGACTCCCGCAAGCTCGCGGACTTGTTTTGCGATGACCATGAATATGAAAAGACAGCGCTTGTTCTTGGATTAACTGGCATAGGATTACTTGGTCTTTATCTTACTAAATAGTAACCCAACTATTACAAGAACTAATGTCCATAAGTGCTTGGCCATAAAGCCAACTACTTTGCTTGCAGTAGACAAAAGCCAGCTGACAATACTCCCCAATATTCCTGGTAAAGCGTCCACGGCTTTACCAGCTAATTTTTTTAATAAACTTGCAAGATGATCAAGCTGTTTTTTTACCCATGATTTATCAGGGGGAGGCGATGGCGGTGGCGGCGGAGGCACTGGACTTTGACCTCCACCGCCGCCTGTAATAGCCAACACCAGCGTGCTTATTGCAAATCCTAAGGCTGTTATAACGCTTGCTAATGTGACACCTTGCTCTCTAAACAGTGTTCGTATTCGTTCTGCTAGTGTCGTGTCTTCATATAAAATTTTTTCGATAGTTCTTCTTATTCTATTCACTTGGGTTCGTAATTGGTCCGGTTAGTAGTCGTCACTTCTAGTCTTGCCGATCTTTCTTGTTCAAGATCTTTAGTCTTTGGGCTATTCTTTCTTTAATATCAGGCCCTAAGTTGGCGTCATCAGCCTCAACGAGTTTTTCTTTTTCTCTTTTTATATGCCCATCTAGTTCACCTAGTTTTGCTAAATTGTTTGTTAATTCGCCTCTGATGGTTCTTAAAGCATGATCAAGGGCTAATAATTCTCGCATAGGCAATGGGGAATCATTAATTGTTTTTAACGCTGTTTCTTCTGAAAACTGGTTTCTGCTTCTATTGTATTTATTAATTCGCCTGCTGATTGATTTAATTCTTTAAGTTCCATGTTTTGCATTTGGTTATCTGTCGGGAGTTCTTGTAGTGTGTTTTGAAGTTTAGCAACTGCATCCCTATCTAATTTTGGTCTAGCAATGCCAAGGCGATTTTGTACGCTCGCAGGGAGTCTATTTCTAATTGAACCCACGGCTAAAAACTTTGATGGGTCTTTTTTAGTTGTAAGCTGAACAAGTTCTCCTCGGTCGTTTTTCACAAACAAATGGTCATCTTTTACTTCAAAATCATTAGGGTCTATAAATTCGGGGGGTTCTTGACCTAAACTTTGGTACAATGATTTGGCCTTACTTTCTGTTAATTCACGCCGCAATGAGAGCGTTGAGCGATGCTGTGTCAAAGGGATCATTTCACTCATGTCGTCTCCAAGATCAAAAACATCTAATCTTCTTCGCCTTCAATTCCTGCCATGTTTTTAAATAATTAACTTTTTATTTTGCTTCATAAAAATGGCGGAGCAAACATATGGCTCGATTCTTAACCCGCATAGAAAACTGAAAGAGCCTTAGGCGTGAAGGGAAATAAACGGATATTATTGTTCCAAATAATCCATCTACTATTGATGCAGATCAAATTCTTACTGTCAAATTTCAGATTAGGAGCGATGAATTGATTTGCAGGCTCTGCGCGACTTAAATTTCCCCCAAATGAACTCGCTTC
>CM031607.1:1675227-1699204 GCA_018398815.1 Conus ventricosus
TGCAGCTCTCATTCAATAGAGATCTTTGTTGAGACTGTAATACAGTGATTCAGGCAGTCAGTGCTTGTTCTTGCAGCTCTCATTCATTTTCTTTTCAGTTTTCCCTTCAGATAAGACAGTGAATAATTTCATGCAACTTAGTAATACTGTGGAATGTGCGACTTTTTCATTTCTGTTGGTAAAGATGACGTGATGGCCGTTCACGACGAGCTGTGCCCTGGTGACGGCAGCACTACTGTACTGCCCGGACGTGCCTCCATGACGGCACATCTATAAAAAAAAAATTCCCATGTTCTCTCGTCTACCGTCTTGGGATGCAGCTGCCATAAATATTTAGAACAGGGTTCTAGCCACTGGAAGGTAAGTTTACATGCACTAGCGATGACCTTTGGAACCCCAGAGTAGTTCGAACAAAGAGACCCGTCTGGCACTGGAAGGCACGTGTAGAATTTCCTGCTTCACCAATATATTGGGCAGAAGGAGAATGACATGTGGTTTTAGAACTGGTTCAGTAAAGTAGTTCAGAAAATGAGGGGGGTAAAAGTGTACAAGTTTATCAAAAAGAATTTGAGCTTGATTTTTTTTGCTCTGTGTATTTAATAGTTTTATAATTCTATCATCTGAAGCAAAAACAGTGAAAAGTGTGTCCTGTGTGCAATGATTTAAATGCCTTAAAAAAAAAGAATTCACTTGGATTACACATACTGAATACCTCAGGCTTTCTCTGCATCTGTTCAAAGTAAGAGCGAAGTTTTATGCCCCTTTTCTCCTCATTGGCTGTTGTCATACTAACCAAACAAATGTGCACAAGATTGTGTTCTCTTACGCTTTTCTTATGTTTCTGTAACAGTAGCGTTGCTATTTTACCCAAAATGTATTTAATTCTATGCTCATTACAAAGTTCACGCTTTACCCTTTCCATTGATATATAACAATTGCTTGTTAGGTTTATATTAGGAGACGTAAAATAAAATTAAAAAGTGCGAAAATCGCGCGTCTGCAACGGTTGTAAGCACGTGCAGTGCACGCGCATGCAGGGAAGCGACGTTGCTCTGCCGCGCTCGTCTGGAAAGTATTAAATGGCAATCTATGGTCATGTGTGCACAAGTCCTCATCGTCCTGCCTGTCCACTACAATCAACAATGAAGTACCTGAAGAACCACTGAGCCTGAACATTTGTTAGGTCAAAAGTAGGGTAGCAGCAGATGACGGATGAAAAAACAAAAGTTACTGGCCCCTCATAGGAACAGAACAAACACACAGGTCCTGCCATACTGTTGGTAATGTTTGCCGGGGGGGGGGGGCCATCACTGATTTTGTTACGTATTTCTATTTCCAACTTGTGCTTACAAATTATCTACAACACTTTCCCCATCACCATCATCATCTCTTCTTCTTATCATTATTATCATTGTGAACATCAAGATAATTCTTCTTATCATTATTATCATTGTGAACATCAAGATAATTCTTATCATTATCATCATTGTGAACATCAAGATAATCATTATGATTATTTGTCAGTCTGACCTGGAGTTGTTCACTGTAAGGGAGCTTTGCCAGTGGTGTGGCAGATTCCAGCAATCTGCAGACAACAAACAACAACAAATGGTGTGGCAGATTCCAGCAATCTGCAGATAACAAACAACAACAAGTGGTGTGGCAGATTCCAGCAATCTGCAGACAACAAACAACAACAACAAATTGGTCTTTTCCTCCTACACAGAAATACAGCCTCTCTTTTTCCCTCTGAAACATGTACACAAAATGTAATACAGTGTTTAAAACGACAGGATGAACAATTACTTCTGAAACATGTACACAAAATGTAATACAGTGTTTAAAACGACAGGGTAACAATTACCTCTGAAACATGTACACAAAATGTAATACAGTGTTTGAAATGACAGTGTGAACAATTACCTCTGAAACATGTACACAAAATGTAATACAGTGTTTGAAATGACAGGGTGAACAATTACCTCTGAAACATGTACACAAAATGTAATACAGTGTTTGAAATGACAGGGTGAACAATTACCTCTGAAACATGTACACAAAATGTAATACAGTGTTTAAAACGACAGGATGAACAATTACTTCTGAAACATGTACACAAAATGTAATACAGTGTTTAAAACGACAGGGTAACAATTACCTCTGAAACATGTACACAAAATGTAATACAGTGTTTAAAACGACAGGGTGAACGGTGAACAATTACTTCTGAAACATGTACACAAAATGTAATACAGTGTTTAAAACGACAGGGTGAACAATTACCAAGCTGACCAGAAGAAAATGAATTAAAACAGCAATGCAATCTCCTTTCTCACTTGCCAAAATGAATTAAAACAGCAATCTCCTCCTTTTTCACTTGCCAAAATGTAGTTCGCATGTGGAAAAGGTGAAGACCGAAATTTAGGATTTTTGCAAGCAAACAAATGTGAACAGATTACACATGCATGCTTATGAGAAAAAATAGTTAATGTCTACGTATAAGATAAGATAAGATAATGTTGCTTATAGCCCAGCGGACCGCAAAGGGCCACATCAGGGCTGTCACCACGTTAAAATCAACTCACCAGTCACAAAAAAAAAAAACCAAAAAAAAAACCCCTTTCACACATATGTCTACGTATAAGATAAGATAATGTTGCTTATAGCCCAGCCGACCGCAAAGGGCCACATCAGGGCTGTCACCACGTTAAAATCAACTCACCAGTCATGTCTACGTATGCACATGTGTGCGTGTGCGTATGATTATGTGGAAAGGTATTCTGGAATTGGTTTGAGCAGAAATACATAAACAAGAAAGGAAAAAAAAAGAAAAAAATCAGTTCTAATATCTCTGTGTGTACTCGACTGATGTGTGCATGCATTTGTGTATGAGCTGTGTGCGCATGTGTGTGAATATGTTTGTATAAGTCAATGTGCATACTGCAAATATAAATGTGTAATGTGACTGAGTGAACATATGTGTGCGTGCATGCATGTGCGCGTCCATGTATGGTGAGTGTGTGTGTGTGTGTGTGTGTGTATGTGTGTGTGTGTTCATGCACGCACGCACGTTCGTGTGAGTGTGTGTGTGAGTGTGTGTGTGTGTGTGTGTGTGTGTGTGTGTGTGTGTGTGTGCGTGTGTGTGTGTGTGTGATAGAGAGAGAGTGTGTGTGTGGTGGGGAGGGGGTGTGTGCATTCATGAATATCTGTATGTGTATGCAAGCACAAATGAATAAAAAGAAAATTCGAAAATGAGAAAATCTAGTATCTGTCTGCGCGTGTGTGTGTGTGTGTGTGTGTGTGTGTGTGTGTGTGTGTGTGTGTGTGTGTGTGTGTGTGTGCATGCATTTGTGTATTATCTGTGTGCGCATGTGTGTGAATATGTTTTTATGTGTCAATGTGCATATTGCAAATATATATGTGTAATGTGACTGTGAGTGAACATATGAGAACTAGGAATGTATCCTGTGTCAGTTCAAGTACATGCATGAATGATAAAATTCTGGTCATCCTTACTTTCTCCCACAAACAAATAAATATTCATCTAGATTGTATCAGGTATTATATGGTTTTTACAGAAATCAGGGTTTTACATCCAGGTGGTTGATGTGTATACGGGATGTCCTAATAGAAACAGGATTCGACTGTGTGTGGGGGACACAAAAGTTTTCGTCTGTTCACAGTCTCTGTAGAAATGTTTGTAATTCATTAGAAGACATTTACAAACGTGCACGGAATGATGTTTTAGAATCTAGTAATAAGTGTTTATTTTACAGAAATTTTAAAACAGAGTTTCACCGTGAAAAATATATTAAAATGTTACCTGATGTTTATATATACCCACTGATTCGGTTTCGCTGTGGCAATCATAAACTCATGAGAGAAATTGGCAGACGATTTGGAATACCTCACGATGAACGATTCTGTCGGGACTGTGACCAGAATGACCTTGGTGATGAATTTCATTTTGTAATGAAATGTAACAAACATAACGACATTAGAAATCAGCTTATACCTAGAAAATTTACATATACAAAGTCCGTATTTAACTATTGTCGTTTGCTTTGTGGTAGTAGAAAGTGTTGCTAAACTTAGCGAAGTTTTTGAAACTTAGTAAAGTGCATGCGTGCGTGTGTGCGTGCATGTGTGTGCATGTGTGTGTGAGTTTCAAACACCTGTATGTTACAATAAAGGTCATGAAACAAACAAAAAAATCAGTAAGCACACTGAAGATAAACAAAACACTCAAAGTAAAAAGTACCTTTGATACTGATTTTCTGGTGTCACTGTGCGCATCCTAGAAGGGGAGTTTCTTTTGTACACGACATTGTATAAGTCAGGCACCTGCTTCGATCCTCCAAGACCATTATAGCTGCACACACACATTGCATTCATTTACAGCCAATTCTGCACTGTAGTTATCCTAAACTGACAATGTGAGTGATGGAAATGATAAATTCCAGGTTTGTGTACAACAGACCTCATGGTATAGTGGTTAGCATCACAAGATGTGGTCTGGGAAGTCAGGGATTTGAATCTCCACACTGGCATATTGATGTATTCATGGGGATTTTTCACCCAGCAGCTTCCTCCCTCCTTTCACATTTCCATTAATTAATCTGCTCTTCATCCAAACTCCAGGGCTCCAAATAATTCACAATTTGTATATGTTTTACATTATGGAGCGCAAACTTACTTCTTTTTTTTTTTTTTTTTTTTTGCTGTCCCAACCTCTGCGCTACCTCAGAGGCAGTGCACCCACACCGCTCATTCCGACACCCCGTCCACAGCCATAGCCCGGCTGGCCCCACCGCAGCCCCGGCACCAGCAATCCACAGGGAGCAGTCAATGTCAAGTCGTCATGAGGCAACCCACCGGAGGAGACACTGCACTGCTGCCGAGTCGCTTCGGTGGTGTTCAGTGGCGCCTGTTCTGATCTAACATACGCAGGACACCACCTACTAAGCCCCCTACTGACGACAATAATTGCTTAGTCGCGGAGCCAGCGTGAGTGAGCTCTCCCTCCGGAGGGCGCCACCACGTCCGTCCAACGACAGCCCCCATGGACTCCCCGATACCGGTGACCCCGACGGAAGCAAACCAAGGCCACAGACGCGGAGAGGACATCGAAACTGAGGTCACCATGAGAGCAGGGCATGAAGGGCCACAGAATTTGAGACAGTTTTTTTTTTTTTAATGCTGATCAATGGGAATGAGGATGATTAAGATGATGCTACGGATTTCCATTTCGGTCTGAGACTACATGACAGGGCTGTACTCTACGCTTCCTTTCATAATATATCCCGGCGTCAACCAGGCCCAAGAGATACAGACACCTGCAGTGTTGGTCAGAAATTTGAGCAACACTCTCAGAAACGCATCCATTAAGTGGATGAAACTCGACTGTGTGGTCCCAGTCTTCCCAACTGAGTCCGCAGCAAACTCAACTCTGGGTAGGAGCCGGTCGGGGCAGAAAAAACCCACATGACTCTGATGGGATTCGAACCCACGACCTCCATCCCAGCCGGGAGTCCGCGACGCTAACCACTTCGCCACGGCGGCTGGTCAAACTTACTTCTTTTATCATTAAAGCACATGAGATTGCCTTTATAAGCTACTATATTGTGTGTTTGAAGTTTGGCCAGTACTTTTATTTACAGAAACAAACGTGACTGACAAAGTCAGAAGCATCTGCCATCTGAGTCAGAATTTCTGAAATCATGTGCCTGTAGCCATATCAACACTGTAGTCATAGTAACATCGGGCTGACAATAAGCACAGCAGCTGTCATTTTTTCAAGGCTTTTGTCCATTCAATCAGTTTTCATTGGGAGGGTGCCCCAAAAAAAAAATTTTCTCCATATTTAATTAAAATGTCACAAATGGGTGAGATATATTGGTTTTATCTTTCAAGTTTCAAAGGGGGGTTTAAATTTTTTTAAAAAAACCAAAAATATTGGAACCGACAGCAAGGTCTTTTAAATGGGGTGTTTGGTATTTTTCCCAAGCTCCCTGGGATGTTGCAAAACCCAGGCCCCAAACATGCCACTTTTGGGGAAATCCCGGGCGGTGTCTGTGTTTGAGCTTTTTTTGGGCAATAACTTCATGTATACCAGAAACTGACTTTTCTTACAGCTTCTAATTTCACTATGATGTGGGGCTGTGTTTTGAGCCTTTTTGGGGAAATAAATCATGCTTACCAAAAAGGGACTCTTTTTCAGCAAATTTTCATTGATGTGCGGCTGTTTTTTGGCTTGTTTGGGAGAAAAATTCTTGATTCCCAAAAAAATGACTCTTTCTTTCAAAAACCCTAATTCTCAAAATTGTGCAGCTGTCCCCCTTTGACCATAGATGGAAAATGTGAAAATTAAATCAAAATAAAAACAGACCCCATGTTCATGCGCGTCAAAACCCCTTCAGCGCTTTTGGTACATGTTGCCAGTTTGACCCTTGGAAAAAATTTTTTACCCCGGTTTGGTAATCAGTTCAAAATAAAAAATAGGGGTTTTGTTCAATCAGTTGAAACCAAATTTTTTTAACATGTGGATTTAGATCCCAGTAAGTTAAAAAAGTTTTTGGGGTCTTAATTGATAATAACCCCCTTTTTTGACAGATTAAGCAACAATTAATGGAAAACATACTTCTTGGATGATACAACACTTTCACTACTTTTGGATGATAAACACTTCTTCCATACTTTCGGGATGAATAAACTTTTTTTACATACTTCTGGAATGTTTAAAACACTTCTGGGTGATATAATCTTTTTTCAGTTCGTTTAAAAAACATCCCCTTTTAACACTTTTTAAAACTTTGAAAGACGTAGAGTTGGAAAACTATCTGTTTAATTTTTAAAAAAAAATAAAAAAACTATAGTTTAAAGTGAAAGGAGATTCCCCCCAAAAAATAAAAACAGTGAGCTACAAAGTAAGAAAAAAGGCTAAAAACTCCTTAAATTCCTGTTGGGAAAATGAAAAACTGAAATGTATTTTTAAACACAAAAAATTCTCATGGCTACGAAAATCCCCAAAACGAAGCAATTTTTTTTCCCTTTAAAAAAATGAAAAAAACCGTAGGAACGGAATTGCGATTTACCCCATTTCGCCCTACCCATTTTTGGGCGAAAGTGACGTGGGGTCGGATTTTCCTGTCTTGCAAGTACCAAAAAAATAAATTATCTACAAAAAACCCCATCTGGTCGGTTGCCCTTTTTTTTTTAATACTAATTTAAAAAGTTTTCTAGATTTGGTAGGGAAAGTAGCCAGGATGAACACATTCCCATAGAGTAAGCAGGGGAAAAGATTTGTGTCTGAACGCCCTATACACGGTGGATGCCCCAGGCTATCGATTATTCGCGGTTTGTTAATTACAGGGGGGGAGAGAGAGAGAAACCCCTTTGGTTAGTTCCCCCTCAGAACAGAAGCAGGAAGAGAGAAGAGAGCGACACACACACAAAACCCCAAACCACACACACCCACACACACACACACACCACCCCCCCCACCACCAACACACACACACACACACTTCTTGATACTTTTTTGTGTCCCCTTTCCCTGCGCTGTCTCCCTCCCCCTTTCCTCTCTTCCAAAATCACCCCAACCCCTCCACCCCACCTCCGCACCCCCCCCCCCCAACCACACACCCCCACAAACACAAACAAACACACACAACACCACGAGGGACAAAAGGCGCAGACGACAGGCAGGACGACCTCTCCGCGCGCGGCCCGCCTAAACCCTCCCGACAAACTGAGAGGCTAAAAAATCATCGCCGCCCTGCTACTCCCCTCCCCCCCACTCCTCCCGCTGGGCCTGCGCTCGCGCCTATGATTTCAGCTTCTCGAATCTTCTCCCCCGTGTGAGGGCGTTTTTTTAAACCCTCCTGATCAGTTACCAAACACGGTTTCCTCATTTTCTACTGATACGGCGGAAAGACTTTTTTTTTATGCGCTGTGTTCTGTGTTTGGTGTGTTATTTAAAAAATGGCCCTTTTCATGAAGGCAGCTCTTCCCTTTAAAACCCACAAGTTTTCCTATTGCATGTCAGTGTATTTGTTGAAAAAAAAGGGGAAAGCTTTGTTCGTTGCCTCGAACCGAAAAAGAAGGGCTTTTGAAGGAGAGAAAAGAAAAAATGAAAAACTGTTTAAAATGGAGACTTTCTTAAAGGTTTGTTGGTTAAGGGAAATGAAAACGTTGAAGGCAATATTGTGAAAAAAATATACCCAATTTCAATGCTTTTTTTGTCTATCGTGAGTGGTTTTATTTAAAAAAATGGGTGATTTTTTAAAAGGGGCCCAAAGCAAAACACCCATGGTTGTTGTTGGGCTTTGGGTTGAGAACCCCAAGTCATTTTTTTAAAAAAAAAAAACGCATAAAAACATGGGTTTCATTTTTTAAAGACGAGGTGAAATGTTGTTCTATGCTAGGAATCATTCAATTTCGTGTGTTTTTATACTATCCTAATTCCAAAAGCTGGAATCGTATATAAAAACTGTGAGCAAACGAAAACCCTTATTAAATTATGCAACTGGTGGCGATTTTGGGGGGGTTCTGGCAAAATAGATGGGGTTAGGGACCTTAGTACATTACAGTATGGGAGGAGTAGTGTGGGCAGCACTATTTTTAAATCTCCAAATATACAATGAGGGATGAAATACTAGGCGATTAGACCCCCAAAAAGCTTGGCTAAGCCAAAAGCCGTTGAAACCCGGGTGAGAAAGGGAGCACGAAAAATAGGCCAAAAAACCCTTGTGATCGCTTCCCGCAATGCTCAGCCCTGCAAGTTTGGTGGCAAACTAGGTAAAAAAGACAAAGTGTTTCGCTTGACTACAAAGGCGGAGCACGAAAAGCCAGCGGAAAACTGGCCCCAAACGGCCCTTGTGATCATTGGGGTTGATTGGGGTTTTGCGCGCGAGACAAGCTTTTTTAGTACAAAGCAAAAAGTGGCCCAAAAAGGGTTTATTTTTTGTTTGTTGTGTGTTTTGGCCTCCCCCCCGCACGTCCCCCCCCCCTGATGTCATTGTGTGTTTGTTGTTTGTTGTTTGTTTGTCCTGCCCCCCGCTGACACCCCCCCCCACCCCCTCACCCCCCCCCCCACGCTGACACATCAATTTCCCTTCAAATTTTTTAAAAAGTTTTTCCCAGGTCTTAAAAAGTTACTTCAAAGTTGTCCTTTAAAGTCATTTTTTAAAGTTATTCCGTTTTAAAGTTTTAAATAGTTCTTGATAAAGTTTTTTATTTAAGTTTTTAATAAGTTCTTGATAAGTTTTGATTGTCATCCTTTAAGTCAATTTAGTCTTATTATTTATTTTTAAAATTATTAAAAAAATTCAGCTTTTTTTTATTTTAAAATTTGAAAAAGTCAAGTGTAACCACGCCTAAAAAAAACGTGTTTCGTTGGGTGTCTTGTCTGCGTTTCTGTTATAGATTTAATAAAGTTTTTCATCGAAAAAACCACATTGATTAAATTCTGGTTATGGAAATGTTTTTATAGACTCTTGTCTTTATTTTTTGTTTTTCATTTTATATTACGCCAGATCTTTTTTTATAAAAAAATTTTAAATTTTATTCATTTAAATGGATCAAAATGATGTTTTTGTTATTGGCGGTTTTTTGGCGGCGTTGCTTTTTTGTATTTGGGGTTTTCAGGTTTTTTTAAAATTTTTGTTTTTTTGCCATTGTTATTTTATTTTTTACCCATTTTTTACTGCCCCCAACGCAGCAAGGCCCCAAAAATGGAAACAGTTTTAGTTCAATTTTCCATGGACTTTGGGGCCTTGAATACATGGGGTTTTTTAAGTGGAATTAAATTTAACTTGTTCTGGGTTGGCGGTGTTATGTTTTTTAATGCTGAAACTTTTAATTTTTTTTTTTTGTTCACTTGCAAATTTTTTTTTCTGCTTAAACACGCCAGGATTTTAATGGTCTCCCCGGGTTTCAGTGTTTTTGATGATTTTTGGTTTGGTTACTTTTCCCCCTGGTTAGTGTTTTCTGATTCTGCTGTTTTTCAGATCTTTCTTTTTAAAGGGAAAATTTAAAAATCTATATGATTAAATTTTTTTATCCCTTGTTTAATGGGGGGAAAAAATGTTCCAAATCTATAGTAAAAAATACACCCCTAGGCTCTAATGCTTTTTTTTAAAATGGATTTGCGTTAAATTAGAAGATTTGTTCAAAATCAATGGGAGCAATTTCTGCTAGTTTAGTGTCAAACTAAAAAACTTTGCCGACACTTTTCCATTTCGCCCCCCGCTGCGCTTCTACCTGTTATGATACTTTAAAAGTCTTGCGGCGAATTTTTTAAATCTGTTCAATGCTGAATTCAGTTCCGAGGAATGTTTTGTTTTCACATGCTAAAAAGAATACCCCTCTCCTTTTTGGGCATAATGCTTGATCATTAATTGGTTTTATAGTTCGGGAAGGTTTAGGCCCCCTTGTAGCTGTAGGAGATCATCGTGTTTTTTTTTTAAATAATTTAATTATTTTATTTTAAAAAAATGAGCACCGAAAAAATTTGCAATTGTTACCATTCTGCTGTTATTGGGGGGGCTAATGTAGGTATAAATGCTCGGTAAAGCTTGTTAAAAATTTAAAACCCAGAAGATCTTGGAAAACTAGCTTTGAGGATTCGCAAATGTTTGCTTTTATTGCGTTTCGGTTCCCACGAAAGATTTTCTAGTTAAGCAAGGAAAAATTCCGAAAATATAATATGAAGAAAAAAATACATTTAAAAAAAATTTGGCTTCCCTTTCGCAATATGTAGGCGGCGCTGTGGTGAATCGCTTGTTTTGCGGAAGAAATTTGCTTTTGTAAACTGGGGAAATGCGGCGAGAGAAAAAGAAATAACAAACTATGGGGAACTGCAGCTGCAAAAGACGCCTTGAAGGCAGGATTTGAGCGTTAGATTTTTTTAAATGCCACTAAAAAGACAGGGGCATGCGCTTACATTTTTAAAATTTTTGTTGAAAAAAGCAATAAAACAATTTATTAGAAAACGGCAAACCCGGTCCAGACTTTGCCCCCCCCAAAATTCAGTGACTTTTATCAACCTTCAGAAAAAAAAAGTGCAAGAATCGGGTTTATTGTGTTGTATGCCCTTTTGTGTATTTTTTGAATTTTTTGGCT
Source organism: Conus ventricosus (assembly GCA_018398815.1). Taxonomy (NCBI): domain Eukaryota; kingdom Metazoa; phylum Mollusca; class Gastropoda; order Neogastropoda; family Conidae; genus Conus; species Conus ventricosus. The sequence goes on from CM031607.1 coordinate 1,686,352, forward strand.
GAAAAAAAAATGAACAAAATTATTTTTCCCCCCCCAAAGGATTTTGGAAGGGATACAGCAATTAAAAAAGCTAACCCAAAAGCAGGGGTGTCGTGAAAAAAGCAAAGGGAATGGTTATCTAAACAAGCTTTTGGGAAAATTTTTTTCCCCTGCCCCTAGAAAATACGGACCACATTTGTTAATACAATCCAAACGACCCCCATAAAAATGGATCTTCTATTTTACCCTTGATGGATTGCGAAAAAGTTTTAATACGCCCACGTCTTTTTGCATGGTTTCAAGTAAAAAGATGCAAAACCCTTTAACACAAAAAGGTGTTTGGTGTTGTTTTGCAAAAAAAAACTGATATCCAAACGAGGGCCCACAAACTTATCCTGCATGATTCAATTTGTGATAAAAAAAGAATTTAAACCCAAGTGAATCATTATTGAAAAAAAAAGAGTTACTTTAAAAGGGGCTTTCGGGGTGTTCACAGTAAGGCTTTAGTTGAAACTTTAACAAACAGTTAGCGAAAGTTTTTTTTCCCTCCCAGATCACAGGGCTGATTGAAAATTCTCGCCCCCAAGAAGGGTTGAAGCTCCCCTCTTTTTGCGGCAATAAATAATGAAGAATTAAAGGGCTAAAACCAGTAAAAGCAACAAAAGAAAAAAAAAAATGTTGCTGAAGATCCAGTACCCCGAAAAATATTACCTTTTTGGTTTAAAAAGTAAGGTACCTTTATTTCGGGAGAAGGGAAGGGGGGACACTCGCATCAGGGCAACCGACCTTTTGGAGTGTTGCCGTATGAAAATAAAAAAAAAATTGAAAAGGAAAATCGCCCGTGTTTATTTGGAAACTGAACAACAAACAACCAGCCCCTCAAAGATTTTTTGTGAAAAAAAGAACTGCAAATTTTCGCCAGACACAGTTCCGTTTTAAATTAATTTGGGTTTCCCCAGTCCCCAATTGCATATGAAAACTTGGAAAACTAAACACTTTTTTTGTTTTGTTCTATTCGACTTTTTTTGTTAAACTTTTGGTTGATCTCTGTAGTTAGATCGCTTTTTTCGTTGCTGATGAAAGTTTATTGCCAAAAAAATGCTTCTTTGTAGTTGTATGTGTTTGTTTGCTGCCAACGCTGCGGTTTTCCTTTGCTTTTTAATGTTTTTTCCCCTGGTCGAAAATACTGTCTTTTTGACTTTAACCCCACATACCCCTTGTCACTTTCCAGAAAATTTCATCCTTCTTTCCTAAAACCTTTTGTTGTAATTAAATGCAAAGGCAAATTTTAGGGTATCGAGTATATACCATCCTGACCCCCTTTACCCCCCATTTCCGTTTTTAGATGTCTTCAGGGGGGATATCTTAAAAAAATATTGTTCTGGTAAAGTACTTGGATCAGGTCGAGGGCTTAAAGTGTCATAAAGAAATTTAAACATCAAAGCTTTGAAATTTAAAAAACAGAAAACCCCCAATAAATACAGGTTTGTCAATTTGACTTTCTTTTTTTCTTCATTATGAAAAAAAGGTGATCTAAAATCTTCGAAGCCCTGATTTTTGGTTTTGAGTAAAGCTTTTTGCTTCGTTCTCTTTGGTGATTTTTAAACATCTTTGGCTTGTGCGGATTTCCTGTCTTCCCGAAAACGTTTTTTTCCAGCTTGAAAAGTCTTTTTTGAAGCTCGGGGAAATTTAGTTTGAGATTGTGTTCTTCATGATTTTTGGGTTTTAATAAAATGTTTTTGATCAAAAGCTTTTTGCGATGAATGCTTCAACTTAACCCCCTTGTTTAAAAAAAATTTGCGAAGTCGTAATGAAGACATAATTTTTTTTCCCTCGAAGATTGGCAAAAGTTTGGGGGTTCTTTGGTCCTTTTAGCTTTTGTGCTAATGGATAGTATTATGCAGGTCATGGATTTCCTGGGATTTCTAAGTCAACTTCTGAATAAAACCACGTGTTGATCAGGCTTTAAAATGCCAACACTTTAATCCTTTGAATTTATTGTACTGTGTACATCTTGAAGTTAGTATGGAAGTGATTGCCCCATGCCCAACCATCGTTTTGTTTGATCAATACATGGTGTTGACCTTTTTTCTTGGATCATGTTTTAAAAGTTTTTGTTTGCTTTCTTAATGATGCGCCCCTACTAATTCCTCCAGAAATCCTTTTTCATCACTAAAATCTTGGGTGGGTCGACAAAAAATCAATCTTACTCCAAAAAACTTTAAAAAGTTCCAATCATCCCGGGCGCAGAAATGTAAGCGCGGACCCAAACTGAAATGTTTCATGCGGTCTTCCTATTTTTTCAAAAGTCCGCAAAAAACAATCTGCCATAAGAGGAGATGTTGTCCCCCTCGTTTTCCCCAAACTTCGCCCGCTCTTGAGATGTTGGAAATGGAAATCATGATGTCCTTTTCAAAGACTAGAAAAGAAGGTTTGGGGGGAAGTGTGTCTTCGTAAACCTTTCCCCAACTGTTCTTTATTTAAAAGGGAAAACGCCCTTTTAACAGGTTGGAAAAAATATTCTTCCGTTTTGGGCAGGACTTTAAGGTACCCAGTGCCCCTAAGAGCCCTATGTGTTGCATAGGTCGTAGAAAGACATGTTATTTAAAATGAAAAAAAATTTTATTTTTGATGATGTGCAATGCATGCTACCCTGAAGGGGGTGGTTTCGTTGCATTATAAGTGGGTCGTAACCCCGCAAGTTATAAAGAAGAGGGCAGCTTCTTTTAGGATCAAACTTTTGTTGAGATTGATTTCTGTGTGCTGCTCTCTGAACTTTCCACTAATTTTGTCATGGTTTTTACTGGGGGTTTACATCTTGGGGGTTAGCCCTTAAACCGAAATTCCTAACAAGGGTGGGTAAGTTATGTTTTTTGGTCTTCGGGTCTTTTGATTTCAGATAAATTTAGTTTTTTGAAAGTCATTACGCACTTTCGCATGGTTCTAGGTTTCTGCAGCATCTGGCCCCCCTTTTATAATTTGGTTGAATAAACGCAATCCGACCCCAACAATTGGGCCCAAAAGAAAAAAATGGTTATTTTTTAAGACTGTTTTTCGAAGTTTTTGTGGGGTGGCCCTTATAAGGAAAATAGCGACTGAAGTTGCGTAAAAAAGTAGGATTGTTTGCAGCCGTTTCCAGTTTTAAAACTATTTTTGGGTCCCGGGGGGGCGAGTTAGTTTGTCTTTCAGTTACAGAACTTTTCAAAGTTTTTATGTTCAAAAATAGGGGAAAAAAAAAAATTTTAAAAAAAAAAAATTTCAAAAAAAAAAAAAAAAAAACCCCAACAAAGGGAGGGGCAGCGTGGGAAAAACATTGGTGTCCCCGATTTTGGGGTTCGCCTTTGTTGGAATGTCTTGGAACTTTTAAGGGACCAAATTTTTTTTCCCTTTTGTGTTTCATTAAACAGTTATTGGGTTGGGGTTTTTTCTTCAAACTGATCAAATTTTGGGCTACACTTAAGGAAAGGAATTCCATTTTAATTAAGTCTTTGGGTATTGCCCATAGTTAGTCATTTTTTGCGTGTTGGGAAATGATGCAGCTTGCAAGAACGCCCCCAAAGAAAATTTGTTGTTGAAATTTTTTTTGTTTTTAAAAAAAACTCTCTTTAAAACCAAAATCCCGAGGAGCGGAATGTAAGCCTTTCCTACAAATCGGGGCAATTGCCCGTTTTAATATATTCTAAAACTTCGCCCCCTTTCCACCAAGCCCCCTTATTTTTGGTTCTTCAGCAGCGCGTTTAAACTGGCAAACAGTTCGTCTGCCCAACCGGGGGTTTTGTCGTTATGGAAAGAATAGTTGCGTTTAGTTGAGACCCAGACTTCTAGATTTTCTTCATTTTTGTTTTTAGTCGTTAAAACAGCTAAATTATTTAATGGGGGTTATTGTTTTTTTGCCTGGAACTTTAGAAATTTCATGAACAACAGGGCCTGTAGTTTGTTGGGTAAGACTTTTAAACATTTCATTCGTGCTTTGATAACGTCTTCTCGGCATTCTTCAAACAATTGTCTTGTCCTTCATATTTTAGCCATTTTGGGCTTTTTTTTCTAAAACCAATTTTTTTTTTAAAATTTAAAAAAAAATACTTAAACAGAACCAATATAACGGTCTTTTTCGCTTAGATCATAAATAAGTTAAAACACCCTTCGGTGTTGTTTGTGAGCTGTTTAGTCGAGTTTTTTCTCGTTTACTTTTTTAAGATTTTCCTTTTTTTTCGCTCGGGGTTGGCTGTTTGGAAAAAAATTTTCACCGTTTCTTGAAGATCAAACTTTTGTTTTGTGTCACAAATCGGCCGTAAAAGATTAAAAATTTTTTCCGTGTGTTTTTGGGCAACTAGCGTTTTTTTTGTCAGTTTAAAAAAGTAAGTTTAGTGTTTTAGTTTCCCTAGTGTGGCTTTTGGGTTTGTTTTTATTTTTTTTTGCGCCCTCAGTATTGAACAAGCCCCAGAGCTAAGAAAACCTCCTGAGGAAAGCTGCGGGTGCGCCTATGCCGTTGTAGAGCAACACGTTCCCGCTGATAGAGGTTATGTCGTGCTGTTTTAAATTTGTAAAAGCATTAAAGGGAGAAAACCTTCGTTTGGTTTTTTTTGTATTTTGAAAACTTTCTTTGTACTTGCTGCATTTGTGTAATGTTTGTTATCTTTTTGGGGTTTTTTCTTCAGGGTTTTTTAAACAGCAGAATTGCTGCTACTCTTCTTTTGGGGCGCGTGGAATTTTGGATAAACTGAACAGACGTTTTTATAAATAAAAAAATTTGTATACTATATCTTTAAATTTTATTTTTTTATTCGCTGCCCCCATAAAATTTTTAAACAAAAGTCTTAAGCGGTTTATGGCTTCTTCTTTTTTATCATTTTTAATGTTATTACGTCTTCACGTTCTCCCCCTTCCATGCAACGTTATCTCCCTTGACTTAGGGCAACCTAAAAAGTATTTTGTTGTTTAAAAATTCAAAATTTACGTGTGAAGGTGAGATCTTTGCCAAGGGTCTACTGTTGGATTTCTACCCCCCCTCCCAAACAGTTTTCTTATTTCTCAAAATGCTGATAAAAGGGTTTAGCCCGCTTGCATTGTTTGGTTTGGGCGCCCAAAAGAACTTGTCTTTGTTATTTTTGGATTAAAAAACTTTTCACTTCCCCTTTTGAATGGTTCTTATCTTTCCCCAGCAAAAAAAATACCTTTAGCGATCTTGCGAGACGCTAAAACTAAATTCAAAATAGGTTGCCCCGCTTTAGGGGTTGTTGTATGTGAATTCTCTTTCGTAAATATTTTAATTTTGACTGTTTTTGTTGCTCAATCAGCCTTGCAAATTGGTTGCTAAAAAACGTAAACTTAAAAAAATGTCGAAAGCTTCTTGCTTCGGTGTTTTGATTGAAACCGTTTTTATTTGTTTTTTGTTAGTATAGAAATTTTTTCTTTAAGTATTTAAAATATGGGGGGATGGCTTTTAAAAACCAAAAATTAAGGGAATGGAAAAGCGATTTCAAACGCAAATTTCAGCCACTTTTTTTGCCCTCTTTTGTTCTGCGGTTTCTATGTTTAGTGCTTTCATTTTCTATTCCCTTTAAACGCAAGATCGCCCTTTCATTGCGGTTTTTCCCTAGTTGATAGGTTAAAAAATGTCTGCATTGTGTAAAAAAAATTTTTTTCTTGCCCCTCAAATTTTATAAAAATTTCTTAACAATTGCCGCCCCAAAATTTGGAAAAACTGTCCTGTTTTTGTCTGTTTTTGAATCAAGTAATATTTGAAAATAAGACGCGCAGGCTGGCACAAAACACTTTTGCTCCTAGGTGGGAAAATTTTAAATAAAAATTTTTTCTGCATCAAAAGTAGTGGATTTTTGGAAAAAGTAATATTCTTTATTTCCTTCACCCCAAAAGGGGTTTTTTCAGCTTTCTATCGGGTCAAGAAACGAGCCCTATGTTGCGAAATTTTTTAAAACAAAAAAAAAGTTAATTTTTTAAAAACTGGCAGGAATTGAAGGGGAGAAGTTATGAGTTTTTGTGTGGAGACGAAATGGTGAAATGTCCCCTTTTAAAGCATCGCTCAACGTTATTGCGCGTGATTTTAAAAAACAAATCGTCGAAGCTTTTACAAAAGTTTAGGTCAAGAACCTCCCGAATTTTAGACCAATGATTTTGAAATTTAAAAAATGGTCATTTTTCTGTAAAAAAACGATCAAAGGGGAATTGTTCGGCTTACAACTAAACCCCACCCTCAAGTTTTGCCGTGGGTTCAATTAGAAAAAGACTCAGTGTGAAAAATCAAATCGCCTTGCATTGTAGACCCAATTTTAAGGCGGAGGCAGTTGTAAATTCAAAACACTACGAACTCCCAAAGATACAAGTGCAAAACATGGACTTAAGAATTAAATCAATCAGAGGCGAAATTTAAAAAATCATTGAAGCAGAAACCAGTTTTTTGAAGAACAGCGTTAAAAACAATTAATGATTCCCCTTGCCTTGCGGAATTATTAGCCTTGATCGTACTTTAAGAACCATCAAAGGGAATTAAAAAAAAATTTTAAAATGGGGAACTGATGAGCATTAAAAAAAGAAAAAAAAAACTCGTTGGGCTGTGAGCCAAAATTAGGGCCTGATATTAAAGAAAGAAAAGCAAAGATAAAAAATCTTGAACAAAAAAAGACAGCAAGATAGAAGTGACAAAAATTAAAAGGGACCATTCGAACCAAGTGATTGAAAAAGATAAAATATCGAAAAAAATTTTATTGAAGACACGACATAGCAGAAGAAAAAGAACTTGTTTAGAGAGCGGGGTCCATTGGCGGTTATAACGCCCTTGGTTTGCTAAGTCACTGGGATGGTATTAAAGGGGGTGGGGGGCGTTTTTGTGCTCCCCCCATGCCGTTTAAAAATGGGGGAAAAAACGCTTGATCATCTTGGAGTTTATTAAAAAAAATTAGCCGTAAGTATGATCTTTACGGGTTATTGGAGGTTTTTTTTAGCTGGCTTTTCTCTGAAGAATAGTTGGCTTTGGGCCCAAACACTTATGGGCTTTTGTTTCGTAAAAGTTTGGGTTTTTATTTAGTAAGATAAAGACCAAATAAACCTGGCCAGTTAATCCAAGAACAAGCGCTGTTTTTTCTATTCATGTCATCGCGAAAAGAGTCCCCAAGCTTTGCTGAGTCTTTTAAAGACTTTGGGGGTTTGGATTCGGGAATTGTGACTTAATCTTGGGCGTTCTTTTTTGTTGGGAAAATTATGGTCAGAAATTTTGTGTTTTTTCCAACCCTTCTGTTTATTGCCTGCTATAAAAAATTTTTTATTATGTTTATTATTGTCCATCTGGAGTCTGAGGTCAGAAGGGCATGTATAAACCAGTGCAAAAGAAAGTTACTTTGATCTTGCGTATTGTAAAACTGTTGGTTCCTTTTAATACTTGAAGGAATCACGAGAATTAAAGGCGTCCTAAATTTTCTAAAATATTGTTTTTGCGCGTCAAAACCGTAGGAGGTTGTTATGCTGTTTTGCCCGTGCTTGCGCCTAGCAAAAACCAAAAATAAGTACGAAGAGTGTTTATTCGTTTAATTCCCGCCCCAGTTGGCCTTGAAATGTCTAGTAAATGTTTTCCTGCTGTTTTTTCTCTTGCTTTGGGGCCCGGCTAAAAATTTGAAGGAGAAGCCCGGGCAAAGTTATCTTCTGGGGCCGAAAAAAAATACGTTGCCTGATTATGATCAATTTTGCTAAAATCTTTTTTGATTAAAATTTTAATTGTTACAGATCCTTTCAAAAGCCTTCATGTCTATTCTGTTGCTAATTTGGGTTAAACGTTTGTCTTTTGGTAATGGCGCTTGCAGTTTAGTCAAAAAAGTTTTGAGGGTTTAGAAATGAAACGGTACATGACTCCCAAAGGTCATGGTGATTTAAAAAGATCAGCATAGCCTCCACACCCCGTTGATGCGCAAAAACAGCAAAGTTTTTTGGTTCTGATAAAAAATGTCGGTGCTAACCCGCTTCTGGTGTCTTTTTTCAATTTTTGGGGTTTGTGCTCTTCTGGAGTATCCCTTTTTATGAAAAGAGGCAGTCTGGGCCACGCAATGTCAAGAGTTTTGTTGCTTTATTTTTTTAAAATTGTAGTGCGGCCCCAAAAGTTTTTTTTGCGCGTATATTTTAAAGCATTTTTAAATTTTTTTTTTAAAAAATGTTTGTAACAAAAACAAATCAAGGCCCCCCTTGTTTTTAGAACTGCTATTGATAACAATTTCGGGGCCAAAAAGGCGCGCTCCCTGAATATTTTACAAGTCGTTGGGTTTAAAATTTAAACAAAGCCAAGAAGAAAAATAAGGTTCTAAAAGTTAAAAAGGCGGGACCAAAATGAGCCGTTAACAAAACTGATGGTTATTAGGGTTTTGCTCACTAAAAGAAAACAATGAGTAACTTTGACATTCTCTCAAATTAAAAAAATGCAAATTAAAAACAATTTTTAAATTTAAGCTTGAAGGAAGGAACTTTCTTTTTGATGGAGTAGTTAAAAAGTTAGGGTTTTCAACTGAAAATTTCCACTCTGTTTTTTTGTGGACCCGACAAAACTATTTTGAGGGGGAAAAACCCCTGATTTGCATTAATTCTTTTCCTTGTTCATTTGGATGAGCTGGTGATGAAAAATTTTTTGGGAAGGGCCCTCAATGTTTTAAGAGCTTTCCGTAGGGAAAGGGCGTTTTTGCGTATGAAATTAACGATTCCCTAATTTTTTGTTTTTTAAAAATTAGTTTGTGGGAAAGGGTGGTATTAAAATGAAATCAAAGACAAAGCAGGAAAAATTGGAAAGCGATAACTGCACATTGTTTTGGAATTAAAAAATAAATTGTACTAAAAAAGCGCGTGGGCCAGATGAATCAGGAGTTCTTGCGCCGTGAGGTGTATAACTTTAGAATTAAAGACCTTTAGCGTTCAGACTTTGAAAAGAATGGTGAGATAGGCCTTTGTTGGTTTTTGGTACACTAAAGTGGTGATTAAAAAGCAAAGGGTTTACGAAAACAAAAGGTTTCCCAAACGAACAACTGCAAATTTGAAACAAAAAAGTTGGCCGTATGAAAATAAAATGTTCGAAAAAGACCCTAAAAGGCATTAGACCTTTTTTAGAAAGGGGAAAAAAATTTGAATTAATAAGCCCCCTTTACATTTTTTTGGCCGTCAAAAAAAATTTAGAAAAGCATTTAACTTGGCCCCTTTTTGTGTTTTAAAAGGACGATAATAGTCGGAAAGAAATTGAAATAACGCCGTATGGGAAAAAAAAAATAAACCCCAGAAAAAAACAGTTGTAAAAAAAGTTCTACAAATTACGTTTTTTCCAAGCGAAAATTAGGGGGACCGTTCACAAGTATTTTAAATTTTGTCTTTAAGATGTGGGAGGGATGGGGTTGTGGGGTTGTGAGACCCTTTAAAAAGGAAATTAAAATTACTGGCAAAACTTGACGTTTTAAAGCCCCTTAAAATTACCTCGTCGTTCTTCCAAAGGCGAGGAATTTAAAATCATAAAAAAGCAACAAAACACTGTTGACTTAATAGAAAAAAATCTTACGGACTAAAATTTTAAACTTACACTTTTGGCCTTGGGTTTTATTATTGAAAGTTTTGAGGGGTATGATAAAAAAAATAAATGAATTGATTAAAATTGTTATAAAACTATGGGGCAGTTAAACTTTATGACAAAAAAATCCTCATTGTCATTTATTTGGGGGCAAACTGGTTGTGGGGAAAAACAAAATTTTTCCCCGCCCCGTTACAACGTTTATCGTTATAATTTTTTTTTGTGGTTTCTGTCCAAAATTAAATGGAACAAAGAAAATTGATAGAGGTTTATATGGACTGATAATAACATATTTTTGTTTTCCTGCAATAAAATGAGTGAGTGTTTAGAAAGTTTTATGACTGTTTGAAGGAAGCAGACACTATTTATTATAGGACTGTTCGGCAGAAAAAGGGCATAGTTAAAAAAAAGAAACACTTTGTCGAAAATAGCTTTTGCGGAGACATGCTGGGGGAAATGTGGGATTTTAGTCAGAATTAACTCGGTTTTAAAAGCTTTAGAGAAAGTTAAAGACTGTTGTTTATTTACATGAAAGACAAAGACCTTTGAAGAATGTTTGCGCGGGAAAATGATGTTTTGAAAAAGACCGAAAAAATAGGATTAACAAAAAAATGAAAACTGAAGTTTTTTTTTAGTATTGAAAAGGATAACCCTACACGTATGTTTGTTTTTAGGGTCGTTTTTTTTGGTTATTGTCAGAGAACAGGAATATGCCGCCTAGTCCTTTCCCGAAAAATGGGTGAGGGCGAAAGGGCGTAGAGTCGGCATATTCCCGTTTTCTCCTTAACAGTTTTTAAAAAAAAAGTTTTTAACATTTTGGGAATATTACTTGTTCCAAAAAATTTTAACTCACTGATGATGGAGGGGGCCCTTCTTGAATCAGTACACCTCAAGTAATGGAATGGGGTTTCCCCCCTATTGAGAAATAGAGCATGAAAAGACTGGCCTTTGGATTTGGAAGAGGAGTATGTGTTAACAATTACTAGAAGTAATAGAAACTACGAATTTGGGGTAATTTGGGGGGCCATTGATTTTTATGTCTTGGATTTTAGAAAGGGTTTGTTTTTGTCCCCCCGAAGGCTGCTAATAAACTAAAAAAATATGGGGTAATTGGGAAAGTTTTAAATGGATCGAAGGGGTTTTTTTAAAAAAAGGTCCGTTTGTGGAGTGGGGGAAGAGAGTCCCAAAACATTGGGTCCTAAATGGGTTCCAAGGGTAGTATCCTAGGCCCATATTATTCACTGTGTTCATTAATGATTTACCGGACATGACTCAAACCACATGCAAAATATTTGCAGATGACACAAAAATATATGATAAGGCAACAAATAGCACAAAGATCCAACAGGACATAAACAAGCTACAAGAATGGTCAGATGAATGGAACCTTTACTTCAACATAGCAAAATGTAAGGTGATGCACATTGGCAAAAAGAATAAACAGTTTGAATATACTATGATTGTGAATGACGAATTGCAGAAAATAAATACATGTGATGAAGAAACAGATCTGGGAGTAACCTTTGATAAAGATTTATCCTTTGATCCTCACATCCGAGAGTGGTGAACAAAGCAAATCAGATGATGGGAACTCATCAGGAGAACTTTTACCTTCCTAGAGAAGGAGACATTTATCAAGTTATTTAAAGCATTTGTTAGACCTCATCTCGAATACGCTAATGTAATTTGGAGTCCCCATCTCAAGAGACAGTCAAAAATGATAGAAAATGTACAAAGGCGAGCTACTAAAATCCTGAAAGAATGTAGGAATTTAAACTATAATGAAAGATTGCACTATCTCCAATTACATTCACTGAAAGGAAGGAGGATCAGAGGAGACCTGATCCAATTTTTTAAAATATTCCATAATTATGATGATGTCAATGTGCATGCGCTTTTCAAATTCTCAGAAGTGGATTGCACAAGAAATAATGAAGGCAAGATTTTTTATTAGGCATTGTCATACTAACAAAAGAAAGTCTTGTTTTACCTTGAGAATTGCTAAATATTGGAATGCACTGCCTACTAACACCAAATATGCACCTGATATCAACAGCTTTAAAAAACTCCTAGATGAAGACCCTAAATTGAAAGATGCTTTCTATAGTGTGGATTGAATATAATGTTATTTATGACAGGCATGCAACCAGACGAACTTAAATTGAAAAATAATGAGGGGGCGCAAATAGGCCGTAAGGCCTAAGGCTAAAAAAAGCCGGTCCCTATTACTACTACTACTACTACTACTACTACTACTACTAAAAGCTGTGTAATGTTACATTCTTGTATTCATAAAAATGAAAGTAGATGAATCAACATGCGAGTAATCCTACGGTTTCTCAAAGCGCGTGCAGCTTCTAAAGAGGAAATTACTTACGCTGAAAGAAATCTTTTACAGAATCTTAAACAGGCAATACCCTCCATGATGATAATGCATGAAATATCTTTGGGATTGAAATGTATTTCAGTTTGACCGCATGCCTCGCAAGAGGGAGGCCATGTTTCCAAGGGAAAGCACTACCCCAGACTAAAGCTCCACTGCAGAGATTATTTGCACAGTAGGCTAACGAATCCATCATGAAGAGCCTCCAGACACCAAGAGGGGAGCAGACCATCTGAGCTCAGTCTCAGTCTCCTCCAACAGAGAATTGCTGAGTCATGCAGTGGATCCCTTCTCGCTGTGGCGTTGGAGGGAACGAGGAGGCAGACCGTCGGTCTAAGGTCGGTAGCAGGAATAGTCAGCGCACCCGATCTCCTACAGTGAAGCTAAAACCACCCTGAAAAACAACTTCTGAGGAAGAGCGTGACGCCAACGACTGGACATTGGGACTGAATGGGACAGCATCCACGAACTAGACAGAGCAGTTCAAGTTACCATCTTCAGGCTGCGAATAAGACACTACCAGCTCCTCTCACGTCTCAAACTCTCTCATACAGACCAGTGCCCTTGTGGTGCAGGCTCCCAAATTCCCACCCACATCTTGCAGTCCTGCCTCTCTTTAAAAGCCTTGAGACGCCAGACGTGGTCCAGTCCGGTTGAGGTCTAGGAGAAGTTGTGGGGACCGGCAGGTCGCTGAGGCAGACTGCTGACATCACCTTACTGACAGGATTGAGGCAGACTGCTGACATCGCCTTACTGACAGGACTGAGGCAGACTGCTGACATCGCCTTACTGACAGGATTGAGGCAGACTGCTGACATCGCCTTACTGACAGGACTGAGGCAGACTGCTGACATCGCCTTACTGACAGGAATGAGGCAGACTGCTGACATCGCCTTACTGACAGGACTGAGGCAGACTGCTGACATCGCCTTAATGACAGGATT
>CM031607.1:1704304-1709304 GCA_018398815.1 Conus ventricosus
GATCTTTCCTTGTGTAAGCAGCAACAACAGCAATATCTCCGATTAAGCGTTTTCAAAGCAGGGGGACGGATAAAGCGCGAGATTTAAGCAGCTCTTCTTCAACAAAGCTTACAAAAGCCATGCGTACCCGACCCCAACCTTGTGCCCATGGCAACACCTCTCACCTGGACAAAATTGAGTTTCAATACCAAATCAGCCAGACGAGCAAATTGTGAGGCTGTATGAACGTATGTTGATTTTTTCTGCGAGAAATATTGTAACCGTCGCAGACCTTCAATCTGTGGTATACTGGTACAAGAAATATTGCAACCGTCGCAGACCTTCAATCTGTGGTATGTTGGTACAAGAAATATTGTAGGCCTAACCGTCGCAGACCTTCAATCTGTGTATGTTGGTACAAGAAATATTGTAACCGTTGCAGACCTTCAATCTGTGGTATACTGGTACAAGAAATATTGTAACCGTCGCAGACCTTCAATCTGTGGTATGTTGGTACATGATGACGTGATGCACACAGTGAATAAGAAACGGTTGCTGCGCATACAGGCCAGAATGTGCCGAAGGCATCAAGCAGTTGGAGGAGCAGATAGATATCTGTTATGTAAGTGGGAAGTGAGGCTACCGACAGCTGGAATGTGTCGTCAAGGAATTGAAAGATGATGGGTAACAAACAAGAGCAAGCAGACACTATGGACCACCCAGTGTTGTTGCCGTTCTGAAGTTTAGGGAGGGCATGAGATCAAAGAAATCAGCAAGGCAGTTTTCATTCGAACCGGTCACAGTGACCATTCTCTCTATATGACCCGTTACAAATGTCAGAATATTCAGCTTGTTGATTGAGGACACCATACGGATGAAGATGACGAAGATCCAAACTGTGATGAAGTTGATTTGGTCCCGAGGACTGTAGGACAAAATCTCAGGAGGCATGGTTTTGATAATTTTAGAAAAAAGACTCTGATAATAAAGAAAGTTCGATCGAAACTGAAAATTCTTTAGTCTGAAGGCTCCGTCAAGAATGCACTGTTTGTGCATTGTCTTCATAATTAAAGATGAGTAAACTGTAGATTGTAAACAAGCTCGAAGCATCCGGTTTGTGTGTGTGTGTGTGTGTGTGTGTGTGTGTGTGTGTGTGTGTGTGTGTGTGTGCGCGCGCGCGCGCGCGCGCGTGTGTGTGATGTAATGTAAAAGGATATTTATAGAGCGCTTTACCTCGCAAGAGCCCAAAGCGCATATTACAGAAAAACATGATAAAATACTAATTCCAATTCAAAGCACACACACACACACACACACACACACACACACACACACACACACATGCTCGCGCACGCGCTCGCACACACACACACACACACAAAACTCAAACACGCAGACAGACACACGAGCGCGTCAACACCAGCAAACACGCGCACAGTGATAAGTGGATATCGTTAATCAGTCTGAGGGAAAAGATGTGTGTGTGTGTGTGTGTGTGTGTGTGTGTATGCATAAAACAGATTACTGTGGGATCTGATCAAGAAGAAACAGTACCTAGGAAGAAAGTAGAATATTGATCCTTGGACGTCAAAATGGCGACGTTTAGAAAGTAGGTTCTTCATAGGCAACGAGACTACTGTAAACCATTACGATCATTTCTTTGCCTTGGAAGAACCTTTGGTGGGAAAGAGAGAAGGGGCAAATTGCCATTAGTGGCACAATACCACCTCCCACGTGTATAGTCGCGGATTTTTGTAAAGGTCAAATCAGGGTTAGGTCAATTTGAGGTCACAGTGTTTCAGTCCTCTCGACTCGTAATGATCTCATCTGATCCAGTCGTCTTGGTCCTACTGCTATGACCCCGTTCTCCCAATCTATCACTGTAGAAACATAAACACACATGCACAAAGTGTAGCGAATCACTTGAAAGATAACTGCATCAAAAATAAAAGGGTGCTCGATTGCGTTCTTTGGTTGTGTTTATTTTGAGTCTGTCATCGGCTCGGTATGACAGACATCGATATGCTGACAACATCCGGTCACGTGACAAATGTTTACAAAATATACAAGTAAGCTGGGAAATGTAAGTCCTTGAAATCTAACAGATCTACGTCTATACATCATGTTGAAATCCGTTACAAAGTGGCTCGGAGTCAGCGATACAGCTGAGGCTACTGAGATCGAGGAAGGGAAACGGAAGGAAGCGACCGAAAGAAAGGAAAACACGAACGCAACACCTGCAGACGACAGTTCGAATGATGAAGGTAAAACGAAGCTTCCCGCTGAGAACAAGAACGAAAGCAAAGCTGCGGGCGTAGAAGGGAGAACCCAGTCCACGCCAGCAGAAGGGAGAACCCAGTCCACGCCAGCAGAAGGGAGAACCCAGTCCACGCCAGCAGAAGGGAGAACCCAGTCCACGCCAGCAGAAGAGGAAACAAAGAAAGACAAAGAGACGTCCTCTTCCCCAGACGTCACCGCACACCCAAAGCTGGAAAATGCCACTTCAGTTGCTGTGGACACAGCCAAACAAGTTGGAAGTAAGATCATCATGATAGCCATTTCTTTGTTTTTGTTTGGCTGATAGCGGACACCCGATGTCTGTCTTTAAGACGCATTCTCCAGTCTTTAGCACAGAAAGTGTTTACCCTTTTATTTCGCGCAAAATTTGTTTTTTCTATAAAATTAATGTGCTTTTTCTCTCTGCGTGTTGACAGCAGTAAAAAGGTGTGTGATTGACGGGGCTGTGATAAAACTGACAGTGAACAATATAGTGATGGTCAAAACTCACTTTATTGCAGTGTCCAAGGACATGAACAAGGTTGCCTCGCCATGCAAAGTCATAAAAAACAGGTAGTAAAGAGCACCAGTAACATTACCATGGCTTCCACCCATTAACAATATCAACCCCACCTGTTGCAGCAGACCAGTGCCATTTCAGTTTCAGTTTCCTCAGGGAGCTGCCATTGCGCCAGGATCAGTCCATTTATGCTAAACCACATCTGTTAAGTTACGAGATCACTCTGCACATGACTTGAAGCTGATGGATGAATGAATTAATGACCAAAATGAGAGAATTTAAGAAGATGGTCTCATGGCATCTCATAGCAGATGTCTGACCTATGCATTAGTCCAACGTGCTGGTCAGATCTTGGGTTCCTAACTAACATTGTCTCTGTGTGTGTGTGTGTGTGTATGTGTGTGTGTATGTGTGTGTGTGTGTGTGTGTGTGTGTGTGTGTGTGTGTGTGTGTGTGTGTGTGTGTGTGTTTGCATGTATAAGATCTGTGGGCGTGTGTGAACATGCTCCTGCATGCATGTCTGTGTGCATGTCTGTGAGCATATGTGTACCTGTGTATATGGGCTTACATGCATGTGTGTGTGTGAGTGTGTGTTTTTGTGTGTGTGTGTGTGTGTGTGTGTGTGTGTGTGTGTGTGTACGGTTCTTTATGTGTATGTGTGTGTGTTTGTGCGTGTGTGTGTGCAGCACATAAGCACGTGTACATGTGTGTGCGAGTGAGTGCATGCATGTGTGTGTGTGTGCAGGTGTGCGTGTGTATGTGTGTGTCTGTGCGTGTGAGTGTGCTTTTGCGTGTGTGTGTGTGTGTGTGTGTGTGTGTGTGTGTGTGTGTGTGTGAAACGAATGTTCAGAAGATAACATAGTAACTGTATATCAGTAACAACAACCACACACACACACACACACACACACACACACACACACACACACACACACACACGAACACACACATGCTGATGCATACACACCCACATCCATGGGCTCTCCACTTTACACACTTACATTGCGTCATTGATACCATACTCAGCCCTGATGTGGCCCTTTGCGGTCGGCTGGGCTATAAGCAACATTATCTTATCTGATACCATACTAGTATATATATATCCTCAAGGCTCCTTTCTCTTAGCCACCATCATCAGATTAGAATGCACTGCCTGAAACAGCAGCTGCAGGGGACACCGCCAGCTCTTCAAGTCATGATTGTCATGTGCATAGGAGTATCAGACTGCTGCTGGATAGAGTGGGTGGGTTGTACGTTGTCCCTCTCCTCCCTCTGTCCCTAAGAAGTTCTCTGGTTTTGATTCAGTGCTTGGCCCAGTTACATATCAGGATGGGCTGACATGATCGAGTAAAAAAACCTGGTAGGTTGTGGCTGGTCTTTTTTCCATCTCTTTCTGTATGAGCAAACCCCAAATGGCAGATTGATCAGATGACTGTGGTGGTCTAGCGGATGAAGATCAAGGGGAATAAACAGTGTTTGTTAGGTAAAGATGTAATTGGTTTAAACAAGTTTTATTTGTTCGAGAACAATTTTGCAGCAATGTTCATCAAATCATGGAGTACAACAAGCATAGGCTTATAAACCGTACTCTTACAAAAAAAAAAGTACATTGGAGTGGCTGCGTCAAAAAGTTATCAAAATGGAATTGGAAAGGAGGAAAATCAACAAACACAAACAAAAACAAAATAACAACAAAGACAAGCGAACAAACGAAAAATCGTTTAACACACAAGAGTACACTCAAACTACAGCACAATAATAAAATAACCCACACCACGCCCGAAACCACGCCATGCCATTTCAATCAATAGTATTCCATGCCAGGTAGAAGACCGGGAAGGTAACTGTGGTAAGCCGAGTAAGTTTAGTTAAGTGCAAACCTATTAGTAAGTTTAATAACATTTCCAACCATAGTAAGTATCTTTGTATTTGCGTCCACATCCAGGTCAAGGTTACCAGTCAATAATATTGAGATATTGCGTTTAGCTGTGTCGTGAAGCGTTTCTATTGTCGGAGCACGGGCCTGCTGATGGAGTGGACAATTAATCAAAAAGTGGGCTGCATCTTCAACTGCCGTGCCACAGTCAATGAAGGGTTGTTTCTAAGGTGTCGTTTGAAAAGATCGTGGTTTAAGTCACTCATTTCCAATCTCAACTTACACAAAATTATTTCTGACGTCCTATCAGATAAGTAGTAACATCTAGGCACGATACTATCGGTACTG
>CM031607.1:1714304-1736804 GCA_018398815.1 Conus ventricosus
ACACCTTTGGCCTCAGGTAAGTACCTTATTAGTCATGATTGATTTTTTCACTCTTCAGTGTGGCTGACGAAGCAATGTAGGTGGTGACCAGTTTTATTTTGCCTTGTAATTAAAAAAGAAAAGGAAAAAAAATCAGTAATACTCTTCCTCAAACTAACTTCTTCATTACCAAGGTGTAAATGATGCTGTTTTTTAAAATTTTTTTTAGGTTATACAAGTACCTCTCTGCGTGTTGCAGATTATGAAACTTTACATAAAAGTTTTGTTGTTTGTTGTTGTAATTTTTGTTACTATTCTAGCAAAATATAATTTGCCTCTACTTCTGTTTCTGTGTCAGCGTTGTGTTTCAGAGTCTGTTTTTACTGCTGTTTCTGTGTGGGCATGTGTTTCAGGGTCTATTTCTCAGCTGTTTCTGCATCGTCATGTGTTTCAGGTCTGTTTTACTGCTGTTTCTGCGTGGTCATGTGTTTTAGGGTTTGTTTTCTATAGTGTTTCTGTGTTTCAGGGTCTGTTTCTACGGCTGTTTCTGTGTCACCGTGTGTTCCGTCTGTTTCTACTGCTGTTTCTGCGTGGTCATGTTTTTAGGGTCTGTTTCTATAGCTGTTTCTGTGTTTCAGGGTCTGTTTTACTGCTGTTTCTGTGTGGGCATGTGTTTCAGGGTCTGTTTCTACTGCTGTTTCTGATGTGGGCGTGTTTTCAGAGCCTGCTTCTACGGCTGTTTCTGCGTGGTCATGTGTTTCAGGGTCGTTTCTACAGCTGTTTCTGTGTTTCAGGGTCTGTTTCTACAGCTGTTTCTGTGTTTCAGGGTCTGTTTCTACTGCTTGTTTCTGCGTCGTCATGTGTTTCAGGGTCTGTTCTACTGCTGTTTCTGCGTGGTCATGTGTTTTAGGGTCTGTTTCTATAGCTGTTTCTGTGTTTCAGGGTTGTTTCTACCGCTGTTTCTGTGTGGGCATGTGTTTCAGGGTCTGTTTCTACTGCTGTTTCTGTGTGGGCATGTGTTTCAGAGTCTGTTTTACTGCTGTTTCTGTGTGGGCGTTTTTTCAGAGTCTGCTTCTACTGCTGTTTCTGCATGTCATGTGTTTCAGGGGTCTGTTTCTACTGCTGTTTCTGTGTTTCAGGGTCTGTTTCTACTGCTGTTTCTGTGTTTCAGGGTCTGTTTCTATTGCGTTTCTGTTTCAGGGTCTGTTTCTACTGCTGTTTCTGTGTTTTTCAGCGGTCTGTTTCTGCAGCTGTTTCTGTGTTTCAGGGTCTGTTTCTACTGCTGTTTCTGTGTTTCAGGGTCTGCTGGGCAGTTTCAGCCAGGAGCAGGAGAAACTGGTGTCGGAGAAGAAGGTGCTGCGGAAACTGCAGGAGGACGCTGTGGCTCGTGGGTTGGCTACAATGAGGAGGCCGTCATGAGGGAGGAGATCCTCAGTCTGTCTGCAGTGAGTGCCTGGCTTGGGGTGCTGCTGGTGCCGGTGAACAGTGCCACCACATTAACATGCGCAATACTCCCCTTGTGAGCCAAGTGGTGGCTTTCACACTTTGCTTCACAAGGGGAGTATTGGCATGTTAATGTCTGTACTGTTTTTATTTTTTGTCTCTGAGGAAGGTATATCGCCGAAAATTTCTTGTCCTGTTTTGTGTCGTGCATTAAAACAGCGTTACTTCACACTTATGTTTTGTGTGCTCTTCTGCTTTTTCGTCGTGTTTCCGGTAACACTGCAGTTTGTTTTCATTTGCCTCATGTCTAACTGAGATCAGTTGAAAGACCAAGCATATTTCCAACCATGTCTAACTGAGATCAGTTGAAAGACCAAGCATATTTCCAACCATGTCTAACTGAGATCAGTTGAAAGACCAAGCATATTCCAACCATGTCTAATCCAGATCAGTTGAAAGACCAAGCATATTTCCAACCATGTCTAACTCAGATCAGTTGAAAGACCAAGTATATTTCCAACCATGTCTAACTCAGATCAGTTGAAAGACCAAGCATATTTCCAACCATGTCTAAATCAGATCAGCTGAAAAATATGCATTTTCTATACCAGCCATGTCTAACTCAGATCAGCTGAAAAATATGCATTTTCTATTTCAGAATGAAAAAATCACACTAAATGAAGTATGTTGGTCTTCATAGATCAGCAATTAAATGTTTCCATCTTTGATGGTACACATCGGGACATCCAGCGAAAGGATGTGATGTGTTGAGTGGTTTATGGCAGGAAGAGGGTTTCTTCACTGGGTAAAAGATGAGCATTGGTAGAGTAGATGTGAGCAGGATGTGATGCATGCAGCACTGTGTGTGTGAAGTTCATCTGGTGGGAGTTTGGTCACTATGAGGATGGATGAGGAGAAGGGGATTAAGATGAACTTATGAAGGGGGAGAGGGTTGAGAAGGGTGTGTGTGTATGTATGTGTGTGTGTGTGTGTGTGTGTGTGTGTGTGTGTGTGTGTGTGTGAATGAATTTATGTACGTGTGTGTGTGTGTGTAAATGAATTTATGTGTGTGTGTGTGTGTGTGTGGTGTGTGTGTGTGTGTGTGTGTGTGTGTGTGTGTGAATGAATTCATGTACAAGTGTGTGTGCGTGTGTGTAATGTCATGTTGAAAAAAAGTAGAAGAAATGTTATGAGGACTATTATGAGAAGTATTATTCTGTATACGTGCAAAGCATGTTTTTGTAATATACATGACTCCCCCTCTTCATTTGTTTGTCTGCTTATCTCTCGCTCTCAGCGTGGTGGTGTGTGTTGTGTGGGGTGTGTTCCTTCTGTCTGTTTGTGATACTGTAAGTGCCAGTTTCTTCCAATGGTTTGAATGGAAATGTACCCTAGACATTATGTTCCGTTAGGTGAGAGGAGCAGGGGTGGGGTGGGGGGGGGGTGAGTGAGTGGGGAGGGGGTGATGTGTTGTTAGCCAATTGATGAATGGAGACGTCTAACTGGATGGAGTGATGTGTGTGGTGTGTGTGTGTGAGTTGTGTGTGGTGGTGTGTTGTGTGTGGTGTTAAGGATGTATAACAGTTTGTGTGTGTGTGTGTGTGTGTGTGTGTGTGTGTGTGTGTGTGTGTGTGTTTGTGATGAAGTGAAGGTATATGCAGTTTGTGAGTGTGTGTGTGTGTGTGTGTGTGTGTGTGGGTGTGTGTGTGTGTGGTGAGTGTGTATGTGATGTGTGTGTGTGTTGTGGTGTGACGGATGTTTAATGTTGAACGTAGGAAAGACGAAAATTGGTGAAGACAGATGAACAGTGAGTGAAAAGACAGGAGATTAGGGCAAAGCGTGAGAAATTATGTTTGTGGTGCTTTCAACTCATCACTTAAGAACATGTCTAGGAATGAAAACAGCAAAATGAGTTGGAATTAGGAATGGAGAGAAAGCAAGGAAGTGGAATATAGGAATGGAGGAAAGGAAAAGGAAGTGTGAATATAGGAATGGAGGGAAAGGCCAGGGAAGTGGATATAGGAATGGAGGGGACAGCCAAAGGGATGTTGGAATATAGGAATGGAGGGGAAGGCAAAGGAAGTGGAATATGGAATGGAGGGGAAAGGCAAAGGGAAGTGGAATATAGGAATGGAGGGGAAAGGGGAGTGGAATATAGGAATGGAGGGGAAGGCAAAGGGAAGTGAATATAGGAATGGGGGGAAAAGGCAAAGGGAAGTGGATATTGGAATGGGGGGAGGCAAGTGGAAGTGGAATATAGGAATGTAAGGGGAAAGGGAAAGGTATGTGAATATAGGAATGGAGGGGACAGGCAAGGGAAGTGAATATAGGAATGGAGGGACAGCCAAGGGAAGTGCGAATATGGAATGATGGGTGACAGCCAATAGCGAAGTGGAATATGTGGAATGGAGGGGAAAGGCAAAGGAAGTGGAATATATGGAATGGCAGGGAAAGGCAAAGTGAAGTGAAATAGGAATGGAGGGGACAGCAATGGGAAAGTGCATATAGGAATGGACGGGACAGCCAAAGGGAAGGTGGAAATAGGATGGAGGGGAAAGGCAAAGGAAGTGGAATATAGGAATGGAGGGGAAAAGGCAAAGGGAAGTGGAATATAGAATGGAGGGGACAGCCAAGGGAAGTGGAATATAGGAATGGAGGGGAAGCCAAAGGGAAGTGGAATATAGGAATGGAGGGGAGAAAGGCAAAGGGAAGTGGAATATAGGATGGAGGGGAAAGGCAAAGGGAAGTGGAATATAGGAATGGAGTGGGAAGGCAAAGGGAAGTGGAATATAGGAATGGGGGGAAAGGCAAAGGGATGTGGAATATAGGAATGGAGGAGACAAGCAAAGGGAAGTGGAATATAAGAATGGAGGGGAAAGGCAAAGGGAAGTGGAATAGTAGGAATGGAGGGGAAAGCCAAAGGAAGTGGAAATATAGGAATGGAGGGGAAAGGGGAAGTGGAATATAGGAATGGAGGGACAGCAAAGGGAAGTGGAATTATAGGAATGGAGGGAAAAGGCAAAGGAATGTGGAATATAGGAATGGAGGGGAAAGGCAAAGGGAAGTGGAATATAGGAATGGAGGAAAGGCAAAGGGAAGTGGAATATAGGAATGGAGGGGACAGGCAAAGGGAAGTGGAATATAAGAATGGAGGGGACAGGCAAAGGGAAGTGGAATATAGGAATGGAGGGGAAAGGCAAAGGGAAGTGGAATATAGGAATGGAGGGAAAAGGCAAAGGGAAGTGGAATATAGGGAATGGAGGGGACAAGCAAAGGAAGTGGAATATAGGAATGAGGGAAAAGGCAAAGGGAAGTGGAATATAGGAATGGAGGGGAAGGCAAGAGGAAGTAGAATATAGGAATGGAGGGGACAGCCAAAGGGAAGTGGAATATAGGAATGGAGGGAAAGCAAAGGGAAGTGGAATATAGGAATGGAGGAGAAGGAGAGGCAAAGGGAAGTGGAATATAGGAATGGAGGGGACAGCCAAGGGGAATGGAATATAGGAATGGAGGGGACAGCCAAAGGAAGTGGAATATAGGAATGGAGGGGAAAGGCAAAGGAAGTGGAATATAGGAATGGAGGGGAACAGGCAAAGGGAAGTGGAATATAGGAATGGAGGGGACAGGCCAAGGGAAGTGGAATATAGGAATGGAGGGGAAAGGCAAAGGGAAGTGGAATATAGGAATGGAGGGGACAGCCAAAGGGAAGTGGAATATAGGAATGGAGGGAAAGGCAAAGGAAGTGGAATATAGGAATGGAGGGACAGGCAAAGGGAAGTGGAATATAGGAAATGGAGGGGACAGGCAAAGGGAAGTGGAAGATAGGAATGGAGGGCAAAGGCAAATGGAAGTGGAATATAGGAATGGAGGGGACAGGCAAAGGGAAGGGAATATAGGAATGGAGGGGACAGCCAAAGGGAAGTGGAATATAGGGAATGGAGGTGGAATAAGGAAGGAAGTGGAATATAGGAAATGGAAGGGGACAGGCAAAGGGAAGTGGAATATAGGAATGGAGGGGAAAGGGAAGTGAATATAGGAATGGAGGCAAAAAGGCAAAGGGAAGTGGAATATAGGAATGGAGGGAAAGGCAAAGGGAGGTGGAATAAGGAATGGAGGGGAAAGGCAAAGGGAAGTGGAATATAGGAATGGAGGGACAGCCAAAGGGAAGTGGAATATAGGAATGGAGGTTAAGGCAAAGGGAAGTGGAATATAGGAATGGAGGGAAAGCCAAGGGAAGTGGAATATAGGAATGGAGGGAAATGCAAAGGGAAGTGGAATATAGGAATGGAGGGAAAGAAAAAGGGAAGTGGAATATAGGAATGGAGGGGAAAGGCAAAGGGAAGTGGAATATAGAATGGAGGGGAAAGGCAAAGGGAAGTGGAATATAGGAATGGAGGGGAAAGGCACAAGGGAAGTGGAATATAGGAATGGAGGGAAAGCAAGGGAAGTGGAATATAGGAATGGAGGGGAAAGGCAAAGGGAGGTGGAATATAGGAATGGAGGGAAAGGCAAAGGGAAGTGGAATATAGGAATGGAGGGACAGCCAAAGGAAGTGGAATATAGGAATGGAGGGACAGCCAAAGGGAAGTGGAATATAGGAATGGAGGGAAAAGGCAAAGGAAGTGGAATATAGGAAATGGAGGGAAAAGCAAAGGAAGTGGAATATAGGAATGGAGGGGAAAGGCAAAGGGAAGTGGAATATAGGAATGGAAAGAAAGGGAAGGGAATATAGGAATGGAGGGGACAGGCAAAGGGAAGTGGAATATAGGAATGGAGGGGAAAGGCAAAGGGAAGTGGAATATAGGAATGGAGGGGAAGGCAAAGGGAAGTGGAATATAGGAATGGAGGGGAAAGGCAAAGGGAAGTGGAATATAGGAATGGAGGGAAAGGCAAAGGGAAGTGGAATATAGGAATGGAGGGGAAAGGCAAAGGGAAGTGGAATATAGAAATGGAGGGGAAAGGGAAGTGGAAATATAGGAAAATGTGAGGGGAAAGGCTAAAGGGAAAAGTGGAATATAGGAATGGAGGGAAAAGGCAAAGGGAAGTGGAATATAGGAATGGAGGGTGAAAAGGCAAAGGGAAGTGGAATATAGGAATGAGGGGAAAGGCAAAGGAAGTGGAATATAGGAATGGAGCTGACAGCCAAAGGGGAAGTGGAATATAGGAATGGAGGTTAAGGCAAAGGGAAGTGGAATATAGGAATGGAGGGAAAGCCAAAGGGAAGTGAATATAGGAATGGAGGGAAATGCAAAGGGAAGTGGAATATAGGAATGGAGGGGAAAGAAAAAGGGAAGTGGAATATAGGAATGGAGGGGAAAGGCAAAGGGAAGTGGAATTATAGGAATGGAGGGGAAAAGGCTAAAAGGGAAGTGGAAAAATAGGAATGGAGGGGACAGCCAAAGGGAAGTGGAATATAGGAATGGAGGGGAAAGCAAAGGGAAGTGGAATATAGGAAAGGAGGGGAAAGGCAAAGGGAAAGTGGAATATAGGAATGGAGGAAAAGCAAAGGGAAGTGGAATATAGGAATGGAGGGGAAGCCAAAGGGAAGTGGAATATAGGAATGGAGGGACAGCCAAAGGGAAGTGGAATATAGGAATGGAGGGAAAGGCAAAGGGAAGTGAATATAGGAATGGAGGGGAAAGCAAAGGGAAGTGGAATATAGGAGATGGAAATGAAAGGGAAGAGGAATATAGGAATGGAGGGGACAGGCAAAGGGAAGTGGAATATAGGAATGGAGGGGAAAGGCAAAGGGAAGTGGAATATAGGAATGGAGGGAAAAGGCAAAGGAAGTGGAATATAGGAATGGAGGGGAAAGGCAAAGGGAATGGAATATAGGAATGGAGGGAAAGGCAAAGGGAAGTGAATATAGGAATGGAGGGACAGGCAAAGGGAAGTGGAATATAGGAATGGAGGGGAAAGGCAAAGGGAAGTGAAATATAGGAATGGAGGGAAAGGCAAAGGGAAGTGGAATATAAGGAATGGAGGGGACAGGCAAAGGGAAGTGGAAATATAGGAATGGAGGGGAACAGGCAAATGGAAGTGGAATATAGGAATGGAGCGGAAAAGGCAAAGGGAAGTGGAATATAGGGAAGTGGAGGGGATCAGGCAAAGGGAAGTGGAATATAGGAATGGAGGGGACAGCCAAAGGGAAGTGGAATATAGGAATGGAGGGAAAGGGAAGTGGAATATAGGAATGGAGGGGAAAGGCAAAGGGAAGTGGAATATAGGAATGGAGGGAAAAGGCAAAGGGAAGTGGAATATAGGAATGGAGGGGAAAGGCAAAGGGAAGTGGAATATAGGAATGGAGGGGAAAGGCAAAGGGAAGTGGAATATAGGATGGAGGGACAGGCAAAGGAAGTGGAATATAGGAATGGAGGGGAAAAGGCAAAGGGATGTGGAATATAGGAATGGAGGAGACAACCAAAAGGAAGTGGAATATAAGAATGGAGGGGAAAGGCAAAGGGAAGTGGAATATAGGAATGGAGGGGAAAGCCAAAGGGAAGTGGAAAATGCAAGAATGAAAATTTGTTTGACCACTGTTTGTATTGTGGATGGATTTTTGTTCTCTCAGTCACAG
Source organism: Conus ventricosus (assembly GCA_018398815.1). Taxonomy (NCBI): domain Eukaryota; kingdom Metazoa; phylum Mollusca; class Gastropoda; order Neogastropoda; family Conidae; genus Conus; species Conus ventricosus. The sequence goes on from CM031607.1 coordinate 1,722,304, forward strand.
AATTCACCGAACTTTTCAAAACACTGAGCAAGCTGGAGAGATGGAAACAACAACAAAAAAAGAAAGAAAGAAAACTGTAATAGACGAAAATCTCATTTATCATTGTCATTTGACAGTAAGCCACTTTGATGCTGTGACTGAGGTGTAGTGAGGGATATGATTGCCCTGTGTTCTGTCTGTGATGCTGTGACTGAGGTGTAGTGAGGGATATCATTGCCCTGTGTTCTGTCTGTGATGCTGTGACAGGTGTAGTGAGGGATATCATTGCCCTGTGTTCTGTTTGTGATGCTGTGACTGAGGTGTAGACAGTGACTGAGGTGTAGACAAGAAACAATTCATCCATGAGCTCACAGAAGAGGCAGAAACAGCGGCAGGACAGAGAAACATGAAAAGGCTGTATGAGATTACCCGAACACTTTCTGGAAAGACCAGCAACCCCAGTCGCCCGGTCAAAGACAAGGAGGGAAACACCATCGCAGGAGAAGCTGAGCAGAGAGCAAGGTGGGCAGAGCACTTTAAAGAGACACTGAATAGACCTGCACCACCTGTCCCCCCAGACATTCCACCACCAACCCAGCTTCTGGACATCAACACAGGCCCACCAACCAAGACGGAAGTTACCAAAGCATCAAGTCACTGAAGTCAGGTAAAGCAACGGGTCCAACGGAATTCCACCTGAAGCACTGAAAGCAGACATCCAGACGTCAACAGAGATGCTGCATCCACTCCTAAGCAAGATCTGGGAGCAGGAACGAGTGCCAGAAGACTGGAAAAGAGGCCACCTGGTGAAAGCTGCCGAAGAAAGGGGACCTGTCATCCTGTAAAAACTGGAGAGGGATTATGTTGCTGTCCATCCCGGGAAGGTGCTGACCAAAATCATGCTAGAGAGACTAAAAGACCGCCCTAGACAAGACCCTCCGCCAAGAACAAGCTGGATTTCGCCAAGACAGATCATGCACAGACGAAATTGCCACCATGAGAATTATCATCGAGCAGTCTCTGGAGTGGCAGACCCCCATGTACGCAGTATTTGTAGATTACAGAAGGCATTTGACAGCATCGACAGAGATACCATCTGGAAACTCATGCACCACTATGCTTCCCACCCAAGTTTGTTGCCATCATCCAGCAACTCTACGAGGATGCCACATGCCAGGTCGTCCACGATGGGAAGCTAATGAAGCCCTTCACTGTACAAACCGGCGTCCGTCAGGGTGTCTACTATCGCCAACAATTTTCCTGATGGTCGTTGACTGGATAATGCGGCAGTCTACAGACGGCAAGAGGACAGGAATCCAGTGGACTTTCACCAAGCAACTGGAAGACCTGGACTTCGCCGACGACATCAGCCTTCTGTCCCACAAACAGCAAGACGCACAAGAGAAGCTGCGCCGGGTAGCAGAAGAAGCAGGAAAGACAGGCCTCCAAATCAACATAAAGAAAACAGAAGCCATGAGAGTCAACAACCAGCAACGAGACCCACGACTACAACAGGAAGACATCATTGAAGTTGACAAGTTTGTCTACCTCGGCAGTGTGGTCAGCAAAGATGGAGGTACAGATGAGGATATCAAGAGTCGCATCAATAAAGCCAGGCACACCTTTACTACGCTACGGCCTATCTGGAATTCCTCTGCCCTCTCACTCCATAACAAGATCAGAATCTTCAACTCAAATGTGAAACCTGTCCATCTGTATGGTTCTGAAACGTGGCGAACAACAAAGACAAACACCCACAAACTCCAAACATTTATCAACAGATGTCTGCGAAACATTGTGAACATCAGATGGCCAGATGTTATTGCCAACGCAGAACTGTGGAACAAGACCCAGCAAGTTCCAATAGAAATAGAAATCAGAAAACGGAAGTGGGGATGGATTGGCCACACCCTCAGAAAGTCTCCATCCAACATCACAAGACAAGCCCTTGAATGGAACCCTCAGGGCAAAAGAAGAGTGGGAAGACCAAGACAGACATGGCGAAGGAGTACCGACGCGGAAGTGAAGGCCGCCGGAATGACGTGGGCCAAGCTGAAGAAGATCTCCCAAAACCGTGTCCGCTGGAAGAGTGTGGTTGCGGCCCTATGTTCCCCAGGGAATTCAGAGGACTAAGTCAAGTCAAGTCTGTCTGTGATGCTGTGACTGAGGTGTAGACAGTGAGGGATATCATTGCCCTGTGTTCTGTCTGTGACGCTGTGACTGAGGTGTAGTGAGGGATATCATTGCCCTGTGTTCTGTCTGTGATGCTGTGACTGAGGTGTAGTGAGGGATATCATTGCCCTGTGTTCTGCCTGTGATGCTGTGACTGAGGTGTAGTGAGGGATATCATTGCCCTGTGTTCTGTCTGTGATGCTGTGTCAGGTGTAGTGAGGGATATCATTGCCCTGTGTTCTGTCTGTGATGCTGTGACTGAGGTGTAGACAGTGAGGGATATCATTGCCCTGTGTTCTGTCTGTGATGCTGTGACTGAGGTGTAGACAGTGAGGGATATCATTGCCCTGTGTTCTGTCTGTGATGCTGTGTCAGGTGTAGACAGTGAGGGATATCATTGCCCTGTGTTCTGTCTGTGATGCTGTGACTGAGTTTTAGTGAGGGATATCATTGCCCTGTGTTCTGTCTGTGACGCTGTGACTGAGGTGTAGTGAGGGATATCATTGCCCTGTGTCCTGTCTGTGATGCTGTGACTGAGGTGTAGTGAGGGATATCATTGCCCTGTGTTCTGTCTGTGACGCTGTGACTGAGGTGTAGTGAGGGATATTGCCCTGTGTTCTGTCTGTGACGCTGTGACTGAGGTGTAGTGAGGGATATCATTGCCCTGTGTTCTGTCTGTGACGCTGTGACCGAGGTGTAATGAGGGATATCATTGCCCTGTGTTCTGTCTGTGATGCTGTGACAGGTGTAGTGAGGGATATCATTGTCCTGTGTCCTCAGATCATGCACAACAGGTCAGAGGTAGCATATGAAATCCTCAAGGTTGTCTAAGACTTCCTCAGTCAGTCTCAGAGAATCCACCCCTTACTGTACCCTGTAGAATGGTTTTGGCTGGAAAATCATGCTAAGGTACATGTCCACCCTCCACTGTACCCTGTAGAATGGTCTTGGACAGGGAGTCATGGGGAGATACATGTCCACCCTCCACTGTACCCTGTAGAATGGTCTTGGACAGGGAGTCATGGGGAGATACATGTCCACCCTCCACTGTACCCTGTAGAATGGTCTTGGACAGGGAGTCATGGGGAGATACATGTCCACCCTCCACTGTACCCTGTAGAATGGTCTTGGACAGGGAGTCATGGGGAGATACATGTCCACACCAGACCAGCTTACAGCGCGTGGTGACTGCACAGAGAGGTTCTTCTGACAAGGTCTGTGGTGATTTGCCGCTCCACATACTCAGACTGCCTTTGGTTCCTTGTTGGAGATACAGAGAGTTTGTCTGCGGCCTTCCCTATGGAACATCTGGATGTTTTCACTGTGGGGCGGTGCTCAGCTCTGATGTCTGTAAAGGATGGACGTGACCAGAGCGGGCAAGTTGACATAGTTAGTTGTTCTGAAGTGGTGGAGTCCTGTTGTGGCGGTCATGACCAAGGTGAGCCTCCGCTTGATTGGCTGTTCTGGCTCACCATGGTGACCTGAAGGAGAACCATTTCTTCCTGAGTCCATTGAAGATCACACAGATCTGTGTTCCCTTCTCTGCGGGGCTTTTGGTCACTTTGGGGACTGAATCCTTGATGGTTGTTACAGAGAAATGGACAGGTCCTGTGGTGTTTGTTTTGTTCTATGTTTCATCTGCTGTGATTGATTAATCTTTTTTTGGTACCTTTGGACTGATGATTGCAAAGTCTGTGCCTGTGAACTATTTGTGTCCTGTGATTTATGATCATTGAATTGTCTGTGCCTGTGAACTATTTGTGTCCTGTGATTATTGTCTGTGCCTGTGAACTATTTGTGTCCTGTGATTATTGTCTGTACCTGTGAACTATTTGTGTCCTGTGATTATTGTCTGTGCCTGTGAATTATTTGTGTCCTGTGATTTATGATCAATGAATTGTCTGTGCCTGTGAACTATTTGTGTCCTGTGATTTATGATCAATGAATTGTCTGTGCCTGTGAACTATTTGTGTCCTGTGATTATTGGCTGTGCCTGTGAACTATTTGTGTGCTGTGATTATTGGCTGTGCCTGTGAACTATTTGTGTCCTGTGATTATTGGCTGTGCCTGTGAACTATTTGTGTGCTGTGATTATTGGCTGTGCCTGTGAACTATTTGTGTCCTGTGATTATTGGCTGTGCCTGTGAACTATTTGTGTGCTGTGATTATTGTCTGTGCCTGTGAACTATTTGTGTGCTGTGATTCCACAGGACAGGAGACATTTCCTCACGGACCCTCCCCCTGACGTCACATACCAGTTCGATTTTACTTCAGCCTATCCCGTTGCCTTGGCAACTTTGAGGGAAGATGCAAATCTGCGGAATATGAGATTTCAACTTGTTCCAAAAAGGTGAACAATCCATTTGCCTTAGTTCTGTAAAGTTGGTTTTCAGTGTTTTTTTTTCTCCAGGAAATTTGTTAGTAATGTTGTATAGGTAGATATTGTTGATGTATCTAGAAGGCAAAATGGTGGTGGTGATGGTGGTGGTGGTGGTGTGGTGGTGGTGGTGGTGTGGTGGTGGTGATGTGTGTGTGTGTGTGTGTGTGTGTGTGTGTGTGTGTGTGTGTGTGTGTGTGTGTGTGTCTGCATGCAACAGTTTGGCAGGGATTTCCGCTGAGCTGATAATGGACATGGTGCCAGACAACATGGCGGAGGCATGTGATGAATACATCCTTAGTGTGCTCATGCCAAGTTGTGGGCCCCTGAATCCACTGTCGTCTCCACAGTGGCGGAGGTATGTGATGAATACATCCTTAGTGTGCTCATGCCAAGTTGTGGGCCCCTGAATTCACTGTCGTCTCCACAGTGGCGGAAGCATGTGATGAATACATCCTTAGTGTGCTCATGCCAAGTTGTGGGCCCCTGAATCCACTGTCGTCTCCACAGTGGCGGAGGTATGTCAGTGGAGGAAGGACTAGCGCACAGCCCAAACACACTCACAGCTTGCTTACAATCTCATTCATATATCATGCATTCGTCACATCAAACCACTAGTAAAGTATATAACTTTACTACACATAATCATGGGAAGAAACATCAATGCATATGGAGTCAAACAAAATAAAACATCCCCTCTTTCCTTGAACTTCACAAAACCATTTATCTAAATCATCATTAACTAACCCGGGTATAAATAGATTTTCTACTTTACCTGGCCAGGTGATCTTAAACTATTCACGAATCACTGTCTTTTCTTTTCCTTTTTTTTTCTTTGTTTCTTTTCACTGTCACTTTCACAAGCACAACACAACTGCTGGCACTGGTCAGGTTGGGCTGCTGGCACTGGTCAGGTTAGACCGCTGGCGTTGGTCAGGTTGGACTGCTGATGAAAGTGGCGCGGCCAAGTATGAGGTCGAGCCCCGGTTCAGATTGAACAGTGACTATCAGACATCGATCTGTTCTCCTTTCTTTCTTCCTGCATTAACGCATTGCACTCTCTCTCTCTCTCTTCTAGTCTGCTCTATCAAATGGACATGGTTGCTTTTCTTTTCTTTTTTCTTTTTTTTTTTTTTTCTCTTCATCAGTTAGCAACCCTCTCTCTCCACATCTCTCCTTAGTCCTTCCTCTGCAGACTCTATCTGATGCTAATGCTTCAACGCGGTTCTCTTCACTCCCCCTCTCATCTCCCTGCCTTTCTCTCGTGCAGAGCCTACACCCAGAACCTCTTCCTCTCTCTCTGTCTGTCTTCTTTCCTCCTCTCCTTCAACTCGCGCATCGCTTTCTTATTCTCATCCCATGTGTCAAAGGGTGAGTACCATTGGTCAGTATTTTTTTTCGCCTTGTCGAGGTTCCCTCCCTCTAATTCCATTGGACGTTCAAATCGTCACAGTCACATCTACTGGCCTTGCTCTCTGTGGTGGTCAATGGGTCATTTAATTAATTAGCTTGATTTCACCCCCACCACACAATACCTTCCCCCCTCCTACTTTAGCCGGCGACATCCACTTAACTTGTGGGCGCTGGTCTTGCAAATTGGCCGGATCAGTCTGACCCAGGCGCCGAGACCCATCTGGCCAGACCTATCGAGACGTCAGTCAGCCACTCAGTCTGTCTGCCGTCTCCGCAAGAACTAAAACTAGCCTCCTCGCTGTGCCTAATTGGCTGAGGCGACGCATGAAGTCGTCTGCCTGGCGCCAGGATGTTTGCGTTTGGACTTATGTCCAATTGAACTGGCTGGCGACTGACCACGAATTCGGTTTTTCTATTTTTGTCCGTGACAATTTCCCCCTTGCAAAAGACTATGCTCAGCATTGTCTCCAAAACAACGGTACAAAAAAAAAACAACCGAATTTGCTGACACACAGCTACACGTGCAAAGTTTGGAAAATACTTTACAACAAACGGTTTATAAATTATAAGATATATCATTAGTGAATACCACCCCAATGAGTTATCATTGACGTGCGCTTTTGCCTTATTTCAACTCATTTTATAACAACCTCTGTGCGCACCTATGCAATTCCCCTACCTGCGGATTTGCCACATCTTCTCTTCACAGCTACTATGAAAAGCACAATCTAATATGACAACGATCCATGACACCTCACTGAGGAATCTCCATCCTCACTTATCGCAAACAGTGCATTACTACACAAGCGACTGTACGCTCCAAACATAACTACATTTACATGAACAAGTCTCACAAAGAAAATAATGAACCATAGCCAAATGGGAATGAACCCATATCCACTCAACATAACTGTAATCAACACAAATTATTTACAAAGTAGCTTTGCACCCCGGATATGACTGACTTCCTCTGAGTTTTCAGCTTGCTAGACTACACGGCTCAAATAGTCAGCTCCTACATTCTGTCGACCTGGAATGTACTGAACTCGATACCTGTAGGGCTGCAGTGCCATTGCCCAGCGCAGCACCCTGCTGTTTTTCCAGCTGCGCCTTTGTGCTGAGTCTCACGCTGAATATATTTGCGGAGAAAATTCGCATGGAAAAGTTTTGGTTTCCCATTCACATCAATTCGGTAATCCCGATCTACCTTTTCAGTGATGGTGAATGGTCCTTTCCAATGCATCAGCAGCTTGTTGTGATCCGTGGGAAGCAGTAACAGGACTTGATCTCCCACCTTGAGGGATTGCTTCCTCACCTTCCTGTCATATTGCTTCTTCTGAACGACCCTAGCCTTCTGCAGACTTTCCCTTGCAACCTTACATGTCTCATACCTGTGCCCACCTTTGGAACAGGGCGAGATTGGGCCAATCAGATCAACCGCCACTCTCCTGAATGGTGTGTCAATTAAAGGGGGATGTTTAAGAGGTGCTTTCCTCTTCACCCCTCTTGTGGCTGACCTTTGACACACATCACATGACATGCAGAAACGCTTTATGTCTGCCATTGCCCCTGGCCAGTGAAAATCATCAAAGATTCGGTCAGCTGTTTTGCTGGTGCCGAGATGACCCGCCATGAGCGACTCGTGACCCACTGACATGACAGTGTCACGATAACATGCTGGTACCTCTAACTGAGTTGTCACCTTACCCGTCTTCCCCTTGGTGAACACTCGGTACAGCAACCCGCCTTTCACAAGAAATTCTGTCTCACCTCCTCTAACCACCTGTTTCTCTCCACCTCTTGCCAACTCCCAAGACTTCACGAGCGAAGGGTCTTGTTCCTGCGCTGCCCTAAACTCATCAGGCGACGCATCTATGCCTGACTTCCTTGCTGGAACGACTAACGGTTTATCAACCTTTTCCTCCTTCTTGCTCCATGTTTGAACTGCTGCCCCTGTAGCAGTCAACAACTCAGGATCCCCTGGATCCCTTGCACCTGGAATATTTCCAATGATCAAATCGTAAAGGGGTTTCTCGATCACTAGCGCAGACAACTCGCCTGAGAAGTAAGGGGTACGTACTTCTATCTTGGCAACTGGGAACTCCCTCACAGTGCCATCGATTAGAGTACAGGTCTGGATTTGCCCTGTCAAATCCCCTTCCTCGACCAGCGTTGTTCTTACTACACCACATGAACAACCAGTGTCCCGTAACACTTTCACCCTCTGCTGGCCAATCCACCCTTCTTCCACTGGTAATGAGCCACTCAGCCTAGTGCCCTCCATCCCTGACACTGACTGCTGTCCAGTGCTAGCCATAGGCCGCACTCCACCCTCTTCAGATTGGATCCCTTTTGGTTCCACTGCAGGTCGTTTCCCCTGGCGACCCTTATCAACCTCTTGCAAGGCTGCTGCCTTCTGGAACCTCATGCGACAATCCCTCGCCACATGTCCCTTCTTGTGACAAATGAAACACCTATTGTCCCTTTGTCCTCCTTTCTGCCCCACCACTGGGTTTGCAGACTTTGCAGAAAACTCTCCTAGTCTCCTTGCACTCTTCTCGCCTGTGCCTGGCACCTGTTTCTCCCCGCACCTTAGTGCCCAAACGTGCCTCCCTGTACACCTCTGCTAACTTCAGCAACTCCCCTGCTGTCTCTGGCTGTCTCTCTTTCAAATGTATAGTTAACTCTGGACTGCAACCTGACAAAATCTGTTCCTTCATAACCAGCTCTTTCAATTCAGCGAACTCCTTTCTCGTACCACTCAACTCTAACCACTTCTCAAAATAGTGATCTAAACGTGCACCAAACTGAGTGTACGTTTCACCTGCTTGTAGTCTAGCTGATCGAAATTTCTTTCTGAACCCCTCCTCTGTGAGGTCAAATCCCTTCATCAAAGACTCCTTCACAGCACCAAAATCAGATTGTTGGTCTGCTGGTAACGCAGTGAAAATCTGTAATGCCTTACCCGTCAATAGCGCTGACAAAATGACTGCCCATTCTTCTGAAGGCCAACCCTGACGGCGGATTCAAGATGGCGGATCTGTTGTAAGTCCAGTTTTTTTAGCTCGACATCAATTCTGGAAAATTATGTTCTGATGATGACCAGGTCATCTCTAAGATTGAAAACTGGTGAACGTAAGTCCTGTTCGATGTTTGCGAATCTAAAATCAAATCGATAGCTATTCAAACTGTTAATTGGGAAGAAAAATCTTTTGAGACGACTGACGACCGTTTGAAAGCTTCAATTGGTGACAAGAACGACAGTGGACAAGATTACGACTTCGCGAAGGACCCTACACTTGAAAAGATCAACAGACTAGAAGAGGTGATCGTTACATTGTGTAAAAAGATTTCTACGCTTGAGTCAGTCGTTCAGAAGCAAAATGTTTTGATCAAATCAATGAGAAGTAGTGATCATAAAAGTTCTGGAACGCAAACAGAGGATCAGCCTTACCCATCTTATGCTGATGCTGCTCGATGTGGGTCACCGCAACAAGGGTCTTCAAAGACACCTGTCTGTGCTGCATCTCAGGGTAGGCCTAACGTGCATGTTAGGATAGATGGAGAGGAAAGGGTGAAAAAGAACACACCAGCCAAGAAGAATGTTCTAATGAAGCAAAAGGAAAATGACGTCAAGTCCAATGACGCTGGAAAGATGACGGAAATAGGCGTGGAGAAATCAGGACAAAGAACACCAGAACAATAAGGAACATTCTGACTCCCCAAGCGCTTTGATTATTAGTGATTTACCTTCAATAAGATCGATTCAGTCCGACTGGGGATGGCTTATGGTCTTCAAGTTGCAACCCGAAAGGCGTTTGTCATTGATGACATCCAAACAGTAGCTGAGCAGGCTAGGGAAGATCTGTCTCCTGATCCAGAGTGCGTAGTTTTGCACGTGGGGATGAACGACCTTAAAGGAAAAGAAGCAGTTGAAAGCGGAAGAAAAATGGTGTCTGCCATAGAGGACTGTTAAGGATACGTTCCCCCAAGCCAAAATAGTTTTCAGTAAGGCTCTTCCGGTTAGACTAGAGAGACTGGAGGCAAAGCGCATGGTATACAATACTCATGTGCACTCTGTATGCATTGAAAACAAAATAAAAAACGTATCTTTCGTGGGTATGACGCTGTCAGTCAGGTGAGACATTATCGGGATCTCCTTCACCCCAGTCACGAAGGGGCGCGGTTGATGGCAGGCTTCCTTGGGCGACATCTCCATAATCTCTTCTGGGAACGGCCAAAACGCAGACAGACGTGGGGAAAGTTCTTTGGCAGAGGATGGTCGCGCCCCCCGTGACTTCCGCCCTCCTCCTGGTGTTCGATGGCTCCCCCCTTGGGTTGTGAGAAATTGATTCTTTGAATATTGAACTTGAACTTGAAGATTATGAAGCAACAATGCTACCTGTTCAATTTTCTTTCTTTCAAAAGTCATAAAAAATTGCTTTGAAAAGCATATATATTTAAATAGCGCTTAATGAACTTAGCTAACAATTCTTTGAACATTTTACAATGGAACTGCAGATCAATAGTGAAAAACTTACTTCAATTAGAAAATCACATCTATTCTAATAACTATTGCATTCTGGCCTTACAATCCTTAAATGCTGAACCTTTGAAGTTACCTAAATTTCGTGGTTTTTATTATCCACCTTTATATGACTGCAGTGTGTCAACTAAACGTGTTCAAACTGCAATTTATGTCAGATCAGACTTGAATTACAGTCCTCTAAAGTTATTCAATCATTCAACTAATGTCATTGAAAACTTTTTTGTTACTTCCATATCGTTAAAGGTGAAAAAAAGATTTCAGTATAAACATACTTTCTGTTTACTATCCAAATGGACCAAATGCTGACAACACCGATTGGATAAAACATCTTCCTAATGTAAATAAGAAATGGATAATTTTGGGTGATTTCAATGCGCATTCTCCATTCTGGGAACCTGATTGCTTTGTTATATCTTGCAATCGATTTGTAGAAAATATTGTTGATTCTAATTTAGTATTAATGAATGACGGTAGCATAACAAGAGTGCCTGATATATCAACGCATAGACCAACCTCCATCGATTTGACATTAATTTCTCCTGATTTGGCCATCAATGCTACTTGGACAACAGAAGATGATTCATTAGGGAGTGATCATTTCCCTATTGTTGTGAAAATAAATGAGCAAATAGTTGATGAAGAAGCAGAAGCTGAAGATAAAATACCAAAATTTTTATATAAAAATGCAGACTGGAGTTTATATGAGTCAACCCTTCTATATATAGATCGCAGCATTATTGAACACGAAGATATTGAAGTGTTTTATAACAACTTTAGAAAAGCTATTATATCTGCAGCTGAGAAATCAATGCCGAAGTGCAAATCTTCTATAGATAAAAATATCGAGGAAATAGTTGGTGGAATGAAGAATGTGCAGAAGCCGTATCTAATAAAAGAAAACATACAAAACGTGGCTCAAAGACAGAACTGATGAAAACTTTATTGAAATGAAACGTGCAAAAAGCTACAGTAACAGGATTGTCGCAAAAGCAAAACATCTCTATTTCAATTATTTTTGTCATTCAGAAATATCTTCATCAAAGGACATGCACAGAGTATGGAAAAGGGTAAAGGAATTAAAAAACAAGTATTATCTACCTTCATATCCTATTAAATTAGAAAAAAATAATATTCCAACATCATCAGAGAAAGCTGAAGCATTTGTACAAGCTTTTTCAAAAAATAACTCATCAACTAGACTACTTACAGATACCAAAAGTTACAGAGAACTAGAGGAGAAAAAGGATCCTTATTGTGATCCCACACCGGATCCAAACCATTACTTAAATGCATCTATAACATTTGAAGAATTTAAAGAAGCACTAATTTCATTCTCCCCGAATAAGACAGCTGTTGGATTAGATGGAATTTCGTATCAATTGTTATGCCACTTACCTTTGTGCTGGAAGCAATTACTTCACTCGTTTTACCAAAAATGTTGGTTAAATGGAACTCTTCCTACTTTCTGGAAGAGGATAGTGGTAATACCAGTTCCAAAACAAGGTAAACCTAGGTCTGCAATTGATAGTTATCGACCAATAGCATTAACATCTCAAGTTGGAAAAATACTAGAAAAAATAGTTGAAAAACGCATTTTACATTATTGTGAAAAGAATGACATAATTCCCAACAATCAAGCAGGTTTCAGAAAAGGTAGAAGTACAATCGATCACCTTGTAAAACTTGCAAGTCATGTTAAAAAACAATTTGCTCGTAGAAAAAGTACTCTTGCTACTTTCTTTGACATTAGAAAAGCATACGATAGTGTCTGGCATTCTCGTTTACTTTATAAGTTGAAAAATATTGGGATTAATGGCGCAATGTATCAGTTCATAAAATCTTTCTTATCTGAGAGATCAGTTTGTACTAGGGTTGGTAAAAAGTTACTCTTCGTTTAAAGATATTGACATTGGCATCCCTCAAGGCTCCATTATTGCACCTATTCTATTTACAATTCTCATTCACGATCTTCCTAAAATACTGTCTAAAAATATGCATGTAGTGCAAATATGCCGATGATATTGCAATGTGGATGAATACAAACATAAAAAAAACAGACAAATAAAGAAACCCTATTATATATACAAAAACTATATCAAATTGAAATTGACAAACTGAATAAATATATGAACGAAAATGGACTAGAACTATCAGGAGAAAAGACACAATTAATGTTATTCAACAATGGTAAAAAATCCAAAAGTTTTGCCTCAACTTGTGCTAGAAAATAAAACTCTTCAATATTCCAATAATGTTAAATTTTTAGGTGTTCATTTCACTCCCAAATTAAACTGGAGATTCCATATTGAATATCTTATAAACAATGCCAGACAAAGGCTATCTTTACTAAAAATAATCAGTGCACAATCGTGGGGTCAAGATTCCCAAACTCTTGTACATCTTTCTATTAGTCTGGTTCGTTCAAAATTGACTTACGGACAGGAAGTATATTTTTCAGCTTCTCAAACATTACTTAAGCGGTTACAAAGTTTAGACAGTAAAGCTATTAAAATAGCCCTTGGTGTTCCAGTACATTCCAATACTTTTAAAACGTATAAAGAAGCTAATCTCTTGTCACTTGATGATCAACGCAAACTAGCAACAGCCAAATATGTAACCAGAAGTCTTTCTATATCAAATTCTGTAACAAATGAAATCTTTCTTGATTCCAAATCGGATTTTCCTAAAAGGGCACAGAATATTTCTTACCTGCAGCCCATTCGAAATTATACTGATGATTTATTTTAAAAATGTGACATCGATATTGCATCCATTTCAAACCTCCAACTATGCCCACAGTTCCTCAATGGGAGCATATCTCTCCAAATTTGATATAGATTATACTACTCTAAAAAAGAAGACAATATTAATTTGATATCAGTAGAAGCAAAAGAACATCTTGAAAACACATATCCACATCATCTTAAAAATCTACACGGATGGTTCAGTTTTAGAATCTTATAACAGAGGTGGATTTGTAATTCCCGATTTAAAAGCAAAGAAATCATTTTGTTTAGGAAAGAACTTTTCAGTTTTCACTGCTGAACTATATGCAATCCTTATGGCCTTATCTTGGATATCTGATCTTGATGTGGCAATTTACAGCATTCTAATCTGTGTTGACTCAAAATCTGTTCTTTATAGCTTACGAAATTGGGATGCAAATGTAAGGAAAGACTTAATTTTTGATATAAAATTTATGATACATTCCGTTATGGCGAAAGGAACTTTTGTAGAGTTTTGCTGGATCCCATCTCATTGTGGTATCTATGGAAATGAAATAGCTGATAAATTAGCAAAAGAGGGTGCTCTTAGAAAAAATCCAGAAAGTAGATTAAAACTGGATAAACATGAAATCATTTCTCTATTAGAAAATTGTATGAACAATGAAAAACTTCCTGCAAAAACGAAAGTGTTATTATGTCAAAGATCATTGTCCAGTATCATTTTATAAGATGCGTTTAAACTCGTAGGAAAACCAAATTTTCTAAGGATGTAGATTGCGCTTGTGGTCTCCCATTATCTATTCAACATATTCTTTTTGAATGTGCAATTCTAACATCTTTATATAATATCCAAAGGATAGACATTGGTTCCTTAGGGGCTTTACAAGAAATTCTTTACAGCCCCAAAATGATTGATATAGCAAAGGCTATATCGAGTTCTGTTATCATTCATTTATTGTAATTGATTTATCAGTTTAAAAATTATTGTTTGGTCGTTATAGGCAAACTTTCATGCATTTGTGTCCGTGCGCGCGTGCGCGCGCACGCACGCACGACGCACACACACACACACACACACACACACACACACACACACACACACACACACACATATATACGCTCACACTAACACGGGCGCGCGCATGCATGCGTGCATGCACGCACTCGCAAACACACACACACACACACACACACACACACACACACACACACACACACACACACACACACACACATATATACGCTCACACTAACACGGGCGCGCGCATGCATGCGTGCATGCACG
>CM031607.1:1741804-1746804 GCA_018398815.1 Conus ventricosus
GAAAGCAGGGAATGTGTCATCACCAGGGAGATAGGGGGAAAGCAGGGAATGTGTCATCATCCAGGGGAGATAGGGAGAAAGCAGGGAATGTGTCATCATCCAGGGGAGATAGGGAGAAAGCAGGGAATGTGTCATCATCCAGGGAGATAGGGAGAAAGCAGGGAATGTGTCATCATCCAGGGAAGTTAGGGGCAATGCAGGGAATATGTCATCATCCTGGGGAGATAGGGAGAAAGCAGGGAATGTGTCATCATCCAGGGGAGATAGGGAGAAAGCAGGGAATGTGTCATCATCCAGGGGAGATAGGGATAAAGCAGGGAATGTGTCATCATCCAGGGGAGATAGGGAGAAAGCAGGGAATGTGTCATCATCCAGGGGAGATAGGGAGAAGGCAGGGAATGTGTCATCAGCAGGGAGATAGGGAGAAAGCAGGGAATGTGTCATCACCAGGGGAGATGGGGGAAAGCAGAGAATGTGTCATCACCAAGGAAGATGGGGGAAAGCAGGGAATGTGTCATCAGCAGGGGAGATAGGGAGAAAGCAGGAATGTGTCATCATCCAGGGGAGTTTGGGGGAAAGCAGGGAATGTGTCATCACCAGGGAGATAAGGGGGAAAGCAGGGAATGTGTCATCACCAGGGGAGATAGGGGGAAAGCAGGGAATGTGTCATCACCAGGGGAGATAAGGGGGAAAGCAGGGAATGTGTCATCACCAGGGGGAGATAGGGGGAAAGCAGGGAATGTGTCATCACCAGGCGAGATAGGGAGAAAGCATGGAATGTGTCATCACCAGGGGAGATGGGGGAAAGCAGAGAATGTGTCATCACCAAGGAAGATGGGGGAAAGCAGGGAATGTGTCATCAGCAGGGGAGATAGGGAGAAAGCAGGGAATGTGTCATCATCCAGGGGAGTTTGGGGGAAAGCAGGGAATGTGTCATCACCAGGGGAGATAAGGGGGAAAGCAGGGAATGTGTCATCACAGGGGGAGATAGGGGAAAGCAGGGAATGTGTCATCACCAGGGGAGATAGGGGGAAAGCAGGGAATGTGTCATCACCAGGGGGAGATAGGGGGAAAGCAGGGAATGTGTCATCACCAGGGGGAGATAGGGGAAAGCAGGGAATGTGTCATCACCAGGGGAGATAGGGGGAAAGCAGGGAATGTGTCATCAGCAGGGGAGAAAGGGGAAATGCAGGGAATGTGTCATCATCCAGGGGAGTTTGGGGGAAAGCAGGGAATGTGTCATCACCAGGGGAGATAAGGGGGAAAGCAGGGAATGTGTCATCACCAGGGGAGATAGGGGGAAAGCAGGAATGTGTCATCACCAGGGGAGATAGGGGGAAAGCAGGGAATGTGTCATCACCAGGGGGAGATAGGGGAAAGCAGGGAATGTGTCATCACCAGGGGAGATAGGGGGAAAGCAGGGAATGTGTCATCAGCAGGGGAGAAAGGGGAAAAGCAGGGAATGTGTCATCACTAGGGAAGATAGGGGGAAAGCAGGGAATGTGTCATCACTAGGGAAGATAGGGGAAAGCAGGGAATGTGTCATTACTAAGGGAGATAGGGAGAAAGCAGGGACTATGTCATCATCCACGGGTGTAAGGGGGAAAGCAGGGAATGTGTCATCACCTGGGGAGATAGGGGGAAAGCAGGGAATGTGTCATCATCAGGGGAGATAGGGGGAAAGCAGGGAATGTGTCATCATCCAGGGAAGTTAGGGGGGAAGCAGGGAATGTGTCATCATCCAGGGGAGATAGGGAGAAAGCAGGGAATGTGTCATCATCCAGGGGAGATAGGGAGAAGCCAGGGAATATGTCATCATCCAGGGGAGATAGGGAGAAAGCAGGGAATGTGTCATCAGCAGGGGAGATGGGGAGAAGGCAGGAATGTGTCATCATCCAGGGGAGATAGGGAGAAGGCAGGGAATGTGTCATCATCCAGGGGAGATAGGGAGAAGGCAGGGAATGTGTCATCAGCAGGGGAGATAGGGAGAAGGCAGGGAATGTGTCATCAGCAGGAGAGATAGGGAGAAGGCAGGGAATGTGTCATCAGCAGGGAGATAGGGAGAAGGCAGGGAATGTGTCATCAGCAGGGGAGATGGGGTGGTGGTAGGGGTAGGGGTGGGGAAAAAGCAGGAGGAGAAGGTTGGAAGATAAAGAGTAGAAGAAAACTGAAAAAGAAAGGAGACTTGAAAAAAGGACAAAATAGCATGGTTTGTCGCAGAGCCTTATGTTCTCATGGAATAGACGGTATCCTGTGCATGAGTGCACAGAGCCTTATGTTCTCATGGAGTAGACAGTATCCTGTGCATGAGTGCGCAGAGCCTTATGTTCTCATGGAGTAGACAGTATCCTGTGCATGAGTGCGCAGAGCCTTATGTTCTCATGGAGTAGACAGTATCCTGTGTATGAGTGCCCAGAGCCTTATGTTCTCATGGAGTAGACAGTATCCTGTGTATGAGTGCCCAGAGCCTTATGTTCTCATGGAGTAGACAGTATCCTGTGTTCAAGTGCGCAGGGCCTTATGTTCTCATGGAGTAGTCAGTATCCTGTGTATGAGTGCACAGAGCCTTATGTTCTCATGGAGTAGACAGTATCATGTGTTCAAGTGCACAGAGCCTTATGTTCTCATGGAGTAGACAGTATCCTGTGTTCAAGTGCGCAGAGCCTTATGTTCTCATGGAGTAGACAGTATCCTGTCTTCAAGTGCACAGAGCCTTATGTTCTCATGGAGTAGACAGTATCCTGTCTTCAAGTGCACAGAGCCTTATGTTCTCATGGAGTAGACAGTGTCCTGTGTATGAGTGCACAAAGCCTTATGTTCTCATGGAGTAGACAGTATCCTGTGTATGAGTGCCCAGAGCCTTATGTTCTCATGGAGTAGACAGTATCCTGTGTTCAAGTGCGCAGAGCCTTATGTTCTCATGGAGTAGACAGTATCCTGTCTTCAAGTGCACAGAGCCTTATGTTCTCATGGAGTAGACAGTATCCTGTCTTCAAGTGCACAGAGTCTTATGTTCTCATGGAGTAGACAGTATCCTGTGTATGAGTGCACAAAGCCTTATGTTCTCATGGAGTAGACAGTATCCTGTGTATGAGTGCACAGAGCCTTATGTTCTCATGGAGTAGACAGTATCCTGTGTTCAAGTGCGCAGAGCCTTATGTTCTCATGGAGTAGACAGTATCCTGTCTTCAAGTGCACAGAGCCTTATGTTCTCATGGAGTAGACAGTATCCTGTCTTCAAGTGCACAGAGCCTTATGTTCTCATGTAGTAGACAGTATCCTGTCTTCAAGTGCACAGAGCCTTATGTTCTCATGGAGTAGACAGTATCCTGTGTATGAGTGCACAGAGCCTTATGTTCTTATGGAATAGAGAGTATCCTGTGTTCAAGTGCACAGAGCCTTATGTTCTCATGGAGTAGACAGTATCCTGTGTATGAGTGCACAGAGCCTTATGTTCTCATGGAGTAGACAGTATCCTGTCTTCAAGTGCACAGAGCCTTATGTTCTCATGGAGTAGACAATATCCTGTGTATGAGTGCACAGAGCCTTATGTTCTCATGGAGTAGACAGTATCCTGTCTTCAAGTGCACAGAGCCTTATGTTCTCATGGAGTAGACAGTATCCTGTGTATGAGTGCACAGAGCCTTATGTTCTCATGGAATAGACAGTATCCTGTGTTCAAGTGCACAGAGCCTTATGTTCTCATGGAGTAGACAGTATCCTGTGTATGAGTGCACAGAGCCTTATGTTCTCATGGAGTAGACAGTATCCTGTGTTCAAGTGCACAGAGCCTTATGTTCTCATGGAGTAGACAGTATCCTGTGTTCAAGTGCACAGAGCCTTATGTTCTCATGGAGTAGACAGTATCCTGTGTTCAAGTGCACAGAGCCTTATGTTCTCATGGAGTAGACAGTATCCTGTGTTCAAGTGCACAGAGCCTTGTGTTCTCATGGAGTAGACAGTATCCTGTCTTCAAGTGCACAGAGCCTTGTGTTCTCATGGAGTAGACAGTATCCTGTCTTCAAGTGCACAGAGCCTTGTGTTCTCATGGAGTAGACAGTATCCTGTCTTCAAGTCCACAGAGCCTTATGTTCTCATGGAGTAGACAGTATCCTGTCTTCAAGTGCACAGAGCCTTATGTTCTCATGGAGTAGACAGTATCCTGTCTTCAAGTGCACAGAGCCTTGTGTTCTCATGGAGTAGACAGTATCCTGTCTTCAAGTGCACAGAGCCTTGTGTTCTCATGGAGTAGACAGTATCCTGTCTTCAAGTGCACAGAGCCTTGTGTTCTCATGGAGTAGACAGTATCCTGTCTTCAAGTCCACAGAGCCTTTTCCTCTTGAAATGAAACGGCGCTGTGTTTCAGACGATGACCTTCACCCAACACCTTAATCACCCAGAAAGTAGAGGCAGTCTTCCCCCCCCCCCCCCCCCCCCCCGACATCCCCCTTCCCCTCACCTCCCTCCTCCTCTTCCACCACCCCCCCCCCCCCCCACCCCCTTTCTGTTTCCCCAGGATTGCTAAATTAGCGTTGTAGAGGTCGTCAGCTATGTAAAAAGGCAAGTTCTAGGGGTCGTCAGCTATGTAAAAAGGCAAGTTCTAGAGGTCGTCAGCTATGTAAAAAAGGCAAGTTGTAGAGGTCGTCAGCTATGTAAAAAGGCAAGTTGTAGAGGTCGTCAGCTATGTAAAAACGCAAGTTCTAGAGGTCGTCAGCTATGTAAAAAGGCAAGTTGTAGAGGTCGTCAGCTATGTAAAAAGGCAAGTTCTAGAGGTCGTCAGCTATGTAGAAAGGCAAGTTCTAGAGGCCGTCAGCTATGTAAAAAGGCAAGTTCTAGAGGTCGTCAGCTATGTAAAAAGGCAAGTTGTAGAGGTCGTCAGCTATGTAAAAAGGCAAGTTGTAGAGGTCGTCAGCTGTGTAAAAAGGCAAGTTGTAGAGGTCGTCAGCTGTGTAAAAAGGCAAGTTGTAGAGGTCGTCAGCTATGTAAAAAGGCAAGTTGTA
>CM031607.1:1774753-1792253 GCA_018398815.1 Conus ventricosus
GTTTTCATTTTCCTTGTCCGAGTGTTATGCATCTTGCCTGAAGAAGGCCTGGGAGGTCGAAACGCGTCGTGTTTTGTCTTGTGGTTCGTTTGTCCATGTTCATTGGCGGAGTTATTTCAAGTACCTTTTAAACATCATCTGATGGAGAATACAATGTTCATTGGTGTGAGTTATTTCAAAACACCTTTTAAACATCATCTGATGGAGAATACAATGTCATTGGCAGAGTTATTTCAAACAACCTTTTTAAACATCATCTGATGGAGAATACAATGTTCATTGGCAGAGTTATTTCAAACACCTTTTAAACATCATCTGATGGAGAATAACAATGTTCATTGGCAGAGTTATTTCAAACACCTTTTAAACATCATCTGATGGAGAATACAATGTTCATTGGCAAGTTATTTCAAACACCTTTTAAACATCATCTGATGGAGAATACAATGTTCATTGGCGGAGTTATTTCAAACACCTTTTAAACATCATCTGATGGGAGAATACAATGTTCATTGGCGGAGTTATTTCAAGTACCTTTTAAGCATCATCTGATGGAGAATACAATGTTCATTAGCGGAGTTATTTCAAGTAATTTTTAAACATCATCTGATGGAGAATACAATCCCCCAGCGGAATGCTCCAGAGTCCGCCATGTTTGAAGCAGATCCAAACCACGGACACGCTCCGTCCCCAAGTAGAACGGCAGACCCACGGCCACGTTCCAGTCTGTACCAACATGGTGAGGGGGGGAGGGGGAGGAGGGAGAAGTGGAGGGGTCCCCACACCCCTCACTGTCCCGAGAGAAGGGCGGGGGGGGGGGGGGGGGTGTGTTCCTTAAGTTGGACTTAATCTGGCTGACAGACTTAGGCCTACAAACCAGCCCCAAACTTCTAAAGCGCGCGGGTGAAATGCATGAATTCCTCGACCGGTGGTTTAGAAGAGGGGGGGGGGGGGGGGGGGGGGGGGGGGGGCGTTTAAAGTGTTCAGACACTAAGTGATTTATGATTTGTGTATCACTTCCCCGTTCCCCACTCACCACCCACCGCCCCCCTCTCTCTCACCCGAAGAAGAAAAAAAAATCGTGCCTCCCCCCCTCCCTCGCTCTAACACCCCCACCACTCCCCCCTCTCTCAGCTGCCGTTTCTTCATCGGCTTCCGCGTAACGTTGCATGGCAAGTGGTTGTTGACCAAACTCGGGAGCCGTGTGTGTGTGGTGTGCGTGTGTGTGCGAGGTGTAGGGAGGGGGAGGGAGGGGGTTCGGGCCGTTGCAGGCCGTTGCGTTCGGCTGCCTTTGTTTACAAGTGGCAGGGAAGGGGGTGGGAAGAGGGGGTGGGGAGAAGGCGGACGGAGGGTCGAGGAAGATGGTACGCCGGTTGTGATTGGCTGCTTTCTGGCCATTTCGGGCGCGCTTGCGGACGGGCGCGCGCGCGCGTGCGCACGGGCGCGCGCGCGCGTGCGCGCGGTCGGTGAAGGTCCAAGGTCTGGGACCTGGCTGTAGTGGAGCGCTTGCCAGAAAAGCGGTTGATTCACATTCATTTCTTTCTCCAGTCTCCACCCCCCCTCCCTCTCTCTCTTTCTCTCTCTGTCTCCCACCCGGTCTTCGCTACTTCTGGCTCCGTGACTTAGCGGGTGCCAGATCGCTGTGGTACTGTTGCCACGCTCTCTCTGTTCAATGTAGGGCAGTTTTTCGCTTTTCTTCTTTTTTTTTTTCATTTTTTTTTCATCCCGCTCTCTCTCTTCTTGTTTAATTTCTTCGGAGATGAGCAACTCAGTCACGATATTTACAGAAGCAAAAGTTTTTGAGGAGTTTTTTTAGCACCAGGAGTAATTAGCTCTCTCTCTCTCTCTCTCTCTCTCCAAACAGCGCCAATGCTTTATCAACCTTCAAACACCATTATTTCAACCATCTTATGTGCCAGTACTTACATACCCGCCATAAATCCACCACCAATCACCACCACCCTCTTTGCCTTATGTATGTACCTACTATTTAGAAAGTGTTTTTGTATTTGAAATGCACATGTATGTTATTTTGTTTAGTAAGTATGTCTTATATGAGTACATGTGGTTTGTGTGTGTGTGTGTGTGTGTGTGTGTGTGTGTGTTGTGTGTGTGTGTGCGTGTGTGTTTCCTACTACCTCCTGCCCTCATTGTCTTTCTGTCGAAATGCTTGTGTTCTTATGTGACTTTCTCTCTCTCTCTCTCTCTCTCTCTCTCTCGTCCTCTCTCTCTCTCTCTCTCTCTCTCTCTCTCTCTCTCTCTCTCTCTCTCTCTCTCTCACGGCTCTGCTGGAATGACTTGATTTTTTATCCATATGATATCACTTCCTACCCGTGCGACTGGCTATCATTATGCATTTCCCACCTCCATTTTGCTTTATTTCTCCCCCCCCCCCCCTCCCCCCGTGTTTCAAAATTAATTGTTTTGTATCTCTTTGAAAATTTTTTGATTGTCAGATTGTTCTAAACATGCTCTCTTATCGCACCCACTCTAGCCTCTTCCTCCCCCACCCTCTCTCTCCTCTCTCTCTCTCTCCTCCTCTCTCTCTCTCTCTCTCTCTCTCTCTCTCTCTCTCTCTCTCTCTCTCTCTCTCTCTCTCTCTCTCCCTCCCTCCCTCCCTCCCTCCCTCCCTCTCTCTCTCTCTCTCTCTCTCACTCCTCTCTCTCTCTCTCTCCTCCCCTCCCCCTCTCTCTCTCTCTCTCTCTCTCTCTCTCTCTCTGCAGGCTTACCCCGCACTCCCTTCGCTCCTGCGTCTCTCTCTCTCTCTCTTTTTTTTTTTTTTTTTTTTTTTAAATCCCCTATTGTATTGTAGTTCTAGTCACCTTTGCATGCTTTCTTTGTTGCCTTATATTTTATATTGTTGACCCTACACAGGGCGGGACTGGATGTAAAAAAGCACATCAGTGCTTATCTATTATCCTCGTAATAAAAATTTTTGTCTTGTCTTGTCTTCTCTCCTCCTCTCTCTCTCCTCTCTCTCCTCTCCCCTCTCTCTCCTCTCTCTCTCCTCTCTCTTCTCTCTCTCTCTCCTCACTCTCTCTCTCTCTCTGTCACTCGCACTGTGTCTCTGTCCATGCGCCCCCCCCCCCCCCCCCGACACACATACACACGCGCGCGAGCGTGCGCGCACGCACACGCGCACGCACACAGTAACATAACACACATACAAACACACACATACTCACACATACACACATGCACACACACACTCACATGCACACACACTCACATACACACACACATACAGACACACACACATACACACACACTCGCCACACACACACACACACACACACACACACACACACACAACACACACACACACACACACACATATACACACGCACTCACATACACACGCTCGCATACAGACACACACTTACACACACGCGCGCGCACTCACATACGCACACACATGCGCGCGCTTGCACTCGCACACACACACACACACACACACACACACACACACACACACACACACACACACACACACATATATATATATACACAACAACAACAACAACAACAACAACAACACACACACACACACACACACACACACACACACACACACACACACACACACACACACACAGACCGTTGTTGGGGAGGGTTGAGGAAGGGATGAACGTGGTGGGAACGTTGGCGGTGCTGAAAACTCCAGGGGCGGCTGAGGGTGGTAGTGGCCAAAGCCTCTTATCTGCCCGTGCCTAGCTGTCCAGTGCAGCGGTCAGTAAACAGATGGTGGCCTCGCTGGCCACCTACAGACCATGCCAGTGACAACAGTAAGTGTGGGCAGACGTGTGGGCCGCTCAGAAGACTTGATATATACCTCCCAACCATGACCCTGCAGAGACTCGGCCGTTGCTTCCCGCCCCATGCGTTTGGAGAGGAAACACAACCGTCTATGGATGGTATCTATATGATCCTGAATGCTCAAATCTTCTCCCCCCCCCCCCCCCCCCCCCCCGCTACCCACACCACCCTTCTCCAGTGTTCCTTTTCAACAGTGATACATTTGCACACGCATGGAACAGTAACATGAGGCAGGAACAGTAAACATCTGAAATGAGGCAGGGAACAGTAACATGAGGCAGAAACAGTAAACATCTGAAATGAGCAGGGAACAGTAAACATCTGAAATGAGGCAGGGAACAGTGAACAGTAACATGAGGCAGGGAACAGTAAACATCTGAAATGAGGCAGGGAACAGTAACATGAGGCAGGGAACAGTAAACATCTGAAATGAGGCAGGGAACAGTAAACATCTGAAATGAGGCAGGGAACAGTAAACATCTGAAATGAGGCAGGGAACAGTAACATGAGGCAGGGAACAGTAAACATCTGAAATGAGGCAGGGAACAGTAAACATCTGAAATGAGGCAGGGAACAGTGAACATCTGAAATGAGGCAGGGAACAGTAAACATCTGAAATGAGGCAGGGAACAGTAACATGAGGCAGGGAACAGTAAACATCTGAAGTGAGACAGGGAACAGTAACATGAGGCAGGGAACAGTAAACATCTGAAATGAGGCAGGGAGCATAAACATCTGAAGTGAGGCAGGGAACAGTAAACGTCTGAAATGAGCAGGGAACAGTAAACATCTGAAATGAGGCAGGGAACAGTAAACATCTGAAGTGAGCAGGGAACAGTAACATGAGGCAGGGAACAGTAAACATCTGAAATGAGGCAGGAACAGTGAACATCTGAAATGAGGCAGGGAACAGTAAACATCTGAAATGAGGCAGGGAACAGTAAACATCTGAAATGAGGCAGGGAACAGTGAACATCTGAAATGAGGCATGGAACAGTAACATGGGGCAGGGAACAGTAAACATCTGAAATGAGGCAGGGAACAGTGCACATCTGAAATGAGGCAGGGAACAGTGAACATCTGAAATGATGCAAGGAACATAAACATCTGAAATGAGACAGGGAACAGTGAACATCTGAAATGAGGCAAGGAACAGTGAACATCTGAAATGAGGCAAGGAACAGTAAACATCAGAAATGAGGCAGGGAACAGTAACATGAGGCAGGAACAGTGAACATCTGAAATGAGGCAGGGAACAGTAAACATCTGAAATGAGGCAGGAACAGTAAACATCTGAAATGAGGCAGGGAACAGTAAACATCTGAAATGAGGCAGGAACAGTAACATGAGGCAGGAACAGTGAACATCTGAAATGAGGCAGGGAACAGTGAACATCTGAAATGAGGCAGGGAACAGTGAACATCTGAAATGAGGCAGGGAACAGTAAACATCTGAAATGAGGCAGGGAATAGTGAACATCTGAAATGAGGCAGGAACAGTAAACATCTGAAATGAGGCAGGAACAGTAACATGAGACAGGGAACAGTAACATGAGGCAGGGAACAGTAAACATCTGAAATGAGGCAGGGAACAGTAAACATCTGAAATGAGGCAGGGAACAGTAAACATGAGGCAGGAACATAACATGAGGCAGGGAACAGTAACATGAGGCAGGGAACAGTAAACATCTGAAATGAGGCAGGGAACAGTAACATGAGGCAGGAACAGTAACATGAGGCAGGGAACAGTAACATGAGGCAGGGAACACTAAGCATCTGAAATGAGGCAGGAGCAGTAACATGAGGCAGGGAACAGTAAACATCTGAAATGAGGCAGGGAACAGTAAACATTTGAAATGAGGCAGGGAACAGTAACATGAGGCAGGGAACACTAAGCATCTGAAATGAGGCAGGGAACAGTAACATGAGGCAGGGAACAGTAAACATCTGAAATGAGGCAGGGAACAGTAAACATCTGAAATGAGGCAGGGAACAGTAACATGAGGCAGGAACAGTAACATGAGGCAGGAACAGTAACATGAGGCAGGAACAGTAACATGAGGCAGGAACAGTAACATGAGGCAGGAACAGTGAACATCTGAAATGAGGCAGGGAACAGTAACATGAGGCAGGAACAGTGAACATCTGAAATGAGGCAGGGAGCAGTAAACATCTGAAATAGGCAGGAACAGTGAACATCTGAAATGAGGCAGGGAACAGTAACATGAGCAGGAACAGTGAACATCTGAAATGAGGCAGGGAACAGTAAACATCTGAAATGAGGCAGGAACAGTAAACATCTGAAATGAGGCAGGGAACAGTGAACATCTGAAATGAGGCAGGGAACAGTAAACATCTGAAATGAGGCAGGAACAGTAAACATCTGAAATGAGGCAGGGAACAGGAACAGTAAACATCTGAAATGAGGCAGGGAACAGTAAACATCTGAAATGAGGCAGGGAACAGTAAACATCTGAAATGAGGCAGGGAACAGTAAACATCTGATATGAGGCAGGGAACAGTAAACATCTGATATGAGGCAGGGAACAGTAAACATCTGATATGAGGCAGGGAACAGTAAACATCTGAAATGAGGCAGGGAACAGTAAACATCTGAAATGAGGCAGGGAACAGTAAACATCTGAAATGAGGCAGGGAACAGTAAACATCTGAAATGAGGCAGGGAACAGTGAAAACAAACAAGTGGGGCAAGTCTTGCTCCCATGAAGAAACCAATATACGCCTATTAAAATCAACAACAACAACAAAACTAACAACAACAACAACAACAACAACAACATCAACAAACGAATGCTGCACACTACACCGAATGGCCCAGCAGAAATGACAACACAAACACTCAGAGCCAACAAGAAGACATCCTTCCAACAAGGGTTGTAGCCCACTCGTTCGTTATGTACTGTTTACTGTTCGCTGCCTCATTGGCAGGCTGGGAACATCCTTTTTGGGGGGC
Organism: Conus ventricosus; assembly: GCA_018398815.1. Taxonomy (NCBI): domain Eukaryota; kingdom Metazoa; phylum Mollusca; class Gastropoda; order Neogastropoda; family Conidae; genus Conus; species Conus ventricosus. Next base: position 1,781,543 of record CM031607.1, read on the forward strand.
GGAGGGGGGGGGGGGTATGTCTCTTCCTTTGTTGTGTGTGTTCTGTGATGGCATTTCTGCTAAGCGAGTTGGTATCGTAAGCAGCGTTTGTTGGGAGTTATGGACGGGTATCTATTTCATCATGGGTGCAAGAGTTACCCTAGTTGTTCGTTATAGGTAGCTAGCTCGATGGACGTGATAGAGACATAGATCAATACTTTTTCACTGGCTGCTTTATGTCTGTGGGCGCGAATTTGTACAGCGTTCGAAGAATTGTACTCCTAGTTTCCCATCTCCCTCACTTTGGAAATTTGAAAGAGCATACACACACATACGCAAGCACGCGTGCGCGTGCGCGCATACACACACACACACACACACACACACACACACACACACACACACACACACACACACACTCACACACACACACACACACACACACACACACACACACACACACATACACACACACACACACACACACTGGCACAGAGTGTCACACACATGAACTCACTCACTGTATAACACTGGGAACAAACAGTTAATTCGTACTCGAGCAAAGGCGTGCCAGCGACGGCCAGCAATGGAGTGATTATTTCAGGTGCTTTGAAGATGTCGCTGACACAAAGTCGCTAACTGGGACACGCTCCGACACGCGATCAGTGCTGACAAGGGCTGAGCGCATATGGTGTCACATCACCTGCACGTGGATCTCCCAAGAGACAGCCTCCATCCTCCCCCCCCCCTCCCCCCCTCCCTCACCTCCCCTAGCTGACCCAGTAATCACATGCTACTATAATGACAGTGAAGAAAAAAACAACACGTGAACGAAATCTTTTCGTCTGTTTGAAAATGGACTTCGCAAAGAAGTATTAAAACGAAGACACCCCCCCCCCCCCCCCCACCCACCCACAATTGGTACGAGATGGCAGCCTTTGGAAGAGTGTCAGCAAGGGTAAAAGGGAAGCGGGAGGTGGGGGGAGGGGGGAAGGGGAAGGAGAGAGAAAGGGCGGAGCCGTTTGGTGAAGACAAACAATAGATCTTTAGTGAACCCCGCTGGAAAAAAAAAAGAAGAAGAAGAAAAAAAAAAGCAAAAAAAAAAGCAGAAGAAGAAAAGACCGCGTGTTCGCGTGCCAAACACCTTGATGAACACAGTGCATGGTTACTTGCCTCCCTTTACCAGACCAGCAATCCCCCGTGCCTGTGGAGCGGGGGTAAACAGGGTGTGCGCAGTGTGGCGGTGCGGGTATCGGGTCGGGTGTCTGACCTGCACTGGCCAACCTGTCATTGTTGTCGGTGTCCTGAGGGGCCACCAGTGTGGTTATACTGCCCCTGTCCCCCTACACAAGTGCCTGGGCGTGACGCTTCAAGAGGACACCGCTGGCTAGTGCATTTCCATCCCCCCAAGCTAATCTCTGGGCGGAGATCCTGCCCCTGTCCCCCTACACAACAAGTGGCTTGGCGTGACGCTTCAAGAGGACATTTCCATCCCCCCCCAAGCTAATCTCTGGGCGGAGATCCTGCCCCTGTCAGCCTACACAACAAGTGGCTTGGCGTGACGCTGCAAGAGGACACCGCTGGCTGGTCCATTTCCTTCCTCTGGGCGGAGATCCTGCAGGCTGCCGCGCTGAGGAGGGAGGGAGAAGTGTGGGTGGGGTGAGCGGTGGGGAGGGGGGTATGCTTTTTCTTGCCGGATCAGATCGTCTTGATGACCGAGTTCAGCATCGACTTCCTGGCAAATGTCGGTGTTCCACCAGCCGCCATGGCGAGGTGGTTAGCGTTGCGGACTCCCGGACAGGAGGTCAAAAGTTTGATTCCCATCGGAGCCATTTATTTGTGGACTTTTCTGCCCCGACCGGGTCCTACCCAGAGATGAGTTTGCTATGGACTCCGTTGGGAAGACTGGGACCAAGCAGTCGAGTGTGATTCACTTAAAGGATGCATCTCTGAGAGTGTTGCTCAAATTTTCTAACCAGCGCTTCAGGTGTCTGTATTTCTCGGGCCTGATAAACGCCAGGATATATTATGAAAGTAAGCCCTGTTATTCAGCCTCAGACCAGAATGGAAGTGCCGTAGCATCATCTTCATCATGCTCATCCTTGTCGATCAGTGTGGAAAAAAAGTCTCAAACTCTATGTCCCTTCACGCCCTACTCGCATGGTGACCTCAGTTTTGATGACCTCCAGGTCTATGCCCATGGTTGTGTCGCGGTCGCCAGTATCGGCAAATTCATGGGTTCTGTAGCTGGAGGGACGTGGCGGCGCCTTCCGGAGGGAGAACTCACTCACGCCGGCTCCACGATTAAGCAATTATTGTCGTCAGTAGGGGGCTTAGTTGGTGGTGGCCTGCGTTTGTTGGTTCAGAGCAGGCGCCACTGAACACCTCCGAAGTGACTCGGCAGCAGTGCAGTGTCTCCTCTGATGGGTTGCCTCCCGACGACTCGACATTGATATTGCTCTGTGTGGATTGCCGGTGCTGGGGCTGTGGCGGGCCGGGCCGGGCCGGGCTGTGGCTGTGGGCGGTAAGCCGGAATGAGGGGCGTGGGCTGTGGCTGTGGGCGGTAAGCCGGAATGAGGGGCGTGGGCTGTGGCTGTGGGCGGTAAGCCGGAATGAGGGGCGTGGGCTGTGGCTGTGGGCGGTAAGCCGGAATGAGGGGCGTGGGCTGTGGCTGTGGGCGGTAAGCCGGAATGAGGGGCGTGGGCTGTGGCTGTGGGCGGTAAGCCGGAATGAGGGGCGTGGGCTGTGGCTGTGGGCGGTAAGCCGGAATGAGGGGCGTGGGCTGTGGCTGTGGGCGGTAAGCCGGAATGAGGGGCGTGGGCTGTGGCTGTGGGCGGTAAGCCGGAATGAGGGGCGTGGGCTGTGGCTGTGGGCGGTAAGCCGGAATGAGGGGCGTGGGCTCAGTGCCACAGAAGTGGCACGGGAGATGGGACAGGGGGAGAAGACATAAAAGGAAACAATGTTTGTGATGTAGGAAAGGGAGCCCTGGCTCTGCCCGCCACTCAAGGGACGTAACTGTGTTTGGTGCATGGGGACAGAAACAGCTGACCATATTTCGAGAAGTTTTCCTTTTGACTTCTCTCCCCTCCTGGCAACATGTGTGTAGTGTGCAGGGAAGACGGAGAGGGGGTTGAAGGGTCTCTCCCCTCCTGGCAACATGTGTGTAGTGTGCAGGGAAGACGGAGAGGGGTTTGAAGCGACAGGAGCCGGATCAGACACCAGACTGTTCAGAACGTCGCCTTTGTCATGTCTCGGGCTGCTCTGGCTGTCGATAGGGATGTCCAGGTCGGGTCACGTGGTTGGTCGAAGTCTGCACCCTTCGTTGTGATTGGTAGGAAGAGCCGGAGGCACAGACCTGTTGGCTGGCCCACGTGAAGGGCGTGAGCCTGGTTGTCTCCCTTTGACCGTCAGAAGCACTGTCACTGAACCAGACACCACAGTTTGTTACTGTTTGAGGTAGCAGGGGGGGGGGGGGAAGGGAGGGGAATATGGGATGACTTTGGGAGAGTTGAATGGGATAGAAGGGTCAGGGGGACGGTGGAGTGAGATGGAGGTGGGAGGAGGAGGGAGGGGAACAGGGGAGGGGGGTTGGTGAGGATATCCAATGATGGTCCCCGTGCACCTGTCAGTAATAGCGTTGACCTCCAGACGTTGTCAGTAATAGCGTTGACCTCCAGACGTTGTCAGTAATACCAGTGACCTCCAGACGTTGTCAGTAATACCAGTGACCTCCAGACGTTGTCAGTAATACCAATGACCTCCAGACGTCAGTAATACCAGTGACCTCCAGACGTTGTCAGTAATACCGTTGACCTCCAGACGTTGTCAGTAATACCAGTGACCTCCAGACGTTGTCAGTAATACCAATGACCTCCAGACGTTGTCAGTAATTCCGTTGACCTCCAGACGTTGTCAGTAATACCAGTGACCTCCAGACGTTGTCAGTAATACCAGTGACCTCCAGACGTTGTCAGTAATACCAATGACCTCCAGACGTGCACCTGTCAGTAATACCAGTGACCTCCAGACGTGCACCTGTCAGTAATACCAGTGACCTCCAGACGTTGTCAGTAATACTAGTGACCTCCAGACGTGGACAGTAATATCAGTGACCTCCAGACGTTGTCAGTAATACCAGTGACCTCCAGACGTTGTCAGTAATACCAGTGACCTCCAGACGTTGTCAGTAATACCAATGACTTCCAGACGTGCACCTGTCAGTAATACCAGTGACCTCCAGACGTTGTCAGTGATACCAGTGACCTCCAGACGTTGTCAGTAATACCAATGACCTCCAGACGTTGTCAGTAATACCAATGACCTCCAGACGTTGTCAGTAATACCAGTGACCTCCAGACGTTGTCAGTAATACCAATGACCTCCAGACGTTGTCAGTAATACCAATGACCTCCAGACGTCAGTAATACCAGTGACCTCCAGACCAACTCGCCCAAGGCACAGACGTGGAGAGGAAATCCACATGAACAGCCCCGACCTCCCTGCTTGAAGTGTGCGATGGTAACCAGTGTACCACGGGAGCTGTTATCGATCGCTCTGTCTCTCCTCTTCACACTGCCTTGTGATGCATTAAGGTGTGGCATAGAACACCCCACACGGCTATGTTCCTTCCACGTTGTCTGACAATGGATCGGTACCTTTAGGCGGCGGCGGGAGGGAAGGGGACAGACGGAAACCTGTCATGAGGGGGGATCACCAGACCAGCCGGTAATGAGACAGACGGCGGGGAAGACGGCCGCAGATAATGACGATTCTCCTCGAGACGCCAAATGTGCTGAGTCCGGTCGCGTGTGCGGAATAAGACAAATGAAGTTAATTGCGAAGGGCAGAGGCCGAAGAAGGATGATTGCAGGACACTGACGCAGGTGGATTAAAAGAATTCAGGTTAATTATGAAGGTCGAAGGTGAAGAATGTGGATTGCAGGACAGGCACGTGCGTGGAACAGGAGAACGGTGGTTAGAGGGGAGCAAGGTGGGAAGAGACTAGAAGTCGCCATCTAAGACACCGTCTCAGACAGCTCCGGCTTAGTGCTGTGTGTTTCGCTGCTGACGCTGCTGACTGCAGAAGTCACAGTGTTCACATTGGGCAGTCTGACAGGACACATTGTTTACCTGAAGAATTGTACTCCTAGTTTCCCATCTCCCTCACTTTGGAAATTTGAAAGAGCATACACACACATACGCAAGCACGCGTGCGCGTGCGCGCATACACACACACACACACACACACACACACTCACACACACACACACACACACACACACACACACACACACACACATATACACACACACACACACACACACACACACTGGCACAGAGTGTCACACACATGAACTCACTCACTGTATAACACTGGGAACAAACAGTTAATTCGTACTCGAGCAAAGGCGTGCCAGCGACGGCCAGCAATGGAGTGATTATTTCAGGTGCTTTGAAGATGTCGCTGACACAAAGTCGCTAACTGGGACACGCTCCGACACGCGATCAGTGCTGACAAGGGCTGAGCGCATATGGTGTCACATCACCTGCACGTGGATCTCCCAAGAGACAGCCTCCATCCCCCCCCCCCTCCCCCCTCCCTCACCTCCCCTAGCTGACCCAGTAATCACATGCTACTATAATGACAGTGAAGAAAAAAACAACACGTGAACGAAATCTTTTCGTCTGTTTGAAAATGGACTTCGCAAAGAAGTATTAAAACGAAGACACCCCCCCCCCCCCCCCCCACCCACAATTGGTACGAGATGGCAGCCTTTGGAAGAGTGTCAGCAAGGGTAAAAGGGAAGCGGGAGGTGGGGGAGGGGGGGGAAGGGGAAGGAGAGAGAAAGGGCGGAGCCGTTTGGTGAAGACAAACAATAGATCTTTAGTGAACCCCGCTGGAAAAAAAAAAGAAGAAGAAGAAAAAAAAAACAAGCAGAAGAAGAAAAGACCGCGTGTTCGCGTGCCAAACACCTTGATGAACACAGTGCATGGTTACTTGCCTCCCTTTACCAGACCAGCAATCCCCCGTGCCTGTGGAGCGGGGGTAAACAGGGTGTGCGCAGTGTGGCGGTGCGGGTATCGGGTCGGGTGTCTGACCTGCACTGGCCAACCTGTCATTGTTGTCGGTGTCCTGAGGGGCCACCAGTGTGGTTATACTGCCCCTGTCCCCCTACACAAGTGCCTGGGCGTGACGCTTCAAGAGGACACCGCTGGCTAGTCCATTTCCATCCCCCCAAGCTAATCTCTGGGCGGAGATCCTGCCCCTGTCCCCCTACACAACAAGTGGCTTGGCGTGACGCTTCAAGAGGACATTTCCATCCCCCCCCCAAGCTAATCTCTGGGCGGAGATCCTGCCCCTGTCAGCCTACACAACAAGTGGCTTGGCGTGACGCTGCAAGAGGACACCGCTGGCTGGTCCATTTCCTTCCTCTGGGCGGAGATCCTGCAGGCTGCCGCGCTGAGGAGGGAGGGAGAAGTGTGGGTGGGGTGAGCGGTGGGGAGGGGGGTATGCTTTTTCTTGCCGGATCAGATCGTCTTGATGACCGAGTTCAGCATCGACTTCCTGGCAAATGTCGGTGTTGCACCAGCCGCCATGGCGAGGTGGTTAGCGTTGCGGACTCCCGGACAGGAGGTCAAAGGTTTGATTCCCATCGGAGCCATTTATTTGTGGGACTTTTCTGCCCCGACCGGGTCCTACCCAGAGATGAGTTTGCTATGGACTCCGTTGGGAAGACTGGGACCAAGCAGTCGAGTGTGATTCACTTAAAGGATGCATCTCTGAGAGTGTTGCTCAAATTTTCTAACCAGCGGTTCAGGTGTCTGTATTTCTCGGGCCTGATAAACGCCAGGATATATTATGAAAGTAAGCCCTGTTATTCAGCCTCAGACCAGAATGGAAGTGCCGTAGCATCATCTTCATCATGCTCATCCTTGTCGATCAGTGTGGAAAAAAAGTCTCAAACTCTATGTCCCTTCACGCCCTACTCGCATGGTGACCTCAGTTTTGATGACCTCCAGATCTATGCCCATGGTTGTGTCGCGGTCGCCAGTATCGGCAAATTCATGGGTTCTGTAGCTGGAGGGACGTGGCGGCGCCTTCCGGAGGAGAACTCACTCACGCCGGCTCCACGATTAAGCAATTATTGTCGTCAGTAGGGGCTTAGTTGGTGGTGGCCTGCATTTGTTGGTTCAGAGCAGGCGCCACTGAACACCTCCGAAATGACTCGGCAGCAGTGCAGTGTCTCCTCTGATGGGTTGCCTCCCGACGACTCGACATTGATATTGCTCTGTGTGGATTGCCGGTGCTGGGGCTGTGGCGGGCCGGGCCGGGCCGGGCTGTGGCTGTGGGCGGTAAGCCGGAATGAGGGGCGTGGGCTGTGGCTGTGGGCGGTAAGCCGGAATGAGGGGCGTGGGCTGTGGCTGTGGGCGGTAAGCCGGAATGAGGGGCGTGGGCTGTGGCTGTGGGCGTAAGCCGGAATGAGGGGCGTGGGCTGTGGCTGTGGGCGGTAAGCCGGAATGAGGGGCGTGGGCTGTGGCTGTGGGCGGTAAGCCGGAATGAGGGGCGTGGGCTGTGGCTGTGGGCGGTAAGCCGGAATGAGGGGCGTGGGCTGTGGCTGTGGGCGGTAAGCCGAATGAGGGGCGTGGGCTGTGGCTGTGGGCGGTAAGCCGGAATGAGGGCGTGGGCTGTGGCTGTGGGCGGTAAGCCGGAATGAGGGGCGTGGGCTCAGTGCCACAGAAGTGGCACGGGAGATGGGACAGGGGGAGAAGACATAAAAGGAAACAATGTTTGTGATGTAGGAAAGGGAGCCCTGGCTCTGCCCGCCACTCAAGGGACGTAACTGTGTTTGGTGCATGGGGACAGAAACAGCTGACCATATTTCGAGAAGTTTTCCTTTTGACTTCTCTCCCCTCCTGGCAACATGTGTGTAGTGTGCAGGGAAGACGGAGAGGGGGTTGAAGGGTCTCTCCCCTCCTGGCAACATGTGTGTAGTGTGCAGGGAAGACGGAGAGGGGGTTGAAGGGTCTCTCCCCTCCTGGCAACATGTGTGTAGTGTGCAGGGAAGACGCAGAGGGGTTTGAAGGGTCTCTCCCCTCCTGGCAACATGTGTGTAGTGTGCAGGGAAGACGGAGAGGGGTTTGAAGCGACAGGAGCCGGATCAGACACCAGACTGTTCAGAACGTCGCCTTTGTCATGTCTCGGGCTGCTCTGGCTGTCGATAGGGATGTCCAGGTCGGGTCACGTGGTTGGTCGAAGTCTGCACCCTTCGTTGTGATTGGTAGGAAGAGCCGGAGGCACAGACCTGTTGGCTGGCCCACGTGAAGGGAGTGAGCCTGGTTGTCTCCCTTTGACCGTCAGAGCACTGTCACTGAACCAGACACCACAGTTTGTTACTGTTTGAGGTAGCAGGGAGGGGGGGGGGGGGGGGGGGGGGGGGGGGGGGGGGGGGGGGGGGGGGGGGGGGGGGGGGGGGGGGGGGGGGTGGGATGATGGGGAGGATGGGGTGAGGGTAGGGGGGGAGGGTGGAGGGAGATGGAGGTGGGAGGAGGGGGAGGGGAAGGGGAGGGGGGTTGGTGAGGATATCCAATGATGGTCCCGTGCACCTGTCAGTAATAGCGTTGACCTCCAGACGTTGTCAGCAATAGCGTTGACCTCCAGACGTTGTCAGTAATACCAGTGACCCCAGACGTTGTCAGTAATACCAGTGACCTCCAGACGTTGTCAGTAATACCAATGACCTCCAGACGTCAGTAATACCAGTGACCTCCAGACGTTGTCAGTAATACCGTTGACCTCCAGACGTTGTCAGTAATACCAGTGACCTCCAGACGTTGTCAGTAATACCAATGACCTCCAGACGTTGTCAGTAATTCCGTTGACCTCCAGACGTTGTCAGTAATACCAGTGACCTCCAGACGTTGTCAGTAATACCAGTGACCTCCAGACGTTGTCAGTAATACCAATGACCTCCAGACGTGCACTGTCAGTAATACCAGTGACCTCCAGACGTGCACTGTCAGTAATACCAGTGACCTCCAGACGTTGTCAGTAATACTAGTGACCTCCAGACGTGGACAGTAATACCAGTGACCTCCAGACGTTGTCAGTAATACCAGTGACCTCCAGACGTTGTCAGTAATACCAGTGACCTCCAGACGTTGTCAGTAATACCAATGACTTCCAGACGTGCACCTGTCAGTATTACCAGTGACCTCCAGACGTTGTCAGTGATACCAGTGACCTCCAGACGTTGTCAGTAATACCAGTGACCTCCAGACGTTGTCAGTAATACCAGTGACCTCCAGACGTTGTCAGTAATACCAATGACCTCCAGACGTTGTCAGTAATACCAGTGACCTCCAGACGTTGTCAGTAATACCAATGACCTCAGACGTTGTCAGTAATACCAATGACCTCCAGACGTCAGTAATACCAGTGACCTCCAGACCAACTCGCCCAAGGCACAGACGTGGAGAGGAAATCCACATGAACAGCCCCGACCTCCCTGCTTGAAGTGTGCGATGGTAACCAGTGTACCACGGGAGCTGTTATCGATCGCTTTGTCTCTCCTCTTCACACTGCCTTGTGATGCATTAAGGTGTGGCATAGAACACCCCACACGGCTATGTTCCTTCCAAGTTGTCTGACAATGGATCGGTACCTTTAGGAGGCGGCGGGAGGGAAGGGGGACAGACGGAAACCTGTCATGAGGGGGGATCACCAGACCAGCCGGTAATGAGACAGACGGCGGGGAAGACGGCCGCAGATAATGACGATTCTCCTCGAGACGCCAAATGTGCTGAGTCCGGTCGCGTGTGCGGAATAAGACAAATGAAGTTAATTGCGAAGGGCAGAGGCCGAAGAAGGATGATTGCAGGACACTGACGCAGGTGGATTAAAAGAATTCAGGTTAATTATGAAGGTCGAAGGTGAAGAATGTGGATTGCAGGACAGGCACGTGCGTGGAACAGGAGAACGGTGGTTAGAGGGGAGCAAGGTGGGAAGAGACTAGAAGTCGCCATCTAAGACACCGTCTCAGACAGCTCCGGCTTAGTGCTGTGTGTTTCGCTGCTGACGCTGCTGACTGCAGAAGTCACAGTGTTCACATTGGGCAGTCTGACAGGACACATTGTTTACCTGGTGACGCTGCTGACTGCAGAAGTCACAGTGTTCACATTGGGCAGTCTGACAGGACACATTGTTTACCTGGTGACGCTGCTGCCTGCAGAGGTCACACTGTGTTCACATTGGGCGGTCTGACAGGACACATTGTTTACCTGGTGACACTGCTGACTGCAGAAGTCACAGTGTTCACATTGGGCGGTCTGACAGGACACATTGTTTACCTGGTGACACTGCTGACTGCAGAAGTCACAGTGTTCACATTGTGCAGTCTGACAGGACACATTGTTTACCTGGTGACGCTGCTGACTGCAGAAGTCACTGTGTTCACATTGGGCAGTCTGACAGGACACATTGTTTACCTGGTGACACTGCTGACTGCAGAAGTCACAGTGTTCACATTGTGCAGTCTGACAGGACACATTGTTTACCTGGTGACGCTGCTGCCTACAGAAGTCACAGTGTTCACATTGGGCAGTCTGATTGGACACATTGTTTACCTGGTGACGCTGCTGACAGGACACATTGTTTGCATGGTGACGCTGCTGACAGGACACATTGTTTACCTGGTGACGCTGCTGACAGGACACATTGTTTACCTGGTGACGC
>CM031607.1:1820807-1823307 GCA_018398815.1 Conus ventricosus
CTCTCTCTTTATGTGTGTGTGTGTGTGTGTGTGTGTGTGTGTGGGTGTGGTGTTGGTGGGGTTGTGTGTGTGAACTTTTCTAACCTAGAGAGCAGTGGGTTTATTAACAGGTCAAAAGCCTGGGAAGGGGGCTCCACCACCACCACCCCGACCCGAGCCTCCACCACCACCCCGCCCCACAAGGCTCCACCACACAACGCCCCGCAAGCCTCCACCACCATCCCGTCCCGCCCCGCGAGCCTCCAACACCACCCGCCCCGCGAGCCTCCACCACCACCCCGCCCCGCCTCGCGAGCCTCCACCACCACCCGCCCCGCGAGCCTCCACCACAACCCGCCCCGCCCCGCGAGCCTCCACCCCCACCCCGCCCCGCGAGCCTCCACCACCACCCCGCCCCACACGCCTCCACCACCATCCCGCCCCGCGAGCCTCCACCACCACCCCGCCCCACAAACCTCCACCACCATCCCGCCCCACAAGCCTCCACCACCATCCCGCCCCGCCCCGCGACCCTCCACCACCACCCCGCCCCGCCCCGTGAGCCTCCACCACCACCCCGCCCCGCGAGCCTCCACCCCCACCCCGCCCGCGAGCCTCCACCACCACCCCGCCCCGCGAGCCTCCACCACCACCCCGCCCCACAAGCCTCCACCACCACCCCGCCCCCGAGCCTACACCACCATCCCGCCCCACAAGCCTCCACCACCACCCCGCCCCACAAGCCTCCACCACCACACCGCCCCGCAAGCCTCCACCACCACCCGCCCCCAAGCCTCCACCACCACCCTGCCCCACAAGCCTTTACCACCACACCGCCCCGCAAGCCTCCACCAACACCCTGCCCCGCCCCGCGGCCTCCACCACCACCCCGCCCCACGAGCCTCCACCACCATCCCGCCCCGCAAGCCTCCACCACCATCCCGCCCCACAAGCCTCCACCACCACCATCCCGCCCCCCCCGCGAGCCTCCACCACCATCCCGCCCCGCCCTGCGAGCCTCCACCACCACCCCGCCCCGCCCCGCGACCCTCCACCACCACCCCGCCCCGCAAGCCTCCACCACACCCCGCCCCACAAGCCTCCACCACCACTCCGCCCCACAAGCCTCCACCACCATCCCGCCCCACAAGCCTCCACCACCATCCCGCCCCGCCCTGCGAGCCTCCACCACCACCCCGCCCCGCCCCGCGAGCCTCCACCACCACCCCGCCCCGAAAGCCTCCACCACCACCCCGCCCCACAAGCCTCCACACCACCCCGCCCCACAAGCCTCCACCACCATCCCGCCCCGCCCCGCAAGCCTCCACCACCATCCCCGCCCCGCCCCGCGAGCCTCCACCACCATCCCGCCCCGCAAGCCTCCACCACCATCCCGCCCCGCCCCGCGAGCCTCCACCACCATCCCGCCCCACAAGCCTCCACCACCATCCCGCCCTACAAGCCTCCACCACCACCCCGCCCCACAAGCCTCCCCCACCATCCCGCCCCACAAGCCTCCACCACCATCCCGCCCCACAAGCCTCCACCACCACCCCGCCCCACAAGCCTCCACCACCACCCCGCCCCACAAGCCTCCACCACCATCCCGCCCCACAAGCCTTCGTTGTTTTAGCATAGATTCTGGCATATTGTTGTGGCCGGAAATGTTTCCAATGAACTACACATTCTAAAATTCGTCATTAGATTTCCTTCAACATTTTTTCTTTAAATATCGGAGAAAAAAGGTTATCGTAGAATATTCTCATTTCGGTTAGATTAAGGGATTCAGTATCAAAACGACATATGCCAACATCGTATTCTTGCTGTAAATTAGAACGCACTTAAATAGCATTTTGAAATTCGATAAACCCAGTTTGCTCTGTCCCTCTCTCTCTCTCTTCTCCTCTCTCTCTCTCTCTCTCTCCTCTCTCTCCTCTCTCTCTCTCTCTCTCTCTCTCTCTCTCTCTCTCTCTCTCTCTCTGGTTTAAACAAATTTATTTTCCACTTTACAATCATGTAGCTTTACAAAAATGTGAAAATTTGAACATCAACAAGCTAATGCTTATAGCGTGTTCAAATGTTTGTAATGACACATGTGACATGGAAATGACAGGATACTTTTAAAGTTACTGTGCTGAACAAAAGACGCAAACAAACAAACAAACAAGTGTGTGTGTGTGTGTGTGTGTGTGTGTGTGTGTGTGTGTGTGTGTGTGTGTGTGTGTGTGTGTGTGTGTGTGTGCGTGCGCGCACGCGCGTGTGTGTGTGCGTATGTGCGTGCGTGCGTACGTGCGTGCGTGCGTGCGTGCGTGGGCGCGCGCGCGCGCGCGCGCGCGTGTGCGTGTGTGTGTGCCTGAACTGTTATCCATCCTTACCCCGTGAGCCTCAAGTTAATCCGGCAGTGCCGTAAATTAACCCCCTCCCCCTCCTACAAAGCTCCTAAGATTATTTTGTCCTGAACAGAAACCCTTAATTGTAACTCTAGCAAAATCTGAAGCACTCGAGCGGTAATTCTAGATCG
>CM031607.1:1830807-1833307 GCA_018398815.1 Conus ventricosus
CCCTTCCTGGCTTTTTTCGCTCCGTACACCCCTTCCTCTTCTTTCTCCCACTCTGTGTGTTTCAAACGAACGGACCTGGTCATCATCTGAAGATTGCAAGTATTGTTAGGTCCCAGTCCACGGTGACAGATTAGGCCCCAAACGCTATCTATTCTCTATTGTACTCTATAATCATAGACTCAAAAGCTGCACGTGGCTTTTGCCAGACGATCAGCCAGTACCAAAACATATTCATCGCACAGTCCAGCCCTTGACCCATACCATACCTGACTGTGAGGCAGGTCTCATGTCCAGCCCTTGACCCATACCTGACACTGAGGCAGGTCTCATGTCCAGCCCTTGACCCATACCATACCTGACACTGAGGCAGGTCTCATGTCCAGCCCGTGACCCATACCATACCTGACTGTGAGGCAGGTCTCAGGTCCAGCCCTTGACCCATACCTGACTCTGAGGCAGGTCTCATGTCCTGCCCTTAACCCACACCATACCTGACTGTGAGACAGGTCTCATGTCCAGCCCTTGACCCACACCATAGCTGACTGTGAGGCAGGTCCCATGTCCAGCCCTTGACCCACACCATACCTGACTGTGAGGCAGGTCTCAGGTCCAGCCCTTGACCCACACCATACCTGACTGTGAGGCAGGTCTCAGTCCAGCCCTTGACCCACACCATACCTGACTGGAGGCGGTCTCATGTCCCAGCCCTTGACCCACACCATACCTGACCCGTGAGGCAGGTCCATGTCCAGCCCTTGACCCACACCATACCTACACTGAGGCAGTCTCAGGTCCAGCCTTGACCCATACCATACCTGACTGTGAGGCAGGTCTCGGGTCCAGCCCTTGACCCACACCATACCTGACTGTGAGGCAGGTCTCATGCCCAGCCCTTGACCCACACCATACCTTACGTGGGGCTGTCTCATGCCCAGCCCTTGACCCATACCATACCTGACTGTGAGGCAGGTCTCAGTCAGCCCTTGACCCACACCATACCTGACTGTGAGGCAGATCAGTGTCCGTTTCCTGTGTATATCAAAGCACGATCCACTAACCCTTTTTTTTCCTGTCGACTGCTAGAATTTCCATTCCCAAATCCTTTGTGCTCTACCAAGGCGTAGTAACGTTTGTTTTGGGGGGGTTGATTAATCAGTTCAATACTACATTCAACAAGTTTTGAGGACATAGGCATGACTTGTGGACTCCTTGTGTTTCCTACGCCATTGCTGGGCACAGGAATAGGCAGTGAAATGCCCGACAGACGACAGGGAAAACAGGTCATGACGATTGTGCTTTTACTTAAAGTAAACAACACATCAGGAACATCTCCAAGTCAGGCACGTGTGTGCCTCAAGGGCTGATCCGTGCAGTGACATTGTTGACACGAGGCCTGATGTTTTTGACAGATTTTGACGCAGACATTTGACACGAGGCCTGATGTTCTGACAGATGTTGACGCAGACATTGTTGACACGAGGCCTGATGTTCTGACAGGTGTTAACGCAGACACTGTTGACACGAGGCCTGAGTTCTGACAGATGTTAACGCAGATTTGAGTGTAATAATGTACAGCTTTTGTGGCCGAATTCGCAGCTGTGGACTCGGACCAGTTTTAGCCATAGCCCGAGCCTGTAGCTTCTACACTGAAGTGCTACACTTCAATTAAAGTCAGCGCGTGGTGTAGTTCATGTCATGTACCACTCACAGTGAACCATGTTCTTTTACAGTGTTGGGACTTGCATGATGTGAGACAGCTAGCGGTTTTTACATACTACTCTTATCCCAGACAACAAAGCGTTTTCACATACTACTCTTATCCAAGACAACTAGCGTTTTCACATACTACTCTTATCCCAGACAGCTAGCCATTTTCACATACTACTCTTATCCCAGACAGCTAGCCCTTTTTACATACTACTCTTATCCCAGACAGCTAGCCATTTTCACATACTACTCTTATCCCAGACAAGCTAGCCATTTTCACATACTACTCTTATCCCAGACAGCTAGCCATTTTCACATACTACTCTTATCCCAGACAGCTAGCCATTTTTACATACTACTCTTATCCCAGACAGCTAGCGGTTTTTACATTTAACTCTTATCCCAGACAACTAGCGGTTTTTAACATACTACTCTTACCCCAGGCAGCTAACGGTTTTTACATACTACTCTTATCCCAGACAACTTGCCATTTTTACACACTACTCTTCTCCCAGACAACTACTTCTCTTCTAGACATCTAGCGATTTGTACATACTGTTCCTGTCCCAGACAGCTAGCGGTTGTACGTACTCCTCTCCGAGACAGCTACTTTTTCTACATGTTATTCCTCTCTCCCCCAGACAAATAGCACATTTACAAACAACTCCTCTCCGACATAACTATTGTTTTTACATACTATTCCTGTCGCAGACAACCAGGGATTTTACATTCTATTCCTCTTTCAGATAAGTAGCCATTTTACACAATACCACTCCTCTTTCATATAATTCAC
>CM031607.1:1835807-1838307 GCA_018398815.1 Conus ventricosus
GTGTGTGTGTGTGTGTGTGTGTGTGTGTGTGTGTGTGTGTGTGTGTGTGTGTGTGTGTGTGTGTGTGTGTGTGTATGTAGGCATGCATGTGTGTATGTATGTATGCATGTATGTATGTATGTATGTATGTATGTATGCATCCATTTATCTATTCATCCATTCGTTCAGGCAATTTTGCATTTGGGTGTGAGTGAGCGTGTGTGCTGCGTGCTTACGTCTGTAGGTTCTTGTCAGACGTATGGCTAAAGGTCAGACTTTGTATTAAAAAGAAAAATGCATGTCTACTGTATTAAGAAAAACGAAACAGTAGGAGAACGAGAAATGCGTTATACTCTCCACTCTCAGTAAGGTGAAGCCAGCGCTTTGTGCATTGTTCTGAACCACTGTGTGTCCATCCCTGGAATGATTTGGTTCAGGTCGTATGTCCGTTATTCATTGCACATATTTTCCCTCTCTGACTGTAAGTCCGACAAAGTCCAGGCCGGACAGAGCCACATGGTCATCGCTAAAATGACCTCAGCATGATTTCATTGGCCAGCATTGAGACAGCAAAACCTACAGATCACGTGACCTTTGTATTGTGTTCAGTTCATTTGCATAAATGATGTTGGGGGGTGGGGGTGGGGGTGGACGACGACTATAAACTTGATGATGTTCTGTTGAGCGAATGCCGTCACAAATTAGGCCTTAATAAATCAAAACTATTCAACTGTTTTTCTTCTTTTTCTTTGTTTTCTTTTTTTTTTTTCATGTCGAAACAAATTCACAAGCGAATGCCATCATAACCTTGGCTTTCACTGGGAATGAATCAGAACCACTTAGCTTTTTTCTTTTTCTTTTTTTTAATAACAAAAATAAATATGTAGAAGCCAATTCAGAAGGGAAAAAGTTTCACATGAAACTGTAAGCTTGTTTGCTTTTACAGAACAATGGAGGTATTTAAATCTAGAACTTCCGCTGAATTATAGGCAAGCGGAATATACATGTTTTTATTAACTTTTCTTTCGTTCCGTATCTAATTTTTGATGTGAAGCCGAGATACATTAATGTACAGCCGAAACGAGGGAAACACTCAGAAGAATGGAGGTATCGACTGGAATATATATATATATACAATGAACTAATAAATTCCAAGGATAAGTACCGAGCACCATTCCAGCAACTTACAGAGCAGCTTGGTGTTGCAATGACTGCAAGAAATATTGAATTATAAACAAAGCTTGCTCTTATGTCTTAGATTGTAGAAATAGGGGGAGATACGCATTCATATCTGTAGTGGTAGATAATTCTGCCTAACTAACAGTATGTGCTTGAGTGGGTGAATGGGGAAAAATAAAATAAATGCTTCTCAAAATGAGCCTTCAGCAAGCTTATATATATATATATATATATATATATATATATATATATATATATAATATATATATATATATATATATATATATATATATTATCTTTTTATATTTTCTACTTTTCACAAGAAAATGTAGCTTGTTTTGCTCTTTCATGATTTTCTTTTGCTTCTTAGGTGGCACCTTTGGTTGGTTTTTTGAAAACTCAACAAACATACTATGGTATTGCACACCAGCTTTTTCTGGGATAGCATTCTTCTTAAAACCGAAAAGGCAGACTTTCCGCGGTCACTGAGGAGAAACAATCAGGTTTCGAAATATCGGTATCTGACCAGGAGTTATATGTTAGTGGGTTTTCTCCCCATTGGAGATCGTCTCCCCCTTGGAGACTATAAGCTTTCTGAAGGCTCATTTTGAGAAGCATTTATTTTATTTTTCCCCATTCACCCACACAAGCACATACTGTTAGTTAGGCAGAATAATCTGCCACTGCAGGTATGAATGCTTATCTCCCTTATATATATCCCCGCATTTTTTCAATCAAAGACATAAGAGCAAGCTTTGTTATATATATATATATATATATATATATATATATATATATATATATATATATATATATATATGTTTTGTTTTGACCTATTAGAAATAAAATGATTCCGTGAGAACAGTCTAAAGCAGGAAACATTTCCCACTGGTGCACCGGTAATGAAGACAGGCGTTGCTTCCTTTTCATTCCCCGTTCACCCCCATCCCCTCCTCAAATTTCCCCCCTTTCCCCCCCTTCCTCCTCCTTCATTGTTTCCTCCTCTCCTCCCGCCCCCTTCCTCCCCCCCCCCTCCCGCATTTCCACCCAAATCCCACCCTCCCATTTTTTTCTTCTTTTCTTTTTATTTCATCCTCCCAACCTTTACCCTTCTCCCATCTTCTCCTGATCACCTTTCCTGGGTTTTCTAGTTTTTCTTTTTTTTTCTTTCTTTTCTTCTCTCTGTGTCTTGCTGGAGGTTACTCATCTCCTGTGGCTGTGATCAGGCACAAAGTGATGTGCAGGCAGCAGCAGCAGCAGCAGCATCGCCCGTATAGTGAGTGCCGTGACGACCATGGTACCAGCCATCAGCAAGGTCCGGCCAAAATCTGGGAATTCCCGC
>CM031607.1:1843307-1848307 GCA_018398815.1 Conus ventricosus
GACGACATGTTCCCCCACACACACATCCATGAAGACCATGGCATCTGACAGCATCTGACCTGCTTCAAGGCAGAGAGGACCAAGGCTTGCTGGCAGAGACCAGTCAGTCCGCCTCCGTTTTGTTTTTGTTTATCAACTCGCAGATTATTCAGAAGAAGAAAAAGAAGAAGAAGAAAGACAGAAAGAAAGGGAGAAAAGAAGACAGAAAGGAAGAAAAGAAGAAAGAAAGAAAGAAAGAAAGAAGGCAGGAAAGAAAGGAAGGGGAAAAAAAAGAAGAAAGAAAACAGGAGAGAAAGAAAGGAACGAAGGAAGAAAGAAAGAAGGAAAGGAAGGAAGGAAGGAAGAAAGAAGGAAAGGAAGGAAGGAAGGAAGGAAGAAAGGAAGGAAAGAAGAAAGAAGGAAAGAAAGAAGGAAGGAAGGAAGGAAGAAAGAAGGAAAGGAAGGAAGGAAGAAAGAAGGAAAGGAAGGAAGGAAGGAAGGAAGGAAGGAAAGAAGAAAAGAAAGAAACAAAGAAAAGAAGAAAGAAAGAAAAGAAGGAAGAAAGAAGGAAGGAAGGAAGGAAGGAAGGAAAGAAGAAAGAAAGAAACAAAGAAAAGAAGAAGAAAGAAAAAAGAAGGAAGAAAGAAAGGAAGGCAGGAAGAGAGAAAGAAAGGAGGGAAGAAAGAAAGGAATGAAGAATGAAAGAAAGAAAGAAAGGAAGCAAGAATGAAAGAAAGAAAGAAAGGAAGAGAGAATGAAAGAAAGAACGGAAGAAAGCGAGAAAGAAAGAAAGGAATGATGGAAGAATGAAAGAAAGAAAGAAAGCAAGAAATGAAGGAAGAAAGAAAGAAAGAAAGAAAGAAAGGCAGGAAGAAAGAAAGGAAGGAAGAAAGAAAGAAATGGAGAAAGGAAGGAAGGAAAGAAGAAAGAAAGGAAGGAAAAAGAAAGAGAAGGAAGAAAAAAAGAAAGAAAGAAAAAAGGAAGTAAGAAAGAAAGGAATGAAGAAGAAAGAAAGAAAGAAAGAAAGGAAGGAAGATAATGAAGAAAGAAAAAAAGAAAGGAAGGAAGAGTGAAGAAGAAAGAAGAAAAAGGAGGAAGAAGAAAGGAAAGAAGAAGAAAGAAGAAAGAAAGGAAGAAGGAAGAATGAAAGAAAAAAAGAAAGGAATGAAGAATGAGAGAAAGAAAAGAAAGAAAGGAGAATGGAAGAATCGAAAGAAAGAAAGAAAGCAAGAAAGAAGGAAGAAGAAGAAAGAAAGAAAGAAAGGAAGAAAGAAGGAAGGAAAAGAAAAAATAGAAAGGAAGGAAGGAAGAATGAAAAAAGGAAGAAATGAAGGCAGAAGAAAGAAAAAAAGAAAGAAAGGAAAAAAGGAGTAGAAAAAAGGAAAAGAATGAAAGAAAGGAAAAGGAAGAAAGAAAGGAAGAATGAAAGAAAGAAAGAAAGAAAGAAAGGAGGAAAGAAAGACAGGAAGTAAGGAAGAAAGAAGGAAAGGAACGAAGAAAGAAGGAAAGGAAGGAATGAAGAAAGAAAGGAAGGAAGTATGAAAGGAAAGAAGGAAGAATGAAAGAAAGAAAGGAAGAAAGGAAGGAAGCATGAAAGGAAAGACGGAAGAATGAAAGAAAGAAAGGAAGGAAGGAAGGAAGGAAGGATGGAGGAAAGGAGAAGAAAGAAAGGAAGGAAGAATTAAGAAAGGAAGAAAGAAAGAAGAAAAATTGAAGGAAGAATGAAAGAAAGAAAGAAAGGAAGGAAGAAAAAAGGAAGCAAGAAAGAAAGGAAGCATGAATGAAAGCAAAAAAGAAAAGCAGAGAGAAAGAAAGGAAGGAAGGAAGAAAGAAAGGAAGGAAGGAAGGAAGGAAGAAAGAAAGAAAAAAGGAAGGAAGGAAGAAAGAAAGAAAAAAGGAAGGAAGGAAGGAAGGAAGGAAGAAAGAAAGGAAGGAAGAATGAAAGGAAGGAAGGAAGAATGACAGAAAGAAAGGTAGGAAGGAAGAATGACAGAAAGAAAGGAAAGAAGGAAGAAAAAAGGAAGGAAGAATGTAAGAAAGAAAGCAAAAAAGAATGTAGTATCCTGACATGATTTCCCTTTGTGCCCCTCCGCTTGACATAGGCAGCCTGGTTCATTAAACATTTTGTCTCTCTCTCTCTGTGTCTCTGTCTCTGTCTGTCTGTCTGTCACTCTCTCTCTGCTGCTGCTGCTCTCTCTCTCTCTCTCTCTCTCTCTCTCTCTCTCTCTCTCTCTCTCTCTCTCTCTCTCTCTCTCTCTCGGTTCCGTGTGTTCCACACGCATGACATTTTCCACACCACCTGGGGAAGGAGGGATGTTCAATACAACAAAAGACATCTCGGGCGAAGAGAAGTTGAGCAGGAAGAGGGATGACACAGGTCACCTGACTTTAAGGGAAGGAAGAGGGGGAGAGGGCGGAGTGAGTGAAAAGTGTGAGGGGGGGGGGGGGTTGTGAACAGACGTGAGAGCGAAAGCCTATCTGAGAAGATGTTGCCAGTTGCGTTTGATGTTGGATAATGTTCAGAACTCCCCACCCCCACCCCCACCCCCACCCCCATCCCCTTCCATCTTCCTGTTTCAGAACATGAGCAGGCTGATGGTATACAATTCTCTGAATAAATGAAATAAACACATAAATAAACGAATCAAATAATTCAAAGAAATTGGCATCAAAACAGAATCATCATCAAAGATGGCGGGCATAATCTTCGGTTTATTAAAGAAATTGTTTGTTTGTTAGTTAGTTAGTTAGTTAGTTAGTTAGTTAGTTAGTTAGTTAGTTAGTTAGTGTGTTTGTTTTCTTCCTCATCAGATGTGCTGCCTCAGAGGCATTACTCTCACATCACTCATTATCCCTCCCCCTCCCTCTGTCCCCCTCTACATATCCAGTCCTGCTTGTCCCGGCCTGGTGCCGACAGCATTCAGTGTCTTCAGGACTCCCTCTGTCCCCCTCTACACATCCAGTCACTGGTGCCGACAGCATTCAGTGTCTTCAGGACCCCCTCTGTCCCCCTCTACACATCCAGTCAGGGTTGTCCCGCCCTGGTGCCGACAGCATTCAGTGTCTTCAGGACCCCCTCTGTCCTCCTCTACACATCCAGTCAGGGTTGTCCCGCCCTGGTGCCGACAGCATTCAGTGTCTTCAGGACCCCCACCAGAGAAGACACTGCACCGCTCACTGAGTCACCTCGGTGACATTCACCGTGAGTGAAGCCTCCTCCCCATTCTCCCCCCCCCCCCCCACCTCAGGGCTACACTCTACCCTAAGGGATACTGAGTCCCATCGTGGACAGGGCTACACTGTGTTAAGGGATACTGAGTCCCATCCTGGACAGGGCTACACTGTGTTAAGGGATACTGAGTTCCATCCTGGACAGGGCTACACTGTGTTAAGGGATACTGAGTCCCATCGTGGACAGGGCTACACTGTGTTAAGGGATACTGAATTCCATCCTGGACAGGGCTACACTGTGTTAAGGGATACTGAGTTCCATCCTGGACAGGGCTACACTGTGTTAAGGGATACTGAGTCCCATCGTGGACAAAGCTACACTGTGTTAAGGGATACTGAGTTCCATCCTGGACAGGGCTACACTCTGCCGCTTCTTTTCAACACACATCCTGGTGTCACTCAGGCCTGAGAGAAACAGACACCTGCAGTGTTGGTTGGGACATTTCCGCACCTATCAACTGGATGAAACTCTACCTGTGGTTCATCAAATGGATGAAACTCTACCTGTGGTTCATGAAATGGATGAAACTCTACCTGTGGTTCATCAACTGGGTGAAACTCTACCTGTGGTTCATCAACTGGGTGAAACTCTACCTGTGGTTCCAGTGTTCCCCTGGGAGCACACAGCACTGGCCACTTGGCGCGAGGAAGGAGGGGTGGAGGGGGGGGGGGGGGGTTGCTGGCGCCGAGGAAACGCCAGCCCTGACACTGCTGACTATATAATAATTGTTTCTGACATCGCTCCAACCGAGGCCCTCCCACACCGCGATCCGCAACGTTATCAGCGCTGTGCCAGGCCGGCTGGTTGGAGTGTGTGTGTGTGTGTGTGTGTGTGTGTGTGTGTGTGTGTGTGTGTGTGCGTGCGTGCGTGTGTGTGCGTGTGTGTGTGTGCGTGCGTGTGCATGTGTGTGTGTGTGTGTGTGTGTGTGGGTGTATTTCTGTGTGAGAGACAGAGACAGAGACAGACAGACAACAGATAGACAGACAGACGGACACACAGACAGACGGACAGACCTACAGACAGAGACCTTCATACAATACATATGGATTTGCAGTCAGACAACAGAGAGATCTGTGGAATCGAGCGAGTAGTGCTGGTGCGTTCGTATTTGTGGGTCTCTGAATCACACACACACACACGCTCGCGCGCACGCTACGAACACACACACACACACACACACACACACACACACACACACACACACACACAGAGGAAAAGATTCGAAGCCAGAAGAAAAAAAAGAAGAAAAAAAAACAGACAAGTAAACATAGAAACAAACAGAAACTGTTTATACGGCTGAGCCGTTTTGCTTGTAAACTGAACAGCCATGTGGACAGCCTGACACCTACACTGTAAACTGAACAGCCATGTGGACAGCCTCACACCTACACTTGTAAACTGAACAGCCATGTGGACAGCCTGACACCTACACTGTAAACTGAACAGCCATGTGGACAGCCTGACACCTACACTGTAAACTGAACAGCCATGTGGACAGCCTGACACCTACACTGTAAACTGAACAGCCATGTGGACAGCCTCACACCTACACTTGTAAACTGAACAGCCATGTGGACAGCCTGACACCTACACTGTAAACTGAACAGCCATGTGGACAGCCTGACACCTACACTGTAAACTGAACAGCCATGTGGACAGCCTGACACCTACACTGTAAACTGAACAGCCATGTGGACAGCCTCACACCTACACTTGTAAACTGAACAGCCATGTGGACAGCCTCACACATACACTGTAAACTGAACAGCCATGTGGACAGCCTGACACC
>CM031607.1:1853307-1865865 GCA_018398815.1 Conus ventricosus
CTCACACACACAGACACACACACAAATAGGCAACACATAATTATACGCGCGCCTTTGTGTGTGTTTGTGTGTGTGTGGTGTGTGGGGGGTGGGGGGGTGGGGGGGTGGAAGGGTTCGGGGTGCGGGTAGGGGTAAGTGTGAGCATGCGCATTCTCGATCCTTTTCTGTCAACCTCCTCGCCTGCTGAGTTGTGTGGGCCGTTCGCTCTTCCTTCCACTGTGTAAACTGTACTCGTTGAGAATGAATCTTCCAGCAGCCACATGTCACAGCTATACTGGCTGACTCACGGTCATCGGACAAGTCGGAGTAGTGATACATAATGTATGCTTTCTTCCTAGTTTTATATACACACACACACACAGACTAGTCGCGAGCGACTGTATCCCCCACCCCTCCCTCCCCCTCCCACATACACACACACACAGCACACGCACAAAGCACGCGCGCGAGCGCGCGCAAAACTGCTTCACCCACTTTTCTCGTGCTTTACGTGCATCGCTTGAGTTGGTTCACGTGCAAACGGAGAACTACAGTAAAAGCATCATGGGCAAATATCTGTACACACACGCACGCACACAAGCTAAAGGCTTTGTATTGTGTGCGAGGACAGTGTGTTAATACATTTAGGACTTTGGCAAGAGCGGCGGTGGGTCCAGTGGGAGAGGGGTGGGGCGTGGGGGGGGGGGGGGGGAGGGAGCGGGAAGTGTGTGTGTGGGGGGGGGGGGGGATGAGCCCCACACTCCTTTTTTTTTAAATATCTGAGCCTGAAATGAAAGTCTTGCCGCTAGTACTGATTTCATTCATGACCAAAGGGGGTCAGCGGCGGTAGTGGTGGGGGGGGGGGGGGGGGGGGGGGGGGTAAGGGGACTTGACGTTTCACTCACCCGCCACATCCTCCATCCTCATTCGCAGCAACATAGGCCTGTCACGCTCTGTTGTGGGTATCACATATGTCGGCGACCGTGCCCGTGAAACGCTTCCGCGTCCCGTTCAACGGTGTCAAGCCGGTGGACTTGAAACACAGAAAACTGTTGTAAAGCTCAATAATTTTTCATCTTCTCTCTCTCTCTCTCTGAAGGAAAGTGTACTTGTGTGGTGTTTGGGGAGTTGGCTGGGGTTGTGGTGAAAGGGGGGGGGGGGGGGGAGGGGGATAGTGAGATAAATGTCCGATCGACCAAGGTTGTTCACCGCCAAAAACGCGTTAAGTGTTGGGCGTGTGTATGTGCAGGAAAATGTGTATGCAACATAGTTTTGTGTGTGTGTGTGTGTGTGTGTGTGTGTGTGTGTGTGTGTGTGTGTGTGTGTGTGTGATTGCGCGCGCGCGCAAGCGTGTGTGTAATACACGCGCCCCACACACACACACACACACACACACACACACAACACACACAAGCGCGCGCGCGAACACACACACACACACACACACACACACACACACACACGCGCGCGCGCGCGCGCGCGCGCACGCGCGAATGCGCACACACACACACACCACACACACGCACGCACACACAATCTCAAGCCGAGTGGTCCGCACGCCGTCAGCGAGCAAAGATGACCTTGACACAGAACTCGATGTAAACAAACGCCTGCCCTTTATTTGCATATCAGAGAACCTCCGTCAAGGTCGTTCCCTCCCAAACATCCAATGAAATCGCCTTCTCTAGACGGCCACGGGGCGGCAGCGAATCAGAGAGGACTTTACATTTCCCCAGCGCCACTTCTGGCGGGGAATAGGACACACCTCCTTCCACGATCAAAACAACCAGCTCGCTGACAGCCGACCACAGAAGGCGAACTTATCTCTATAGGATGCCAGCACTCTCTACGGTGACAGCCACTGGTACTGCATTGTCGGCATAGTAGCAAAGTCTCGCAAGATGCCCAACAATCGACATCAACGTAATCACCGGCACAGAGAGGAAGACGCGCACAATAATAACCAGCAAGCACTGGCCGTGTGCAGCACACGCGAGCGTGAGGCGGGGCCGGGCCTGTCAATGCGCCTACGGGGAACCACACGCATCAAAACGACAACGCCGGCGCTCGGGTCCACAAGTGTTGCACTCCGGGCTGTGTCGGTCCCCGGACGATCCGATTGACCCGGAAGAGCCCTTCGACGCCGTGAAGGTCCAGTGCAACAATGAGAGCTGCTCGGAAGGGTGCTGGATGCACAAGGATTGCTTCGACGACTTCGAGTTGTCGGTCCTGGCCTACCTGCGTTCGTGCGGGCGGGCCCGCAGCTGGAGCGAGAAGCAGCGGCTCCAGAACCTGTGGACCAAGAAGGGCTACGACCTGGCCTTCAAGGCCTGCGACTGCAAGTGCGGCCGGGGTCACCTGCGGAAGGACCTGGATTACGTGCCGGTGCCCTTCAACGACAACGCCAAGAAGCACAAGAAGCACAAGAAGAAGAACGACAAACCGATGCCCGTAGTCAGCACCACGCACAAGGCCAACAGCCACAGCAATCATGGAGGCCATCTGAGCGGCAGTGGCACCGCCACCCCTCCTCGTCCACACCACCACCACCACCAACTCCTCCACGAACGCCATCGCCGCCGTCACGAATGGCCCCCGCGGTCATCAGAACCACGGCAACAGCAACAGCGGAGGACGTGAGAAGAAAGGCAAGAAGTGTTCGACGATAGCGAAGGGTCAGGACGGGCTGAGAAGTGACAGCAACGGCAACAGTTTGCAGCAGACCCAGCCTGCTGTAGACAACCACCCCAAGTCGGCAGCAACTCCCATCGGCAACAACATGCACCACCTCACCACCTCCAACGGCACAACTGTCCTCCAGGGCACGCTGTCCGGGGGTCACCACCCACAGCTGCGGCTGCGCACCAACAGCGTCAGCAGCACGGGCAGCGCCGGCAGCCACAGCAGCAGCAGCTTCCCCAGCTCAGCAGGGTCAGCGTCGCCTATCTCCTCCTCCCCAGTCAGCGGAGACATGTTCTTCAAGAGCCGCAAGTCCAGCGACGCTTCCAGTGACGGTGAGCCCACATCGGTGACTGGCTTCAGACATCGCATGGACCTCTCCGCCTTCGCTGCCCTGCCGCGCAGCAAGCAGAACCCCTACCACATTCGCATGGAGGATGCTAGCACCTTGGTGTATTCCTTCGCCTCCTACACCCAGGCCGCCTCCAAGGCCTATCCCTGCCTGAGCTGGCTGCGGAGGCTGGCAGTGTGACCTGGAGACCAGGAACTTTGTGCTGACCAATCTGCTGAGCAAGAAGACCAGCTGTGCCCGCTGTGCCCTCTGCAAGACGGTGCTGCCAGTCTTTGACTGCTTCCCCCTGCTGGACGGAACCTTCTTCCTGTCCCCGCAGTCCTATGATGAAACCGCCGTTCAGGTACTTGGCTTTTTTAAAATCTTTGTCATTTTCCCACATATATGTTTGTCTATCTTTTGAATATATTGATGGGCAGAAGTTATGCAGGTAGACAACATATCATTGTCAGTGTGTGCAGTGTTCTATAAGAACATAATGTTGAATTTGTCATTTTTGTTTTGTTTGATTTATCCATCATCTTTATGATTTTGTGGTTGGAACTGGTGAATTTGCCATTAGTTCCCATTGCTAGCATGTTACTCCAATGTGCAAAATGCATGCTGTGTATTATCATTGCTAGCATGTTACTCAAATGTGCAAAATGCATGCTGTGTATTATCTTGTTTTGTGTAGGCTACTGGTCTTTTTATGCTTCTTTGATCATATTTAAAATGCCCATGAAAATTTTGGTATATTATTCATTTATTTTTAAAGTGCGCACATATGCAAGCATTCATGCGTGTACTCACTCACGTGTGCATGCACTCATGCATGCATGCACACACACACACACACACACACACACACACACACACACACACACACACACACACATGATTGAGCGGTCTAAAGATGAGCTAGAATGGTTTTTATTGCTTTAGAAATGATAGGAGAATATGTAATGGTATGATATATATATATATATATATATATATATATACTATATTATATATATATATATTTTTTTTTTTTTTTTGTAACAGTGTTCATAATAATCATTGAACTCCACTCTACAGTAAATGAGAGGTAAAAGGTTGCATCTTTTAATAATGTCATGGGTGGTGATTTGTATGTCATGCTTCATGTCCAATATATTTTTTACAATTAATTTATTTAATAAATGGTAGTAATTTTTCACGTTCTTTATCACTGGTCTGACTACTTCCGGAATTAGATATTGTTTACCTCTTCTTTTAACAAGCATTAATATATGGTGAATGTAGGAGCCCTTCGGAAAGTAAATTACTATACAAGGTTGAAGTGGTGCCGACTTTCCTGCCTTGTCATGAACTTTGCCTTTTCTGCTACTTTTCATAATTGTTGTAATGATGATGGTTGAGACGGTATATAGATGTGTACCTTTTTGTGTTTACAAAGACTTTGAACTGATTGACATTTTGCGTATTTGAGGGGACTTTAATCTATTCCAAATCGTTTTGTTGTTACAGGTGATTTGGGATGGGCGCCTGCAGTTTCTGAACGCAGCCTGCTTGTCCTGCCTGGAGGGGCACAATGTGATCAAGTGTCTGGCCTGCAAGCACCCATGGGAAGGCTGCAACTTGGTGGTCGGCTCCATGTACACCTACGACATCTTTGCAGCCATGCCCTGCTGCCAGAAGCGCCTCACCTGCAAGTGTTGCCGCCGCGCCGTCGTGGACATCACCAAAGGTTTGGAGTTCTACTCCCAGTACTCCCAGATGATAATCTGCCCTTACTGCAAAGCCAATGACTATCATTTTATTCGCAGCCTCTCCGAAACGTTCACAGTGCCGGAGGAAGGTGCCGGGCAGTGCAGCCTATATGTCACTGATGGCGTAGAGGAAGATTTCTAGTTCCATCACCACCACCACCTCTGGACTCTCCTCTGGACAGCTTCCCATTTTTCCATTATGGACACGGACGGTTGGTTTGTGTTAATCATACACATTGTCCTGCTGGTTTTCTTCGTTGAGCAGTCATCTGTCATTGCTAAAACTGTTATCAGGGGGTGCAGTGAAATTCATCATGTTTTGCTTTTTCTTCTTCTTCTTCAGCATCCGTGGAAATGAGTATTCTGCAAGTTTTTCCATTCTACATATTTTTTCATGTTTCTCGGCAGAGTTGGTAAAGGATTTTTTTTCTACACGTGCGTATTTGGAGCAGTGACCTCACATGTCAATATGCAGAACCTGGGAAGAAGCACAGAACATGTTCACTTCCTTACTGTACTGTGAATTTGCAGCAAGTGTTCTTTCATTTCCTGCCAGAAAAAAAGAAACATTTATCAATGTGCTATTGTTTCTTCAAATTTCTCTCTCTGTCTGTATCTGTTTCTCTCTCTCTCTCTCTCTCTCTCTCTCTCTCTCTCTCTCTCTCTGTCTGTGTCTTAAACACACACACACACACACACACACACACACACACACACACACACACACACACACATTGAATTTAACCACTCTGATCAAGATCAATTCAACTGCTGTTCGGTCAGCAAAGTAGGCTGAATCGTAGCCACTTGATCTCTTGTAGTTTTGAGATAGCACTCTCTGGTTTGTTTCCTTCTTTTTGCTGCTGGCGATGAAGGTTATAGTATTACAATCTCAGACATACAGGCTGTTCATGAGACGAACAGATGGCACACAGCAGCCACATAAAAGTCGGTACAGCTATTCATTATGTATAGCACATTGTATTAAACCTGTTAGCATATATAGCACATTGTATTAAACCTGTTAGCATATATTGCGCCAGGGGTTCCATTTATTGCAAAATTTTGCGTAATTATTGAATTTTTCTGCCTTCCTACGCATTTTTTTCGCGGCCGTGCGTTTAGCGACGCAATTTTCCCAGGACCCTGTTCTCAACCGCAAGCCTATGTCAGAGGGGCAAAACACGGCACAGACCTACAGCAGACTGCTTGACACCGCCAATTAGTGATAGTGCGTGCACATTTTACTCTGTGGCACTCGCTGACTTTTTGCTTGATCAAGAATGTTCCAAAACGCCTCATCCTTTCTCCCCTCGAAATAAAATGGAATCTTTCCCGCGTCTGCGATGGTGCCATCTTCCAATCGGAATACGTTATGACTTCCCACGCACACACGATCATCCCACATGATTCTGGATGCCAGAGTGCGCCCATTGATGGGAACTTTACCGTGGTCACAGCGTGTACAGTTTACTTTGTTACACATTTTTTTCAGCGCTGACACAATTTTTGCGGAGGCGTGCGTTTCTTGACGCAAAAAACTAAAAAGTCAGTGGAACCCCTGTAGCGCATTGTATTAAACCTGTTAGCATATATAATAGCACATTGTATTAAACCTGTTAGCATATATAGCGCATTGTATTAAACCTGTTAGCATATATAGCGCATTGTATTAAACCTGTTAGCATATATAGCGCATTGTATTAAACCTGTTAGCAATCATGCCTGTAGCCAGTGCAAACATCCAACCTTGGGATGTACACAAGTCAGTCACCAGGGGGACAACACAAGGGGGACAACACACTCTCACTGTTATCAATCCATTTTTTGCTTTCTGTTGTGAATTTCAGCCGGTTTCAACCATAAGTCTGATACAGGTTTGTTATGGAATACTTTGTGGTTTGAAATCCGGATAGAGAGAAAATGTCAGAGTAAAAATAAATCATTTGAATTGTGGTTTTGAAATGGTGGTGAAGGAGGCAGGGGAGATAACCGTTACTGTGATAGTGTGAACTGGAGTGGGTCTAACAATCTCATGCCACAGCGTAGTCCACATGGTTCTTGGCTTCAGACATGGCTTTCATTTGTTGTGTATACTCAAACTCTAACCTAGTTGTGTATACTCAAACTCTAACCTAATCAACATAGGTTTATTGTAGATAGATTTATTATCGTTTGTCTGCACGTTTTGCTTTCAGGTGTTAAAATGAGCAGCTTTGCGGTTTTCAATGTTGAAGCTGCATTGTTGAGAGTAGAGTCAGATCATTGTTGAGAGTAGAGTCAGATCATTGTTGAGAGTAGAGTCAGATCATTGTTGAGAGTAGAGTCAGATCATTGTTGAGAGCAGAGTCAGATGTGAAGACAGCAGATAGATGATGATGCTGTGCTTTGACACTAGGTTTGAATCTCTGGCAGAAGTGAAAATATGTTTCCCAGTTAAAGACTGTTTTCACTTGTCTTCATGATACAAGACACCTGCAGGCAGTGCTTTCACATATGTGAGGTGCCACACTGCAGCATTGGAGTCAGTGTTCATGAAACCTGAGCTTGACAAAGATCGAATTTTGTTAGGTAAATTTGCGCAATTATGAAGTTAGATTACACATTGAGGAGGATCAGTAAACATGGTAAGAATGACCACCAATTCATTCTTACTATTTCGACTGTTCACAACAGCTTTATGTCTTAAAATTCAAATTCTTGCTTGAAAATGTGTATCAAACTGTACGTAAATGTTTTTGCATTTTGAAATTGTGGAGAAATTTTGCAGTCTTAACACAGAACAAGTTAGTGAATGCTGAAACAGTAACAATGGAGATATTGTGGGGCGTGGAATACAATGTACTCATTCTGTATTAAGAGAGCACACCTGGTACCTGCAGTTAAGAGTTTTGCTTTTATTTATTTTGTTTTCGTTTTTCTTTCTTTATTGACCGAGACAAAAATAGGTACCATGTGATGAAATACATGTATAACAATCAGTTTTTGGCCCTGGTGAAAAAGTTCAGTCACAAGGTCAAAAGTTCAGTCACAAGGTCAAAAGTTCAGTCACAAGGTCAAAATGTAAACGCATCACGCCGAGCAACACCTGTTTAACATACAGCACAAAACGCAAGTGAAGAGTCGACTAGTGTGTTTTCTTCCTGTGTCGCAAACAACAGACATTCAACAAACAAAATGATATTACCCTGAAGATTATTGGTAGATTATTAATGGTGATTTGAGAGGGTGAAATGATGGCGGTTCAGAAATAAGCAGGGAGAGTGGAACAGGCAGTATGAAGAAATGAACTGGATCTCTTCGGTGTTTAGTACTGCAAAATGTCTGTGAACAACTTCAGTCAAAAGTTGAAACTGATATAGAATCGTGATTTTTGTGGTTATTTTACACTCGCACACATACACACACACACTTGCGTGCGCACGCACACGCACACACACACACAACACACACACACACACACACACACACACACACACACATTCGCACGTACTTACACACAAGCATGCACACACACTTGAATACATGTACACACTCACACACACAAACATACGCAGTTGAAACTCCTACTCTGTAATGCCATGCAAACAACTCTGAAACTGGATGTGATGATTGGACTGACGAGCACTCCTGTGTGGGACCTTGATGTCTGGAAGGCCATAAAAGCATCTCGTGTCATTGAAAGGCAGCTACCATGGAGTGATCATGTCTCTCTTGGCTTCATAGCATACTGCAAAGTATTCACACTGTATATGTACATACCTTTGTACCCCATTGTTCCACGGGTTATGTCCTCGTGTGTCCAGTCATTGTCTCAAGCTGGAGGTGTGTGTGTGTGTGTGTGTGTGGTCCTTCTTAACTTTGGCTTGCAGCAGGTGTTGTGTATCACCTGGTGAGTCAGAAATGGATCAGCATGTGGATGGAGGGCCAGTAAGTTGTGGCAGGTCAAGGAAACTGTGGTATTGGTGAGGAGCTACAGGGAGTGGTTGAATGTAGTGGTATTGGTGAGAAGCTATAGGGAGTGGTTGAATTAGTGGTATTTGTGAGAAGCTATAGGGAGTGGTTGAATGTCATGGTATTGGGGAGGAGCTATAGGGATGGTTGAATGTAGTGGTATTGGTGAGGAGCTATAGGGAGTGGTTGAATGTCATGGATTGGTGAGGAGCTATAGGGAGTGGTTGAATGTAGTGGTATTGGTGAGGAGCTATAGGGAGTGGTTGAATGTAGTGGTATTGGTGAGGAGCTACAGGGAGTGGTTGAATGTCATGGTATTGGTGAGTAGCTACAGGGAGTGGTTGAATGTAGTGGTATTTGTGAGGAGCTATAGGGAGTGGTTGAATGTAGTGGTATTGGTGAGGAGCTACAGGGAGTGGTTGAATGTAGTGGTATTGGTGAGGAGCTACAGGGAGTGGTTGAATGTCATGGTATTGGTGAGGAGCTGTAGGGAGTGGTTGCATGTCAAAGAAGAGTTCAGCTGATGGTGTTGAGTCACTGCAGCGTTGAACGATCTGGTGTGTTATGAAGTTGGCGCTGATTTTTAGAGGCCATGGAGAGAGGAGAGCGCTTTGGGAAGAAATGATTTGGCATCACGACTGTTGGCTCTGTGTCATGCCCAGTGTCATGTTGGTCTTTGTGAGATAATGCAAGCCATTTTGTGTGTGCGTGTGTGTGTGGTATGTGTGTGTGTACACATGTGTTTGTATGTGTATTCTTGTAAAGTTTATGTGTTGAAACATGAAAAGAGAAGAATGGTGGTTGAAATGTTTCACTTTTTATGTTCAACTGTGTGGAGACATGTGTGCATCGCTGTATAGTGTATATTTTGAAACTTGAAGGAGGAGAAGTGATGAGTTTGAATATTTCACTCTGCATTTTCAATCTATGTCGAGTCGTAGATCATACAAACAAGCATATGTAATTGTTTTGAAAATTTCAAGTCTTCAAACTCTTTATATTTTTCACTTCTTCTTCTCCTTCCAATTTGATTTCTTCCCAGTTACAGTTACCGACCCATTTTCATGTCTGATCTTTGCACTTTGTCAATGAAAAAAAAAGAAAAGAATTGGACAAACCAGCAAACAAACAGAAAGAGAAACGAACAATGATAAGAACAACAACAAACCCCCCTGTACACCAAATGTTACAGGTAAAATACAATTTCAAGGTGGTGCAAAGAGTTTGCTTGGCATTGATGCTGTACACTGACCTCCAGTTTGTGAGTAGATGAGTAGACATCATTAAGACACTGCATGGGACATGTACTGAAAAACTATTGTCATCTACATTTTGCTGTGGCACAATAATGTGACTTGGGAGTCAAATTTCTCATTGTGAAACATTTTGCCCTGACAAGGAGATGTGGGGTGGAGAAGACCAAGAGAAGGTGAAGTCACTGTAATGATGCAAATAGTATACAGCCGTTTCCTTTCAATTGACAGAGGAAGGTGAAGGCACTATACATGATGCAAATAGTATACAGCCGTTTCCTTTCAGTTGACAGAGGAAGGTGAAGGTGCTGTACATAATGCAAATAGTATACAGCCGTTTCCTTTAATTTTGCATCAGTTTCAGCAATGTTTTGCACTGGGTATAGGAAGTGTGCATATATATACAAAAATGGAGCGTCCTAAGTTTTTTCCAGATGGAGATGTTGGACTGATGCAAAGTGATCAAATAATGTTTTATAAAATCTGTTAAAAATCTGAATGTGTTGTGGGGAATAAGTTTTTTTTAGAACTTGTGGTGTCTAACCCCCCCCCCTCCCCCTCCTCCATGCAGCAGTGTTCGTTTGTGTGATATGATGGGTTCTTTTAAAAGTGTAATTTTGTAATTTTTTTTTTTGGTACTTGATTTAATCAAGGTAATACCCAAAATGACAGACAAGGGAGGTTACATTGAATTTAAAACTAATTCACATTTTACACTAGTTACATGGAGTTTTGTTTTCTTTTTCTTTATATCTTTTTCTTTTCTTCTTTCGTTTGATTTGTGAACATTCTTGGTTATAACTATATGAAAAATCGTGCATCGTAGCATGCTCTCCTTTGGTCAGTGATTCTGTTATTGCTTCTGTTTCTGTTGGTTGGTTGGTGATTCTGTTGGTACATGTACCCGGGGCTTAAAGTGTTTTCATTTATGAGTGATGTACATCAGAAGATCGGGCTTTTCTTTCCCTGATAGAGTATGTAATCATGGGTTTTGTTACGGACTGGTTACAGTAACAGCAGTTGTCTCCCTTTCAAATGTTATTTGGTTTCTTGTGTGTGAGGTACACACAGTCAGTTTTGTTAGCTGTTCAGTTTATCTTTGGTGTTTTTTTTTCTAATGATACACATTGGTAATCTAACATTGTGGCGACAAGGGTCTATAATGTGGGCATGGATGCGCTTGTGTTCACACATGTAAATGGATATGTATGGAACATAATAGCACCAGTGCAGTGTATGTGAAATGGTCTAGGTGGTCACCAAAGTCCTGTCAGTCTGTGGCGTATTGTTTGTGCTGGAGAGGGAGGATGCTGGAGAGGGAGGAAGGAGAGAGGCAAGAGAAGGGAGAGTGGAGTGTGGTGTGGAGGAGTGAATGGGTGTTGGGGGGGGGGGGGGGGGGGCGGAGCTTCCTAAATTTCTCTCACAAGTTTTAATATTCCTTTGAAAAAATGAAATAAATAAAGGAAAAGTGTCAGATTATGTTCTAAACTGAAAGTCTTGACATTCCGCTTGTTTGGACATTTTTGGTCTGTATTTTGGTAAAAATTGACCCTGCCCGAAACCCTATTCTCCCTATTCTATGACCCTTTGCCCTCCTCACTGTCATAACTTTAAATACAAATTTGGTCATAGAACAACTTGTTCTATGACCAAATTTCAACAGAGCGGTCTGTGTCACTTGTTCAACAAGTGACACAGACCGCTCTGTTGAAGTTTTAGGAAACAAACCAACAAGCAGCCCCTTACTTATTGAGTCAAGATGAGCTTTGTGGGCTCCAAAAATTCAGTTTTTGTAGAGATATAAAAAAGAAAGAAGAAAAATTCTGTAGTCTGTGAACACTGTATAAAGGCTTGCAATCCTATGGGTGTTGTTTGAAAAGAAATGGATGCATTATGTATGTGATCACTGAAGCATGTAAGTCATTGAAATGCAATGTGTCTTTATTTTGTTGTTGTTGTATTTTTCTTCTGACAAAATAATGGGGTCTGGCATCCAGCCACCGGTTGACTGGGGGGAAGGAAAACCAATGAAGGAAGAGAGAGAGGTCCCTGGGTAAGATAAGATAATGTTGCTTATAGCCCAGCCCACCTCAAAGGGCCACATCAGGGCTGAGGTGCTTGGGTAGGTTAAAAAAAAAAGATGAGCATATGTACACAAGTTATGGCGTTGCAACAGTTTGTGCAAGCACAGTAAAGCAGTTTATCTGTAATGGGTATGTTCTTTCTTCTGAAACGTAATGATTCTTGCTGTAGCTTTTTCTTTTTCTCTCTTTTAAAATTTCTTCTTTTTTTTTTATAGCTTTGGTCTCTTTCTGTCTTTTCTATTTTTTAAGTGGACAAAATCAACTGACATTGTTATCAAGTCGGTCTTCAATGTTTGCTCAGCAAATATCTGGAGTCTTTTATCACTTGATTCTGAGAGAGAAAAAAGGTTGTTGTACATGCATGCACAACACACACACACACACACACACACATGCGTGCGTGCGCATGCACCCACACACACGCACACGCACAGGCGCATGCATGCACTCACACACCACACGCAGATACACACACCAGAAACACCGTCCCTCCTCTCTGTTGAACCCAGTCTTATTCTGTCTTA
>CM031607.1:1865965-1870965 GCA_018398815.1 Conus ventricosus
CAAATTCATTACTATTTCGTTAAAAAGAGTTTTTTTGCTTTATCCTTAGTAATTTTTTTGCATTTTGAAATTGTGGAAAAATTTTGCTCTTAACACAGACATTTTAGTGATGTGAAACAAACAATGGAGATATTTGGGCAAATAAAATGTATCTTCTGTATTAGAAGCACACTTGGTACTGCAGTTAGAGTTTTGCTTTTTTATTTTTTTCGTTTTCTTTTTTATGACCGAACAAATTAGTCCTGTGATGAAATCATGTATAACATCATTTTTGGCCCTGGTGAAAAAGTTCAGCAAAAGGGTCAAAAGTTCAGTCAAAAGGGTCAAAAGTTCAGTCACAAGGTCAAAATGTAAACGCATCACGCCGACCCAACACCTGTTTAACCATACAGCACAAAACGCAAGTGAAGAGTCGACTAGTGTTTTCTTCCTGTGTCGCAAACAAAGACATTCAACAAAACAAAATGATATTACCCGAAGATTATTGGTAGATTATTAAGGGTGATTTGAGAGAGGTGAATGATGGCGGTTCAGAAAAAAGCAGGGAGAGGGGAACAGGCAGTATGAAGAATGAACTGGATCTCTTCGGTGTTTATACTGCAAAATGTCTGTGAACAACTTCAGTCAAAAGTTGAAACTGATATAGAATCGTGATTATTGTGGTTATTTTACACTCGCCACATACACACACACACTTGCGTGCGCACGCACACGCACAAAACACACACACACACACCCCACCCCACAAAAACCACACACACATCGCACGACTTACACACAAGCATGCACAAAACACTTGAATACATGTACACACTCACACACACAAACATACCATTTGAAACTCCTACTCTGTAATGCCATGAAAAACAACTCTGAAACTGGATGTGATGTTTGGACTGACGAGCACTCCTGTGTGGGACCTTGTTGTCTGGAAGGCCTTTAAAAGCATCTCGTGTCATTGAAAGGCAGTTTACCATGGAGTGATCATGTCTCTCTTGGCTTCATAGCATACGGCAAAGTATTCACACTGTATATGTACATACCTTTGTACCCCATTGTTCCGGGTTATGTCTCGTGGCCCAGTCATTGTCTCAAGCTGGAGGGTGTGTGTGTGTGTGTGTGTGGTCCTTCTAACTTTGGCTTGCAGCGGGTGTTGTTATCCCCTGGTGATCAGAAATGGATCAGCTTTGTGGATGGAGGGCCAGTAAGTTGTGGCGGGTAAAGGGAAAAACGTGGAAATTTGGTGAGAGCTACAGGAGTGGTTAAATGTAGTGGTATGGTGAGAAGCTATGGGGAGTGGTGAATGTAGTGGTATTTGTGAGAAGCTATAGGGAGTGGTTGAATGTCATGGTATTGGGAGGAGCTAAAAGGGAGGGTTGAATGGTGGTATTGGTGAGGACTATAGGGAGTGGTTGAATGTCAGGGATTGGTGAGGAGCTATGGGGAGTGGTTGAATGTAGGGGAAATTGGGGTGAGGAGCTATGGGAGTGGTTGAATGTAGTGGTATTGGTGAGGAGTACGGGGAGTGGTTGAATGTCATGTATTGGTGAGTAGCTACAGGGAGTGGTTGAATGTAGTGGTATTTGTGAGGAGCTATAGGGAGTGGTTAAATTTGTGTGTATTGGGTGGTTGGAGTACAGGGAGTGGTTGAAGTAGTGGTTTTGGTGAGGAGCTACGGGGAGGGGTTGAATGTCTTTGGTATTGGTGAGGAGCTGTAGGGAGTGGTTGCATGTCAAAGAAGAGTTCAGCTGATGGTGTTGAGTCACTGCAGCGTTGAACGATCTGGTGTGTTTTGAAGTTGGCGCTGATTTTAGAGGCCATGGAGAGAGGAGAGCGCTTTGGGAAGAAATGATTTGGCATCACGACTGTTGGCTCTGTGTCATGCCCCAGTGTCATGTTGGTCTTTGTGAGATAATGCAACCCATTTTGTGTGGGTGTGTGTGGTTAGTGTGTGTGTACACATGTGTTTGTATGTGTATTCTTGTAAAGTTTTATGTGTTGAAACATGAAAAGAGAAGAATGGTGGTTGAAATGTTTCATTTTTTTATGTTCAACTGTGTGGAGACATTGTGAATCGCTGTATAGTGTATATTTGAAACTTGAAGGGGGAGAAGTGATGAGTTTGAATATTTCACTCTGCATTTTTCAATCTATGTCGAGTCGTAGATCATACAAAAAAGCATATGTAATTGTTTTGAAAATTTCAAGTCTTCAAACTCTTTATATTTTTCACTTCTTCTTCTCCTTCCAATTTGATTTCTTCCCAGTTACAGTTACCGACCCATTTCATGTCTGTCTTTGCACTTTGTCAATGAAAAAAAAAAAAAAAAGAATTGGACAAACCAGCAAACAAACAAAAAGAAAAACGAACAATGATAAGAACAACAACAAACCCCCCTGTACACCAAATGTTACAGGTAAATACAATTTCAAGGTGGTGCAAAGAGTTTTGCTTGGCATTGATGCTGTACACTGACCTCCAGTTTGTGAGTAGATGAGTAGGGCATCATTAAGACACTGCATGGGACATGTACTGAAAAACTATTGTCATCTACATTTTGCTGTGGCACAATAATGTGACTTGGGAGTCAAATTTCTCATTGTGAAACATTTTGCCCTGACAAGGAGATGGTGGGTGGAGAAGACCAGAGGAAGGTTTAAGTCACTGTAATGATGCAAATAGTATACAGCCGTTTCCTTTCAATTGACAGAGGAAAGGTGAAGGCACTATAAAATGATGCAAATAGTATACAGCCGTTTCTTTCAGTTGACAGAGGAAGGTGAAGGTGCTGTACATAATGCAAATAGTATACAGCCGTTTCCTTTAATTTTGCATCAGTTTCAGCAATGTTTTGCACTGGGTATAGGAAGTGTGCATATATATACAAAAAATGGAGCGTCCTTAAGTTTGTCCAGATGGAGATGTTGGACTGATGCAAAGTGATCAAATAATGTTTTATAAAATCTGTTAAAAATCTGAATGTGTTGTGGGGAATAAGTTTTTTTTAGAACTTGTGGGTGTTTTAACCCCCCCCCCTCCCCCTCCTCCATGCAGCAGTGTTCGTTTGGGGTTTATATGATGGGTTCTTTTTAAAAGTGTAATTTTGTAATTTTTTTTTTGGTACTTGATTTAATCAAGGTAATACCCAAAATGACAGACAAGGAGGTTACATTGAATTTAAAACTAATTCACATTTTACACTAGTTACATGGAGTTTTGTTTTCTTTTTCTTTATATCTTTTTCTTTTCTTCTTTTCGTTTGATTTGGAAAATCTTGGGTTTAACTATATGAAAAATCGTGCATCGTAGCATGCTCTCCTTTGGTCAGTGATTCTGTTATTGCTTCTGTTTCTGTTGGTTGGTTGGTGATTATGTTTGGTACATGTACCCCGGCTTAAAGTGTTTTCATTTTTGAGTGATGTACATCAGAAAATCGGGCTTTTCTTTCCCTATAGAGTATGTAATCATGGGTTTTGTTACGGACTGGTTACAGTAACAGCAGTTGTCTCCCTTTCAAATGTTTTTTTGGTTTCTTGTGTGTGAGGTACACACAGTCAGTTTTGTTAGCTGTTCAGTTTATCTTGGTGTTTTTTTCTAATGATACACATTGGTAATCTAACATTTTGGCGACAAGGGTCTATAAATGTGGGCATGGATGCGCTTGTGTTCACACATGTAAAAGGATATGTATGGAAAATAATAGCACCAGTGCAGTGTATGTGAAATGGTCTAGGTGGTCACCAAAGTCCTGTCAGTCTGTGGCGTATTTTTTGTGCGGGAAGGGAGGATGCTGGAGAGGGAGGAAGGAGAGAGGCAAGAGAAGGGAGAGTGGAGTGTGGTGTGGAGGAGTGAATGGGTGTTTTGGGGGGGGGGGGGGGGCGGAGCTTCCCCAAATTTCTCTCACAAGTTTTTAATATTCCTTTGGAAAAAATGAAATAAATAAAGGAAAAGTGTCAGATTATGTTCTAAACGAAAGTCTTGACATTCCGCCCTTTTTTGGACATTTTTGGTCTGTTTTTTTGGTAAAAATTGACCCTGCCCGAAACCCTATTCTCCCTATTCTATGACCCTTTGCCCTCCTCACTGTCATAACTTTTAAAAACAAATTTGGTCATAGAACAACTTGTTCTATGACCAAATTTCAACAGAGCGGTCTGTGTCACTTGTCAACAAGTGACACAGACCGCTCTGTTGAAGTTTTAGGAAACAAACCAACAAGCAGCCCCTTACTTATTTAGTCAAGATGAGTTTGTGGGCTCCAAAATTCAGTTTTTGTAGAGATATAAAAAAAGAAAGAAGAAAAATTCTGTAGTCTGTGAACACTGTATAAAGGCTTGCAATCCTATGGGTGTTGTTGAAAAGAAATGGATGCATTATGTATGTGATCACTGAAGCATGTAAGTCCATTGAGAAATGCAATGTGTCTTTATTTTGTTGTTGTTGTATTTTTTCTTCTGACAAAATAATGGGGTCTGGCATCCAGCACCGGTTGACTGAGGAAGGAAAACCAATGAAGGAAGAGAGAGAGGTCCCCGGGTAAGATAAGATAATGTTGCTTATAGCCCAGCCCACCTCAAAGGGCCACATCAGGGCTGAGGTGCTTGGGTAGGTTAAAAAAAAAGATGAGCATATGACACAAGTTTTTGGCGTTGCAACAGTTTGTGCAAGCACAGTAAAGCAGTTTATCTGTAATGGGTATTTTTCTTTCTTCTGAAACTAAGATTCTTGCTGTAGCTTTTTCTTTTTCTCTCTTTTAAAATTTCTTCTTTTTTTTTTATAGCTTTGGTCTCTTTCTGTCTTTTCTATTTTTTAAGTGGACCAAATCAACTGACATTGTTATCAAGTCGGTTTCAATGTTTTTCTCAGCAAATATCTGGAGTCTTTTATCACTTGATTCTGAAGAGAAAAAAGGTTGTTGTACATGCATGCACCACACACACACACACACAACACCCCATGCCTGCGTGCGCATGCCCCACACACACGCACACGCACAGGC
>CM031607.1:1875965-1893465 GCA_018398815.1 Conus ventricosus
ATAAACTACAGTCTTTAACTGGTCTCTAAAGTCTTTTTAAAACAGAGTTATTTTTCCTGGCATAAAATCCACAAACACTTATCCCAGCATCTGTCTTCCGCCTAAAAGCTAGTTCGACAAATGTTCCTCGTTTAACTAATGGTCCGTCTTTCTGCCGGACAGTCATCTAAATAAATAGTGTCTGCGTCCTTCAAACTCTATAAAACTGTTTCTAAACACTCACTCAGTTTATTGCTAGGATTAACTAAATATAATGTCATTAAGCTGTCCATATAAACCTTCTATCATGAGAAGCTTTGTTCCATTTAAGTGTGGACAGAAAATCACAATATGATTAAAATTATAGCGAAAAACTTTTGTAATAGGTTGAGGACAATTATGTTTTTTTTCCACAACCATCTGTCCACAAATCAATGACCCAATGAGGGGTTTGTCATAAAGTTTAACTGCTCCATAGTTTTATACTTGAATTTATTCTAATCCAGTTATCTTGTTTTTTATCATGCTCTCCTGTCAAAACTTGTTCAGTATAATAAAATCCTATAAGGTCTAAATGCGTTAAGATTAATCCAATTCAGTTTCTGTAAGCACTGGGGCGTAGGTAGACAAATATTAATTTTGTTGCTTTGTTGTTATACCTTAATATCCTCGTCATTGTGAAGAATGACGACGGTAACTTTAAGTTTTTCAACCGTCTAAGTTTTGCCAGCTAATTTAAATTCCTTTTAGAAGGACGCAACTAACGCCCACAACCCCATCCCTCCCCTTATCTTTTAAGCCGAAATTCAATAGCATTGTGAACGCATCCCTAATTTTCTTTTGCGGAATGATCTGTTAATTTTGTAAATCATCCTTTAAAAAACCTCGTTTTCTCTTCTGTGGAGGATTGTACTGTTTATTCCCATACGGCTATTTCAATCTCTTCCGACTATTGTCGTCTGGCATTAAGTCTTACATGTAAAGGGCCAGAGTTGAATCTTTTCTGAAACTTTTTTGATGGCTAAAATAGTAAATGGGCTTAAGAATTCAAAGTTTATGTCCCATTCTAAATTATTGGTTTAAGTGCCATTTGAGTCAGGCTTCGAACTATTTTATATTCATACTGCCAACATTATTTGCCTCGAGATTGCGCAGTTTGTTCTAGTTTTAGGAAACTTTTTGCTGACGCTAACCTCTTTGCGTTTATAATCACCATCTTTTAGTGTACACAACCCTTACAAATGCCTATCTCAACCGTTCTGATCAAAGTCCGCAACGTCTGCAAGGTCTTTTAATTCTAAAGTTATACACCTCCACAGCGCTAATGTAACGCCCTGGTTCTCTGGCCCACGCGAGCATGTTTAGTACAGCTTTATTATTTTTTTTCCAAAACAATGTCAGTTATCACATTTCACGAGTTTCCCTTTTTGGTCCTCAATTTTTTATATAAATGATCCACCCACCCACAAACTATTCTTTTAAACTGTACATTAGGGAATTGTATAATTTCATAATCGCAATATGCAGCTTTTCCATTCCCTGACGAAGAGCTCTTAAAACAGTTGAGGGCCTTCATCATATAAGTTTTCATCAGTGCTCAGCCTCATCCAAATGAACATATATAGAAGTAATGAATGGTAATGCAAGAGGTGCGGATTTTCCCCCTCATAAGTAGTTTGTCTGCCCAGCAATAAAACTTATGAGTGGGTAAATGCTAGTTGTAAAGCCTAACATTTTAGCTAGCTCTCTATCCAAAAAGTAATATGTTCCTTATCGGTTCAAGCTTAAATGTTAACATTGTTTTTAGATTGCATTGTTAAGTTGAGAGTAATGTCAAAGTTACTAATTGCTGAGGTGTCAAACCCGTAATAACCATCAGGAATGGTTTTAACTGGCTCATTTTGGTCCCTGCTCTGTTAACTTTTAGACCGATTATTCTCTTGCTTTGCTTATATTAAACTCATACGACTTTGTAGAATATTTCATGGAGCGCAACCATTTTGGCCCCGCATTCGTTATCATTAGCATGTTTCTAAACACGAAGGACGGTCTTGGGTTGTTCTATTGTTTACAAACATTTTTTAAAAACAAATTAAAATTGAGTGCATTCAAATATACTGGCGCAAAATAATTCTGTTGGGCCGGCACTACAATCCTTAATAAATAGAGCAACTGATCCTCTTGACCTGCTGTTACCCCAACTGCCATCTTTTCTTAAAAAGGTGAGTACTCCATTGTAGAGCGTTCTTAACCCCACCTATTGATAAAGAGCACATCCAGAATGCGTGGTTTAGTCATCCGATGCTGTTTTTATCAGAACCAGTTAAACTTTGCCAGTGTCTTGTGCATCAACTGGGTGTGGAGTGGCGTATGCCGTTCATTTAAATTCACCATGATCTTTTGGGAGGTTAGTGTACAGATTTCTTTTCTATTACACCTTCAGGCGTATTTTGACTGAACTGCAGCACCATTACCGAATACATTCGTTTAATCCATTCAGTCAACAGAATAGACATGATGGCTGTTGAAAGGATTTGTTAACGAATTCAATATTAACCATCTTGACAAACTTTAGCAAAAGTTGGAATCTAATCAGGCATAGGCGTCATTTATTTCAGGCACGCACAGAAAGTCTAACTTTGAACCGGCGTTCTCCTTTCAAAATTGTTTCAGGCCCTGGTCCCATGAGAGCACGAGCTAAAACAGCATGACAACATTTTATCTTAGGACGCTCTAAAGGGCCTAACAGGGCGGGAATCGAACGAATAAAACACTCTATTCGTACTTACGTTTGGTGTTTGCTAGGGGCGCAGGCACAGGCAAAGATCAAGCATAACTGACCTTCACTGGCTTTGACGCCACAAAAACAATACTTAGCAAATTTAGAGGACGCCATTATTCTACATTTGATTGTTAACGCGTCACGTTCAAAGGTACCAACATGTTTTACCAATACGCAAGATCGAAGGAGACTTTGCTTTGGCACTGGTTTATTACATTTTGCCTTCTGACCTTAGACCCAGTAGGATAATAATAAAACTATAATAATGAAATTCTATAGCAGGCAATGAAACAGGAAGGTTGGGAAAAACGACATAAAATGCGAGCCAGTAATATTACAAGCATAAACCAAACACCCAATATTAATCATCTAATTGCCCTAAAGAAGTCCATACCCCCAAAAGTCCTTGAAGACACTCAGCAAAGGCTCGCGACTCTGTTCGCGATGACCATGAATATGAAAAGACAGCGCTTGTGTCTTGGATTAACTGGCATAGGAGTACTTGTCTTTATCTTACTAAAGAGTAACCCAACTATTACAAGAACTAATGTCATAAAGTGCTCGGGCCAATAAAGCCAACTACTTTGCTTGCAGTTGACAAAAGCCATGAAAAAAAAAATTTGTCTGACAATACTCCCTAATATACCAGGTAAAGAGTCATAGCTTTTACCTGCTAATTTTTTTAATAAACTAGCAAGATGATCAAGCTGTTTTTTTACCCATGATTTATCAGGTGGAGGGAATGGTGGTGGTGGCACTTGGGCTTTGACCACCGCGCGCCTGTAATAGAATAGCCATCAACCAGTGTACTTAATTGCAAAACCTAAGGCCGTTATAACGCTTGGCTAATGTTGACTCCTTGCTCTCTATACAGTTGTTCGTATCGTTTTTCTGCTAGCGTTGTGTCTTCAGAATAAAATTCTTTGATAGTTTCTCTTATTCTATTCACTTGAGTTTCGATTTGGTCTCGGGTAGTAGTTAGCACGTCTACTTGCTGAGCTCTCTTGTTCAAGGATCTTTTAGTCTTTTGGGTTATTCTTTTTTAATATCAGGCCTACGAAGGCGGTCGTCAGCCTCAACGAGTGTTGGGAGACAGATTGTTATATG
Source organism: Conus ventricosus (assembly GCA_018398815.1). Taxonomy (NCBI): domain Eukaryota; kingdom Metazoa; phylum Mollusca; class Gastropoda; order Neogastropoda; family Conidae; genus Conus; species Conus ventricosus. The sequence continues at coordinate 1,879,834 of CM031607.1, forward strand.
CCCATCTAGTTCACCTAGTTTGCTAAATTGTTTGTTAATTCGCCTCTAATGGTCTTATAGCATGATCAAGGGCCGTTAGTTCTTCGCATGGTAGCGGTGAGTCGTGGATAGTCTTTAAACGCTGTTTCGTCTGAAAAACTTGATTCTGCTTCTATTACATTTATTCTTTCTTCACCTGCCTGATTGATTTAATTCCTTTAAGTTCCATGTTTGCATTTGGTTATCTTGTTGGGAGTTTTCTTGCAGTGTGTTTTGAATTTAGCACTGCTTCTACCCGTTTTTTGGGTCCTAACAAGGCCAAGGCGATGTGTGTTCTTTCTACACGGAGTCTATTTCTAATTGAACCCACGGCTAAAAACTTTGATGGTCTTTTTTAGTTGTAAGCTGAAGCAAGTTTGTCCTTGATCGTTGTCACAAACTAAATGATCATCTTTTAATTCAAAATCATTGGTCTATAAATCGGGAGGTTCTTGACCTAAACTTTGTAGGCAATGATTTAACCTTACTTTCTGTAATTTTCATGCCACATTGAAGCGTTTTAGCGGATGCTGTGTTAAAGGATCATTTCACCTCATGTCGTCTCCACATCAAAAACATCATAATCTGTCTTCGCCTTCAATCCTGCCAGTTTTTAAAGAATATACTTTTTATTTTGTTTATAAAAAAATGCCACAACATATGGCTCGATCTTGACCCCGTATAGAAAGCTGAAAGAACCCTTGGCGGAAAGGGATATAAACGGAAATTTTTTGTTCCAATAACCATCTACTATTTGATGCAGATCCAAATTCGTACTGTCAAATTTCCAATCGTAGGAGGCGGATGAATTGATGTGCCAGCTCTGCGCGTCTTACTTTCAAATTATAGCGTCGAATCATCAACAGACCCCAAACAGGAAGTTGTCCAAATCTGGGACGACATTCGTTTAAGGAAAATTGCTATAAAAAACTTGAGGGGCAAGAATATTTTCTCTTTACACAATGCAGACAGATTTTAACCTATTCGATCTATGGCTAACCGAATGAAAGGGCTGATCTTGCGTTTCAAGGAATTGAAAATGATGATGGTCTAAAACACAAGAATAGACCCGCAGATGCGCTAGACTAACAATAAGCATGTAGCCGTAAAGTTTGGCGTATGGAAATCGCTTTTCCATTCCCTAGATTTGAGTTGTTAAAAGCGCATGCGCTCTTACTTTCAAGAGCATTAAAAGACAGATTGTCATATGATCTAACTTTTTAAGAAGACAAACGCGTTATCAGATCATCAGAACACCGAAGCAAAGTACAAGCATTTTCAGACATCTTGTGAGAGTTGTTGACGTTGTTAGCAACTCTTAATTTTAGCAAGGCTGATTGGGCACCAATATGAAGTCAGAATTATAATTTTTTACGAAAGGAGTGATTCCATCATACCACATATCCTAGAAGCAGGGCAGACACATTTGGAATTTTATTTTTAGTGTTGCAGCAAGAGCGCTTTAAGGTATGTTAATTGCTGTCGAAATGAAGAACCGTTCAAAAGAGCAAGTGAAAAGTTTTTTAAATCAAAAATAACGAGAGTACAATGTTCGATGAGGGTAGTCCTAACCATATCTAGCTAGCGGGCTTTAAACCTTATCACATTTTGATGAATTAAGAAAACTGTTTGGGGGCGGAGGTGTAGAAATCCAACAGTTGACCTTGCGTCTAAAGATTTACATCTCACAATGTTAGGCTTGATGATTATTTAAACAACGAAATACGGTTTTTGGATGACCTACAAGGTCAACAGAGGATTAATCAGTTGCAGGGAAGCGGAGAACTGGAGAGACGTTAATAAACATTCAAATTGAGAAAAAGATGAAGCCGATTAAACCGCTTAATGTACTTTGCGTTTTTTATTATATGATGCTCAGCTGAATATTCGAGATAACAGATTAAAAGATGACTATACTAAATTATTTTTCATTTATAAAAAGCATGTCTGTTCAGGTTTATCCAAATGTGCCTACACGCCGTCAAATGAAGGATAGCAGCAATTCTGCAGTTATAGAAACCCCTGAGTAAAAACCTTCAGATGAACCCGAACTTTACACTAAATGCGCAAGTACTAGAGCAAGACCTTTCAGAAATACAGCAAAAACCTATACGAAGGTATTCTGCAGCCTTTAATGCTGTTACATATGTTAATACTGGAGCATCAACTAAAGCCTCTATCAGGCAGGAACGAGTGTTTGGTCTCTTAGCAACGGGCAGAGCGCACCCGCGGCTTTCCTCTAGGAGGTTTTGTCTTTAGCGCTCGGTCTGTGTTCATTAGCTGTAGGTGCTGCTTAGCAAAAAAATAAAAACTAAACTCCTAAAGCACACCGGCTATGGTTCAACTAATAACAGCTAAACTTAGTTCGTTTAAACTGACAATAAAATAAAGCGCTAGCTGACTCAAACACCATCACGATGCAGAAATTTTAATCGGTTACAGGCCGATTTTGAATGACTACAAAAGACAAAAGTTTTGATCTTCAAAGAAAGGGCGAGGGCAAGTTTTCTCAACAGCCAGACCCAGAGCAGATAAAAAAGGAATGCGTAAAAAAGTAAACGAGACATTAAACTCTGTTCTAAACAGCTCACATAACAACACCAAAAAGTTTTTATACTTGTAGTTTATGATCCAAGCACAAAAAGAACTCGTTGTATTGATTCTGATTAAATTATTTTTTTTAATTTTAAATAAATATCTTGATTAGAAAAGAACTCAACATGGCTAAGATAGTATGAAGGGCAAGACGAATTTTTTGAAGGAATCTTGAGAGAGAGCGTTTATAAAGATGCACTGATGATATTGATCTAGAAGTCATTGATCCTGCAAACGTGCGGGCTACTTGGTTCATGCTATTTCTCAAGTTCCAAGTAAACTACTAATAGACCCGCCATTAAGTAATGTTAGCTGTTTAATCAACAGGTAACAATAACATGAAGAAAATCTAGAAGTCTGGGTCTCGACTAAACAACAGACTATTTTCGCGTAATGACTTAACCACTCCGTTGGCAGACGAACTGCTGACACAGTTTGGACGCTGCGGCTGAAGAAGCCAAAATGAGAGGCTCGTGGTTGGTCAGAGGGCGAAGTTTTTAGAGATTAGATTAAAACGCTAAAGTATGGAACCGATCTGTTGGCAAATCTTACATTCCACTGCCTCGAGAGTTGGTACGAAAAGAGCATTTTAAAACATAAAGAATCAGACAACAAATGCATTATGTGGTGGTGTTCTTCGCAAGGCTTGCGCATTATAGCGCGCGAAAACGCAAGAGAAGTAGCTAACTATCAGCCTACATCAAAGAATTAACTTCAATGGAGAATTTCCTTCCTGTTAGTGTAGACCCATATTGATCAGATTGAAGAACAAAACCAAACCAATAACTGTCTATATCTAACATGGGAGAGGAACACTAATCTACAGCCCGATTAAAGTGTCCAAGAAACCAGTCTAACGATTGCGGAGCCAACAAAAACATGTGACTACTACTAATGTTTTCTCCAGCGGGCTGCAACATTCACATGATACGATCAATGAGTAAACTAATGTGCAGCATACTCAAAAGATGGGCACAAACAAGAATTCTGCAGAAAATGTTTAACAAGAATGCATCTGTTTCAAAGCGCATGCGAACCATAAGAAACATGTATCGGTCCCAGTTGACTGAATACTGAACTAATTACGCCCCCTCCTGGATCTAAAGTTAGGTTTAAAACTGGAAAAAACTGCAACATTCTCCTAATTAGTTTACGCAGACTTCGAATCACTCATTGTTCCTAGGAAGGGCCGAGCGCCACTAAAACTTTCGAAAAACATCCTTAATGAGTATCATCAGATTTTTCATTTGCCTCCATTATTGTTAGGTCAGATGGGAGTTCATTCAGAGCCAGAATTATATAGAGGCCCAAATGCGGCTAGAAGATTTTTACAAGCGCATGACAAGCAAGTGCGTAATGACTGTTCTAATTATCCTAAACTTACTGAAAATCATAATACGCCTGAAGACCAACAACAGTATACTCAGCCACGCATTTTGGATTTGCGGGGTGTGGCGAACGCCCAAGAGTGAAAACCCCACAGTAAGAGCCCATGATCTACATTAGTGGAAGTTTAGAGGTGCAGCGCACATTAATGCAATCTTCACTAAAGTTTGATCGCAAAGACATGGAAGCTGCCTGTTTTCTTTCACAACTTGCGGGTTTATGACTCTCATCTTATTGCAAGCAGGAAACAGCCGCCTGCAGGGTATAGCTGCATTTCACAAGTCATCGGAAAAGTACATGTTTTCACTTAAATAACATGTCTTTTATGACTCTATGCAGCACATGATGGGCTCATTAGACTCACTGCTATGTCCTTAAAGTCCTGCCCAATATAGAAAAATATTTTGAAACTCAACTCGTGTTAGAAAGGGTGTTTTAACCCTTATGATACAGAACAGTTGGAAAGTTTGAACGAAGATACACTTCCGCCTAAAGCGCTTCTTGTCTAGTCTTAGAAGGAAAGACATCAGCGACTCCGATTACCAGCATGCTCAAGATGCGTGGCAGAAGTTAGATTGTTAAAACGAATGGAGACTATCATGAATCCGTCTTGATGGCTGAGGTATGTTGTGTTTGGCGACGTGTTCTTTGAAAATTATAGAAAGACCTGCATGAAACATTACAGGCCCTGGATCCCCGCGCTTTATATTTCTCGCCCGGGATGAGTTGGGATCTTTCTTAAAGTTTACCGGGAGTACAGATTGATTTATTGTCAGATTTAACCAATGATTCAAATGATTGTAAACGGTTGCTGGGGAATTAGTATGGCGTCGCACCATTACTGTAAAGCAAACAACAATTACCTAGATGATATGATCCAAGTAAAAGGTCTAACTTTCTTTGTATTTTAGGATGCAAACAATCTGTATGGATGGGCAATGGCGCAATCACTTCCCATACGTATCTTTAAAAATGACACCAGGTTACAAATAATATTCAAAGGCATTAAAGTGTTTGGGCAGTTTAACGCCCAATCAACAGCGGGGTTTCATTCTAGAAGTTGACTTAGAATATCCTCATGAATCGCCATGTCCTCATAAATCAATATTCCAGTAGCACAGAACAGTCTAAAGATGGATCCAAGAGAGCCGCCTAAACTTATGGCCTAATCTTCGCGGCAAAAAAATTATGTCCCTGTCATTACAGCAGACTTCTACAGTTATGTAAGACATGGTTTGAAGTTGACAGCAGTGTCATCGTATAAATTGCTTTTGATCAAAAACAGTTCATGAAACCTTACATCTTGAAAACCTGATCTTAGAACTAAATCCACAGATGCTTTCAGAAATTGACTTTTCAAGCGAATGAAAACAGCCTGTTTCGGAATGACTATTGAGAATCCCCACACAGCGTAAAGATGACAGATTGGTCACCGCAGAAGAGAATGAAGCAATTAAGCTAACTTTTCAAAACCAAATTATCAGGACTTCAGAAGATTTCATGATCACTTTTTTGGCATAATGATAAAAAAAAGAAAGTCATAATTGGACAAACCTGTATTATTGGGTTACTGTTTTTAGAATATCAAGCTTTTTGAGGTTGAGAGTTTCTTAATGAACTACTTTTAAGGGCCTCGTATCCTGAGTCCATAGTACTTTACTACACAGATAACAGAAAGTTTTTGTTAATAGAATAGCCCTCTACTGAAGCCAGCTATAAAGACATGGAAACCGAAGTGGCTAAATGTCATGCGGATGGAGACACGTCCGATAACCTAAAAGATCGCCTTTGCATTCAATTACTAATGAAGAAGGTTTTAGGAAAGATGAAGATGAATTATCTGGAAAGGTGATCTAAGGAGTATGTGGGGTAAGGTCAAAAATGTACAGTATTTCGAGCCAGAGAAAATCATTCAGAAAGCAAAGGAATATCTTCGCTGCGTTGTGCAGTCATACATATCGCATGACAACTACAACAGAAGCATTGTTCGGCGAATATGACTTTCCATCATGACAACGTAAAACCGCGATCTAATCTACATGAGATCAACACAACTGTTGTAACAAAGAAGTCGTAGATAGAACAAACACAAAACGGGTGTTTTGTTAATCCAGAGTTTTCATATGCAATTGGGCACTGGAGAACCGTAAATTAATTAAAGACGAACGGTGTCTGGCGGAATTATCTGCAGTTCTTCTTTCACAAAAGAGCGGGGAGACCGGGTTGTTTTGTTGTGCCAGTTTTTCTCGGAAATAATTACTCGGCGGATTCATTTTTACAATTCTTTTTATTTCGTACATGTATAAACACTCCAAACTGATTCTGTTGCCCTGATGGCGATGTCCCCTTCTGCTTCCCCCGGTAAATAAAGGTACCTTACTTTCAATCCAAATGTAATAGTTTGCTGGGTTGTACTGGAGTCTTCCTTCAGCAACATTTATTGTTTTTCTTTGATTGCTGTACGGTTTGAGGCCCTTTAAATCTTCATTTTCATTGCTCCGCAAATCTGTGGGCAGTCTTCTTACCCATTCTGTGTTGCGAGAATTGTCCATGCAGCTCTCTGTGATACGGGAGGTGAAAAGTCGTGCGGCTAAACTGTTTTGTTAAAGTTTTCAACTAAAGCCCTGTGATCTTGAACTCACGTAATGCCTCTTCTAATAGTAATCTGTGTTTTAACAATCATTGATTCACTTGGCCTTAAATCTGTTCCATCATCAACTTGAATCATTCCGAGAGGAAAGTTAAGGTGCCTCGCTGGTATATCAGCTGTATGGCAACTGCAACAGCTGAAGACTCCTTTTGTGTTAATGCTCCGCATCTTTGTCTCTGAAGCTGTCAATGACTGTGAGTCGTACTTAAATCTTTTTCGTCTAATCCTATCAGAGGGTAAATATAAGTGATCATTTTGATGGGTGTCGTTTGGAGTGTGTTCACAAAGTGCGGTCTCTGTATTCGTCTAGGCGCTGGTAAATAATTTGCCAGATTGCTTGTTTAGATAACCATTCTTTGCTGTTTGTATTCACTTAACATCTCCGCCGATTTGGCCTTAGCGTTTGTAATGGCCGTGAGGCCCTTCCAATATCCTTTGGGCGAAGATTAGATTGTGTTCATTTTTACTCAGAGCCTATATTATTGCAACAAAATACACGACGGTCATGACCAACGACAATAATCCCGATGCATTGGCATCTTTTGTTTTTCCTGATGGTTGATAAAAGTCACTGAATTTGGTGGGCAATGTCCTGGACTGGTTTGCCTGTTACTAGATAAATGATTGTTTAATTGCTTGATCAACATTTTTTAAATGTGTAAATCTGCATGCCCCGTGTCTTTTCAGTGTGTCATTAATAAAATCTACTGCTCAAGTCTCTGCCTTTCATAGCGTCTTGTGCAGCCTGCCTAGTTGCTCCATAGCTTTGTGATGCGCCTTTATCTCTCGCTGTCATTCCCGCAGATTACTAATTGCAAATTTAACTGCCACTAATAGCAAGCGCATTCACCACAGCGCCGCCTATCATTATTGCGAGTGAAGCCATTTTTTTATAAATGTATTTTTTTCTTACATATTATATTCTCTGAATTATTCTTGCTTAACTTGAAAATCTTTTTCGTAGCAAATGAAGCTGAAATAATAGCAATCAGTTTTGCTGAATCCCAAGTCTAGTTTGCCAAGATCTCCCGGTTTTATTTTTAACAAGCTTTTACCAAGCATGAGTATCCTACACTTAGACCTCCAATAACAGCAAAATTTGGTTTATAAAAGGGTTAGCAACAGTTTTTTCGGTGCTCATTTTATAAAATAAAATAATTATAATTTAATAAAAACATGAACAGCGATATCTACTACAGCTACAACAGCCTAACCTTCCTGAACTTATGAATGACCAAGCTAATGACCAAGCTTTTATGCCCAAAAAGGAGAGGCTGTATTCTTTAGCAGCATGTGGAAAAACAAAACAGTTCCTGGGAACTGAATTCAGCATGAACAGATTCAACAGAGTCGCCGCAAGACATTTTTAAGTATCATAACAGGATGAAGCGCAGCTGGGGTCAAGAATGGTAAAAAGTGTGGGGCAAACGGTTCTTAGTTTGTACACTAAAACTAGTCAGTAGATTTGCTCCCATTGATTCGAACAAGATCTTACGTATGATTTAACGCAAGATCCTTTTTAACAAAGTCATTAGGTCTCTAGGATGTGATCTATACTACAGTTTTGGAACATTTTTTATCGCCATTAATCAGGGGATTAATAACTTTTAATCATATAGATTTTTTTTCCCTTAAAAATGACGATCTGGAAAATCAGCAGAACCAGAAACACGAATCAGTGGAGAAAGTAACCCAGAAAACACTGAACCAGCGGAGACCATTAAAAATCCGGGCGTGTTGAAGCAGGAAAAAAATTAGCAGAGTGAACAGACAAAAAAATTAATGTACAGCATTATGAAAAAAATACACCGCCAACGCCAGAACAAGTTGATTAAAATGCCAGCTATAAAAACTCCATGTGATACAAGGGCCCCAAAGTCTTCATGGAATATTGAACTTAAAACTGTTGCCTTTTTTGCGCCCTTGCTGCTTTGGGGCAGTTATTATGGCTATAAAATATATACACATGGCAACAGAAACGAAAGAAGTTAAAAAAACCCTGAACCGTTAAATACAAAAAGACAACTGCACGCCAAAACCGCCAATAACAAAGCATCATTTTGATCCATTTATAATGGAAAAATTATTTTAAAAAAATTTAAATTTTTAAATTTTTTTATAAAAAATAGATCATGGCGTTTATAAAGTTTAAAGTCAATAAATAAAGACATGGAGTCTAAAAAAGACATTTTCCATAGACCCGAATTGTAATTAATGCGGTTGCTTCGGATGTAAAACCTCCTTAAGATTTATGCAGAGAACGCGAGCAAGACATCCTCAACAATGACGCGTTTTTTGAGGCGTGGTGTACTATCTTAGACATTTTACTTTTTAAAGATAAAAACAAGCTGTATTTTTTTGATAATTATAAATACATTAAATAAGAACTTGGTTGTCCTTAGAGGATGACTTAGTTATGATCTTAGGTTAATTGGGAAGAACTTGGGGAGACTTGGGGTGACTTAAAGTGACTTAATTAAGAACTTGTAAATGACTTGAGGATGATTTGTGAATGACTTGAGGATGACTTAAGTAAAAACTTGTGAATAACTTAAGGAGAATTGTGAATGACTGAGGATAACTTGAAAATGACTTGAGGAAAATTGTAAATGACTTAAGGATGACTTGTGAATGACTTGAGGAAATGACTTGTGAAAAATTGGGGATGACTTAAGTGTGCGTGCGTGGGGTGGGGGTGGGGACGTGCGTGGTGCGTGGGTGGGGGGGGAGACGGGGCGTGGGGTGGGGTGGGGGTGCGCAGGAGTTCCCTCCCTTAGTGTCCGCACATAGCAAGTACAGGCATACCGTAGCCCTCTTGCTACTATAAATAGGCGTTCACCGCATGAACGGTTATTTATAGCAAGGCGGATTTTACCGTAGCCCCTTTTCTACTAAAAAAGGCGTTCACCGCATGAACGGTTATTTATAGCAAAACGGATTTTACCGCAGCCCTCTTGCTACTAAAATAAGGCGTTCACAGCATGAACGCTATTTATAGCAAGGTGATTTACCGCAGCCCTCTTTCTACGAAAATAAGGGGTTCACAGCAGAACGGCTATTATAGTAGCATCAGCAAGGCTAACTTCACCGCAGACCTCTGCTACGAAAATAAGGCGTTCACAGCATGAACGGCTATTTATAGTAGCAGTCGCAAGGCTAACTTCACCCCCAGATTGCCTCCCACAACAAAGAGTTCATTATACTTTCCTTCTTGCACAAAAAAAATTTATAACCACACCCTCCTCACCGTCATGTCTCGTTTGGGTTTTGATCTTTGAAAAAATTGTTTGCGCCTTTCAAGGCAGTGACCCATAATCAGAGCATGATGGAAAAGTTTTTCTTTCGCCAAGTTTTAGTAAAAGAGCACCAAATTTTTAAAAATGGAATCATTTTGTCAACAGTCGAAAGATTATCAAAACCATCAACATCTCTTTCAGTAATATTGCCCAAATCTTTTTCTAAATCTCTTTGTGGAACCAACAAGCTTTCAAGGTAGCTGTGTAGTTCATCAAAGGTTAGTTCTCGTTTTTCTTTCACCCCACCTTCTAAAAACGCAATACGCTCTTTGCTTACAAGGTAAAAAACAGCGCTCACCTATTCTTTTGTTTATATACTCCATCATAAGCTTGTAGTATTGCATATGAAACCTCCCCCAAACAAGAAGTTGGTCCTCTGTAAACAAAGCACGCCGTCTCCATTAGAAGCCATGGCTAAAATGGCCGGCTCTTGCCAGCGTAGTAGTGTTTTACGTGGAGTGTCACGTGACAGTCTAGACTATTCGTGAACATTTGCTGACGCAATAATGGGCAAGTTGCCCGCAGCGCACTTGGCCAGGGAAGAGACAAAACGCAGTAAGCTCGCGAGGCATGGTTTATTGATTTTTTAGCCACAACATAGGAAGCCCCCCAGGGCAAAACGAGCCGCTCGGCTTGCACTGTGTTTCTATGTGTGTGTGTGTGTGTGTGTGTGCGTGTGTGTGTGTGTGTTGTGTTGTGTGTGGCATGGGGGTGGTGTGTGTCTGCCCGCCTCTCTGTCTGTCTGTCTGTCTCTCTCTGTCTCTCTCTTCTCTGTCTGCCGGTGATTCCTCTCTCTCTCTCTTCCGCCACAGGAAAAGGCGGCTTTAAAGGCCACTTCGCCAAAAACACGGTGGTTGAGCAAGTGAGTCAGGTTGGTAAAAAGCTGTTCTCTAGAGCGTTGTTGTGGGGGCTTCATTTTTTTTTTTTTTAAAAGACATGCCATCCGCCTTTGGTCAGTCGTGCGTCAGCTGAGCTGTTTCCAAGGCCCCTTCAGCTCGGAGGCCGCGGCAGCTGGGCCAGTTGATGCAGAACACAGGCGCTGGGAAAGACAATGGTTATTTCATTTGTAGCTGTTGCGGGCACGGACGGATTTTGTTTGTTTTTTTGTGTGCTTATCTTTCGCCCTCACTTTATGTATTCTGTATTCGTTATCTTTCACATAAAAGCAAAAAAACAAATAACGAAACACCACCCCCACCGATAAATGTTTTTTCTTTTTGATTTCATGTGTTTGTATTTTGTCTTTGACATGAAAAAAAAACAACACATAAACAATCTGTATTTTGTCTTTGACATGAAAAACACAACACATAAACAATCTTAATTGTCTTTGACACGAAAAACAACAACACCTAAACAGTCTGTATTGTCTTTGACATGAAAAACAACAACACATAAACAATCTGTATTTGTCTTTGACATGAAAAACAACAACACATAAACAAACAAGCAAACAAAACTCTTTGCAGATGAGGGGTCACATTTGGGGCGCCCATACCACATATACAAAAGAAGAGAGAGAGAGAGAGAAAAGAGAGGAGAGAGAGAGAGAGAGAGAGAGAGAGAGAGAGAGAGAGAGAGAGACAGACAGACAGACAGACAGACAGACAGACAGACAAACAGACAGAGAGGTGCTTCCCCACACAGATCACATGAACAGCCCCCCCCCCCCCCCCCATTTTCCCTCCCCCCACCCCAATTTCCACGCTTTTTTCCAAAAAAAGCCAGTCTCATTTCAGTCACTCCATAAAGCAAACAAACCTACAGTCAAAACCCCAACATGCAGAATTTTTGCAAAATTTCTTTGCGCCTACATGAACATGTACTGAATTTCCTGGTCAATCTATAAACAACATACCAACCGCTGAGCTTGTCGTTTCACTCTTTCTGCTTTAATCCAGCCGACTGCGAAGGGCGTTATCAGGGCTCGAACTTCTAGTTCCATACAACAAAAGCAGATGTAAGTTATATGTTACTGGCATGATTCAGAATCTAGGAAATATAACACTCCACGGCTAGAACATCCGAAATTTTTCAGCTGAAAATGGGAATGAGTCGTATCTGGAGCATACACGATTTCAAGGAAATCAAGCAGCTATTTGTAATCGTTAGAACGAAAACGCTACACAAAAGCAATTAGGATCTAACAGAACAGATTTCTGGAAACACTTGCAGGCCAAATTTGTATAAAGTGTTAGAAGCGACCGACCATAACCATCAACGTACAGAACTCTGAAGACAGGAACTCAGCAAATGTCGCGCCAGTGTTGAAGATCTACCAACAGAAAGAAGAAAGAACTTGCTCTCTTTGGTTTGTGATTCGGCAACAAGATGTCCTGGAGCGCCCCAGGCTAACAGGACGTTAATCTCACCATTAATCTCACCATCAGAGAGAGAGAGAGAGAGGAGAGAGAGAGAGAGAGAGGAGAGAGAGAGAGAGGAGAGAGAGACTATTCTTCCAATCTGTCCTTGCTAAGCTAAATTAGGCAATGAGATTTAAAGACAAGAAAATGAAAATAAATTGGAAAAAACAAAACAAAAAACAGGCACACACAATTATAGAATACATGATTCACACACACTCGCATTCGTACGCCAAGGTTTGACAAAAGCATGCATATATACTCAATCACAAGATGCAGTCAACAAAAACAAAATGGGGGTGGGGGTGGGAACGTGAGACAGGGGAGGATAGGGGTGGGGGTGTAGTGTGGGGCAGCGGTTGGGAATGGAAGATAAAAGGGTGGTTAGATAAACAGTACAATATGCCCATGTTTGCTGTGTGTTTGTGATTGTTGGCGGCGTTCGCGACCAGACGAGAATGATGATGATGATGATGGGGATGGCATGAAACAAAATACAGTATTCTAAGAGAAGCAATTTTCCTCACCGAGGAAGAACAGTTAGTGGTATCATTTATTGACATAACTAGTACGGTAACAACGTACACCCTTGTAACTGTTGATGGTGTGAGTGAGAGCTGCCAAACACTTCTATGGGACAGTGCAATCTATGTTAAAGAGTCTGTGAAATATTTTCGGTCTTTTTTGAAGGTGTGTAGTGAACGGCACAATTTTAGGTTTCGGGGAAGAGAGTTCCAAACGGCTGAACCTGCAAATGCAAAACTAGTTTTGAACATGTCGATCCGAGAACGTGGTAGAATATATAATTGTTAGACCCATATTGCCCTGAGGCCTTAGTAAGTCAATCTCTGAGGTATTGTGGGGCCAGATAATTGTGTAAGTCACACACACACACACACACACACACACACACACACACACACACACACACACACACACACACACACACACACACACACACACAGAGAGAGAGAGAGAGAGAGAGAGAGAGAGAGAGAGAGAGAGAGAGAGAGAGAGAGAAGACAGACAGACAGACAGACAGACAGACAGACAGACGGACGGACGGACAGACGGACAGGCAGACGGACAGACAGACAGAACTAGACCAGAAGGGGAGATCAGTAGATCAGCTAAATTCACCAGAGACGTTGATTCAGTTGATGCATGTCAGCATTCTATCTGGGGGAAGGGTGGTGGTATTGGTGGTTGGGGGGGGGGGGGGAGGTGATGGGGGAAGGAGTGGCGGTGGGCGGATGAAGAAGGCGAGACTATGCGCTTGGGGAGGGGGGGGGGGGGGGGGGGGGGGGGGGGGGGGGGGGGGGGG
>CM031607.1:1905965-1909171 GCA_018398815.1 Conus ventricosus
TGTGTGTGTATGTATGCATGCGTGTATGTGTGCATATGTGTATGTGTATAATTATGTATATGTGTATGTATGTTTTCCCCCAGTTCTTAATTGTTCAGCATTACACACACACACACACACACACACACACACACACACACACACACACACACACACACACACACACACACAACACACACACACACACACGTGTATGCATATTTGAACGCATACTTTCCATTCCGTATGTACGCATTCATAAACATCAAGTTTGTACATTCCCCCATAGCATACACGTATCTGTGTCCAGGTGTAGTGTATCTATGTGTCCAGGTGTAGTGTATCTATGTGTATGTTGTAAGTGTAAACTGTCACGTATCTGTGTCCAGGTGTAGTGTATCTATGTGTCCAGGTGTAGTGTATCTATGTGTCCAGGTGTAGTGTATCTATGTGTATGTTGTAAATGTAAACTGTCACGTATCTGTGTCCAAGTGTAGTGTATCTATGTGCATGTTGTAAGTGTAAACTGACACGTGTCTGTGTCCAGGTGTAGCGTATCTATGTGCATGTTGTAAGTGTAAACTGACTAGATAAGAAAGAGTATATGTTGTCCTTGTGATAAGGCAAACCCTCACCCCGAAATCCCTCCCCGCTACTAACATAACAAATGGGAGCAATTCATTTGGCCTGTTAAAAGCTCTGTCTGTCTGTCTGTCTGTCTGTCTCTCTCTCTCTCTCTCTCTCTCTCTCTCTCTCTTCTTCTGTTCCACAACCCCTTATAGTTCCACTATCCGCGGAAAGAAAAAAAAGACGACAATCTGAACCCATCTTGCTCTCTCTCTCTCTCTCTCTCTCTCTCTCTCTCTCTCTCTCTCTCTATCTCTGTTCAGCATGACCTCATGCACGCGCGGGTTTAAGGCAGCCTGACCTAGCCGAGGTCAAAGGGAAGGAAGGGGGGTGGAGGGCGGTAGATGACGTCACTAATGGGACGTCAAAGGGAAGGAGGGGAGGGGGTGGAGAGGGCAGTAGATGACGTCACTAATTGGGACGGTGGCCTTCGACTGCCACACTCCTTGTTAGCAGTTTGATATTGATAGTGGCCTTCTGTCCGTCTGTCTGTCCGTCCGTCTGTCTATCTGTCTTTGCCTGCCCCCCCCCCCCCCCCCCCTCTCTTTCATTCTCTGTCTGTCAGTCTGTCTGTTTTTCTGTCTGTAGTGCTACATCCTGACTGTGACGTAGTGATGTAGTACTACATCCTGACTGTGGGTAAATAGTGATGTAGTGCTACATCCTGACTGTGGGGAAATAGTGATGTAATGCTACATCCTGACTGTGGGTAAATAGTGATGTAGTGCTACATCCTGACTGTGGGTAAATAGTGATGTAGTGCTACATCCTGACTGTGGGTAAATAGTGATGTAGTGCTACATCCTGACTGTGGGTAAATAGTGATGTAGTGCTACATCCTGATTGTGACGTAGTGATGTTTGTGCTACATACTGACTGTGGGGAATAGTGATGTAGTGCTACATCCTGACTGTGGGTAAATAGTGATGTAGTTTCTACATCCTGACTGTGGGGAAATAGTGATGTAGTGCTACATCCTGACTATGGGTAAATAGTGATGTAGTGCTACATCCTGATTGTGACGTAGTGATGTGGTGCTACATCCTGACTATGGGGTAGTGATGTAGTGCTACATCCTGACTGTGGGTAAATAGTGATGTAGTGCTACATCCTGATTGTGACGTAGTGATGTAGTGCTACATCCTGACTGTGGGTAAATAGTGATGTAGTGCTACATCCTGATTGTGACGTAGTGATGTTGTGCTACATACTGATTGTGACGTAGTGATGTAGTGCTACATCCTGACTGTGGGTTTAAAAAGTGATGTAGTGCTACATCCTGATTGTGACGTAGTGATGTAGTGCTACATACTGACTGTGGGAAATAGTGATGTAGTGCTACATCCTGATTGTGACGTAGTGATGTAGTGCGACATACTGACTGTGGGGAAATAGTGATGTAGAGCTACATCCTGACTGTGGGGAAATAGTGTTGTACTGCTACATCCTGACTGTGGGGAAATAGTGATGTAGTGCTACTTCCTGATTGTGACGTAGTGATGTAGTGCTACACCTGACTGTGGGGAAATAGTGATGTAGTGCTAAATCTGATTGTGACATAGTGATGTAGTCCTACATCCTGATTATGGGTAAATAGTGATGTAGTGCTACATCCTGACTGTGGGGAAATAGTGATGTAGTGCTACATCCTGATTGTGACGTAGTGATGTAGTGCTACATCCTGACTGTGGGGAAATAGTGATGTAGTGCTACATCCTGATTGTGGGGGAAATAGTGATGTAGTGCTACATCCTGACTGTGGCGTTTGTGATGTAGTGCTACATCCTGACTGTGGGTAAATAGTGATGTAGTGCTACATCTGATTGTGACGTAGTGATGTAGTGCTACATCCTGACTGTGGGTAAATAGTGATGAAGTGCTACATCCTGATTGTGACGTAGTGATGTAGTGCTACATCCTGATTGTGACGTAGTGATGCAGTGCTATATCCTGACTGTGGGTAAATAGTGATGTAGTGCTACATCCTGATTGTGACGTAGTGATGTGTGCTACATCCTGATTGTGACGTAGTTGGGTGTTAGTGGTACATCCTGACTGTGGGTAAATAGTGATGTAGTGCTACATCCTGATTGTGACGTAGTGATGTAGTGCTACATCCTGATTGTGACGTAGTGATGTAGCGCTACATCCTGACTGTGGGTAAATAGTGACGTAGTGCTAACATCCTGACTGTGACGTAGTGATGTGGTCTACATCCTGTCTGCGACGTAGTGATGTGGGTGCTACATCCTGACTGTGGGGAAATAGTGATGTAGTGCTACATCCCGACTGTGGGTAAATAGTGATGTAGTGCTACATCCTGACTGTGGGTAAATAGTGATGTAGTGCTACATCTGATTTGACGTAGTGATGTAATGCTACATCCTGACTGTGACGTAGTGATGTAGCCCTACATCCTGACTGTGGGTAAATCGTGATGTAGTGCTACATCCTGACTGTGACGTAGTGATGTAGTGCTACATCCTGACTGTGGGTAAATAGTGATGTAGTGCTACATCCTGACTGTGGGGAAATAGTGATGTAGTGCTACATCCTGACTGTGGGGAAATAGTGATGTAGTGCTACATCCTGACTGTGGG
>CM031607.1:1909271-1936771 GCA_018398815.1 Conus ventricosus
GAAATAGTGATGCAGTGCTACATCATGACTGTGGGGAAATAGTGATGTAGTGCTACATCCTGACTGTGGGTAAATAGTGATGTAGTGCTACATCCTGACTGTGGGTAAATAGTGATGTAGTGCTACATCCTGATTGTGGGTAAATAGTGATGTAGTGCTACATCCTGACTGTGGGTAAATAGTGATGTAGTGCTACTACTGACTGTGGGTAAATTGTGATGTAGTGCTACATCCTGATTGTGGGAAATAGTGATGTAGTGGCTACATCCTGACTGTGGGTAAATAGTGATGTAGTGCTACATCTGATTGTGACGTAGTGATGTAATGCTACATCCTGACTGTGACGTAGTGATGTAGCGCTACATCTGATTGTGGGTAAATAGTGATGTAGTGCAACAATCCTGACTGTGGGTAAATAGTGATGTAGTGTTACATCCCTGGACTGTGGGGAAATAGTGATGTAGTGCTACATCCTGACTGTGGGTAAAATAGTGATGTAGCGCTACATCCTGATTGTGGGGTAAATAGTGATGTAGCACTACATCCTGACTGTGGGGAAATAGTGATGTAGTGCTACATCTGACTGTGGGTAAATAGTGATGTAGTGCTACATCCTGACTGTGGGGAAATAGTGATGTAGTGCTACATCCTGACTGTGGGTAAATAGTGATGTAGTGCTACATCCTGACTGTGGGTAAATAGTTGATGAAGCGCTACATATGACTGTGGGGAAATAGTGATGTAGTGCTACATATGATTGTGGTAAAATATTGTGATGTAGTGCTACATCTGACTGTGGTAATATGATTGTAGTGCTACATCCTGATTGGGTAAATTGATGTAGTGCTACATACTGATTGTATGTAAATCGTGATGTAGTGCTACATCTGATTGTGACGTAGTGATGTAGTGCACATCCTGACTGTGGGAAATAGTGATGTAGTGCTACATCCTGACTGTGGGGAAATAGTGATGTAAAGCTACACCTGACTGGGGAAATAGTGATGTAGAGCTACATCCTGACTGTGGGGAAATAGTGATGTAGTGCTACATCCTGACTGTTGGGGAAATAGTGATGTAGTGCTACATCCTGACTGTGGCGTAGTGATGTAGTGCTACATCCTGACTGTGGCGTAGTGATGAATGCTAATCCTGACTGTGACGTTGTGATGTAGTGCTACATCCTGATTGGGGAAGTAGTGATGTAGTGCTACATTCCTGACTGTGGGGAAATAGTGATGTAGAGCTACATCCTGCTGTGGGGAAATAGTGATGTAGTGTACATCCTGACTGTGGCGGAAATAGTGATGTAGTGTACATCCTGACTGTGGGGAATAGTGATGTAGTGCTACATCTGATGTGGGGAAATAGTGATGTAGTGCTACATTTCCCGACTGTGGGGAAATAGTGATGTGGTGCTACATCCTGATTGTGGCGTAGTGATGTAGGCTAAAATCCTGACTGTGACGTATGCCCTGTGGAGAGCTAATGCAGCCACTGCTGCAGGAGGGTAAAAAGGGTAGGGACGGTACCCAAGGGCTGGGAGGAGATTGCGGAAAGCATGGCTACAACAACAGTCACAACTACTACAACTACTACAACTACTGCACTACTGCTGCGCCACGCGACTATCATCATGATTTTACTATGACAACTCTAGTCATAGCTATCCTGCCGCCACTGCTGCACTACTACCATTGATTGTTACTGTGACAACTCCAGGTCATAGTATCCTGCCGCCACTGCTGCACCCACTACACATGATTGTTACTATGACAACTCTAGTCATAGCTATCCTGCCGCACTGCTGCACCTACTACCATCATGATTGTTACTATGACAACTCAGTCATAGCTATCCTGCCGCCGCTGCTGCACCTACTACCAAACATGATTGTTACTATGACAACTCAGTCATAGCTATCCGCCGCCGCTGCTGACCTACTTACCACATGATTGTTACTATGCAACTCCAGTCATAGCTTCCTCTGCTTCCTCTTCTGTTATGAAATCATTGTTATCATTACTATGAAGATCATTGTTATCATTACTATGAGATCATTGTTATCATTACTATGAAGATCATTGTTATCATTACTATGAAGATCATTGTTATCATTACTATGAAGATCATTGTTATCATTACTATGAAGATCATTGTTATCATTACTATGAAGATCATTGTTAATCAATTTTACTATGAAGATCATTGTTATCATTACTATGAAGATCATTGTTATCATTACTAAACTACTTTTATCATTTTTCTTAATATTATTCTCATATGCTTTTACAATTACTATTGTTATTATTGTTTTCTTGTGTCATCTCATCATCATCATCATCATCATCATCATCATCATCATCATCATCATCATCATCATCATCATCATCATCGTTGTTGTTGTTGTTATTATTATTGTTAGTAGCAGTAGTAGTAGTAGTAGTAGTAGTAGTAGTAGTAGTAGTAGTAGTAGTAGTAGTAGTAGTAGTAGTAGCAGCAGTAGTAGTAGTAGTAGCAGTAGCAGCAGCAGTAGTAATTTCTTTATCTCATTAACATTATTATCATATTTTAACTAGTACTGCCTCCCTTTCAGCCTCGTTTCCATTCCCTCGCTTTTTTGCATCCAGTTCGGAGAGGTACTATGGTGTCTGTTACGTGTAATGGTTTTGTACGAAAACAAGGAGCGGCTAGTTCCGGAAGTTAGAGGTCTCTCTCTCTTGAATACATCGTAACGAGCATGGCACCCTGTCTCCGACTGCTGTCAGAATGAAGTGAGTCTGTTCTGATTTTATGCATGCATGGGATGCACGCAACAGTGTCTATTCGTCCTTCGTTGTCATCGTCTTCAATGTTGTTGTCATGTCTGTAGACGACCCAATGGGTGGAAATGCATCTTGTTTGTGTTGTCATTTGTTCGTCCTTTTATTCTCATCGTCTTCAATGTTATTGCCATGTCTGTGGACGACCTAAGGGGTGGAATTGCATCTTGTTTGTGTTGTCATTTGTTCGTCCTTCGTCAGGCGGCACAGTACTTCTGTCTTTGCTCTTCTTTCAGTGTCCGCCTACAGTCACCACACTTCGAAGCCAAATCAAGGAACTGGCAATCCCTTAACAAAAAAGAAAGAAAAGAAAAAAAGGAAAAAAAACAAAACAAAACAAAAACAAAAAACGAAACAAAAAAACAAAAAACAAAACAAAAAAAACAAACAAAAAACCCGAGGGAAAACCACGCCGCGCATGTTACACGGGAGATAACTCTAGCATGTGCTCTGGCTTAACAGTGGATTGGTTACATCCCTTGATGCGCTCACGAGGAGCGTGGACCGCCAGCTGGCACTAAGTGGAAGGTCTGCAGTGCCTGCAGATGCAGACTAGGCATCCAACGAGAAATATTTCGGTTCTTACACGACAACTGCGTTTAGCATCTGTCAGGGGAAAAGCCTTCCAACTAAACACATTCATGGTGCGTACTAGCCCTTAAGGTATATCATTTCTAAATGAAGAAGGTACAATGTTCTTTTTTTCCCTTGTTATCTTTAAAGGTTTCATACGCACTGGTGCAATTCAACATTTCTGTCGTCTGCTGGATTTTTTTTATTTCCAGGTCTTTGTGTGTCCAACGAACGGCATAGGAACACAAGCTACCCATAACTCATGTTGATTTAATTCCAAGACAAAACCGTCTTTTTCACATCGGAATAAAAGTGGGGGTTTTGTGTGTGTTTTTTTTTTTCCCAGACAGGATAATTTCCACCCATTTCAACAGGATAATTTCTATCTATTTCAAGCCACAAAGCTATGAACTGACTTATGTCACAATTCCGAACTCGATTGTTTACAAGGTCAAATTCAGTCTATGGTTTTGACTAAGCAGGCTGAAAGTGATTCCTTGTCTTGCCCCCTTTGGTGCTTATAAAACTCCGATACCAGCAGATCGTATGGGTTTGACCAAGCAGGCTGAAATTGATTCCTTGTCTTGCCCTCTGTGTTGCTGATAAAGCTCTGATACCAGCAGATCGTATGGTTTTGACCAAGCAGGCTGAACGTTATTCCTTGCCATGTCCCCTTTGGTGCTGATAAAGCTCCCATACCAGCAGATCGAGTTGAAAAAAGTTGAAAAATGAGGCGACCGTAGGCGGAAATAAAACAAATCTGAAAAATCATTTGCAAGCCTCCGCCGAAAACCGTAGACAAACGAATCACAAGACAAAACACGACGCGTTCCGACCTCTTAGGTCTTCTACAGGCACGATGCACAACATCCAGGACAACGACAATGAACGAGCGATCACTGAACTTCATCCAGTTCGGCACAAGATGGGCGTTAATGAGGAACTTCTCACTTCCAGACCTGTGTATGTCCAAAGAAGGACACAGGAACATAAGTTGTCCACAACTCATACCTGTGTATGTCCAACGAAGGACACAGGAACACAAGATGTCCACAACTCATACCTGTGTATGTCCAACGAAGGACACAGGAACATAAGTTGTCCACAACTCATACCTGTGTATGTCCAACGAAGGACACAGGAACACAAGATGTCCACAACTCATACCTGTGTATGTCCAGCGAAGGGCACAGGAACACAAGTTGTCCATAACTCATACCTGTGTATGTCCAACGAAGGACACAGGAACACAAGTTGTCCACAACTCATGCTAATTAGAAACGCCCACCTTGCGCCGAATTGGATGAAGATAAGTGATTGCTCGTTCATTTTCGTTGTCCTGAACTGGATGAAGTTCAGTGATTGCTCGTTCATTTTCGTTGTCCTGAACTGGATGAAGTTCAGTGATTGCTCGTTCATTTTCGTTGTCCTGAACTGGATGAAGTTCAGTGATTGCTCGTTCATTTTCGTTGTCCTGAACTGGATGAAGTTCAGTGATCGCTCGTTCATTTTCGTTGTCTGAGTGTTGTGTATCATGCCTGAAGAAGACCTAAGAGGTCGAAACGCATCGTGTTTTGTCTTGTGATTCGTTTGTCTACGGTTTTCGGCGAGGCTTATAAATAATTTTAAAAATTTGATACCGTCAGTTTTAAGAGATGCAGCCGTTTGAGCCACTGGATTGTTCTTTTGTGAGAAGAGGGAACATCAGCATGTAACAGCTCTGTGGAAAATACTCCCCTGGCGGCCTGTTGAACACTGTTGCCACTGCAAGATAGCCGCCCTTGCTTGCCGTCGTTTTGCTTGAATACTTCCAAATAATCCTTCTGCTTGGTTGTCTACTTACTAAACATTTCGTACTCTCCATTCATCTGCTGGAAAACTACTGAAAGTCCGAAATGGCAATAACAGCAACTTTTGGTGCGATGGTATTTAGTTTCATCATTCCCATCCCAATAAGTTTGTTTTGTCGCTCATTTATCGCCAGATTTTTCAGCGCTGTTTCAGTTTGAGTAGGAACAGACCTTTAGAGAAAGAACAGAAAAATAAGAGAGAAAAAAGGAAAAAGAAAAAGCGAGCAAATATAGCCCGGTTCAATTCTGGTGGGCTGTTAGAAAAAGGCTTTCACCGGCTGTAGTGTATCAGTCGTTACCCAGTCGGACAGCACACAGACAGGGTGTAAACGCAAGGTGGTTGCCACTTCTCGGTGTTGAAGACACAAGTCTCCCTACGAAAAAAATGCCAGGGATCATTTCATTCGCTGTGAAATAAGGTCGAACTGCTTGCAAGTGGAAGTGGATTTTGCAGTGCACTCATGTTGACACTCGCCCAGCAAGCAATAATCCTCGCCACCTCGCCTTTAGGAAACTCGTCTCAGGTGTCAGTTTGTCGAGTGTCTGCGTGAGGCACTGCTAGAGCATTGATTTTTATTGTTTGTGTGTGTGTGTGTGTGTGTGTGTGTGTGTGTGTGTGTGTGTGTGTGGTGTGTGTGTGTGTGCGTGCGTGCGTGTGTGTGTGTCGTGGTGGTGGTGGTGGTGGGGGTGGTGTGTGTGTGTGTGTGTGTGTGTGTGTGTGTGTGTGTGTGTGTGTGTGTTTTGAGATGAGGATATCTATTTTGTTTTTGGTGTCTTCAGGTATTTGTCTTGTGGTTGAATGTATTGTCAGGGCCATGTCTAGATATACAGGGCGTTGGTCGACTCTGTGAGGGTTTGGTGTAGTCGGTTTGGGTGTCATGTGATCTCTTCTTATCGCGTGTTATATCTAGGTAAATCTGAGTGTCATTAGATGTGTCTTATGTTATTTTGAGTGATATGAGGTTTGATCGTGCTTGTGTGTCATCAGTTGCTCTCTCTCTCTCTCTCTCTCTCTCTCTCTCTCTCTCTCTCTCTCTCTCTCTCTCTCTCTCTCTCTCTCTCTCTCTCTCTCTCTCCTCGACAAAAACCTGAGCTTAAACCACTGATGAGATTGTTGTGTATGCAATCGATTTCAAACCCCCACCATTAAGGCAGCCACATTTCGTCTTCCGGAATGTGCCTGTGTTTTATGTTCATGTCATTATTTCCACAGGCACACGATAGCTCACTCTTCTCTGGAAATAAAATAGAAGGTATTCACTGTGCGTTCAAGATTTCTTTCTTCATGAATGTGTTTACTGATGTACTTCGATTTTAAGTCTGATCCAAAGCATTAGCAGGGGAACGGGGTCAGTACCGATGTTCACTGCGCAGAGAAAACCTCTCCCAAGCTCCCGGACCGTGGAAACAGAGTGTGAGTGCTTACCTGCTGGGCCAACCCGTGTTCTTATTCATCCTGCTTGTATACTGAATATGGTGACGTGGTCCTCATGTTGTCAGTACACTAAACGTAGTGATGTGGTCCTCATGTTGTTTGTATACTGAATATGGTGACGTGGTCCTCATGTTGTCAGTACACTAAACGTAGTGATGTGGTCCTCATGTTGTTTGTATACTGAATGTGGTGACGTGGTCCTCATGTTGTTTGTATGCTGACTGTGGTGACGTGTTCCTCATGTTGTTTGTACACTGAATGTAGTGACGTGTTCCTCATGTTGTTTGTATACTGAATGTAGTGACGTGTTCCTCATGTTGTTTGTATACTGAATGTAGTGACGTGTTCCTCATGTTGTTTGTATACTGAATGTAGTGACGTGTTCCTCATGTTGTTTGTATACTCAATGTGGTGATGTGGTCCTCATGTTGTTTGTATACTGAATGTAGTGACGTGTTCCTCATGTTGTTTGTATACTGAATGTAGTGACGTGTTCCTCATGTTGTTTGTATACTGACTGTGGTGACGTGGTCTTCATGTTGTTTGTATACTGACTGTGGTGACGTGTTCCTCATGTTGTTTATACACTGAATGTTGTGACGTGTTCCTCATGTTGTTTGTATACTGACTGTGGTGACGTGGTCCTCATGGTGTTTGTACACTGAATGTAGTGACGTGGTCCTCATGTTGTTTGTATACTGAATGTAGTGACGTGGTCCTCATGTTGTTTGTACACTGAATTTGGTGACGTGGTCCTCATGTTGTTTGTATACTGAATGTGGTGACGTGTCCTCATGGTGTTTGTACACTGAATGTAGTGACGTAGTCCTCATGTTGTTTGTACACTGAATGTAGTGACGTGTTCCTCATGGTGTTTGTATACTGAATGTAGTGACGTGGTCCTCATGTGTTTGTACACTGAATGTAGTGACGTGGTCCTCATGGTGTTTGCACATTGAATGTAGTGACGTGGTCCTCATGTTGTTTGTACACTGAATGTGGTGACGTGGTCCTCATGGTGTTTGTACACTGAATGTAGTGACGTGTTCCTCGTGTTGTTTGTACACTGAATGTGGTGACGTGGTCCTCATGTTGTTTGTATACTGAATGTAGTGACGTGTTCCTCATGTTGTTTGTACTGAATGTAGTGACGTGTTCCTCATGTTTTTTTTTTGTTGTTTTTTTGTTTTTTTTTAATCAAGTAAAGTTAGAGCTGACAGGAGCGCAGAAAGCGGACAGTGCGCAGAAAGGTTATATGCAAACAGTAACATAAACATATCAATTATATAATAAACTCATAATCATACATAACTAAGATTGAGGGAAGAAAAACGGGGAGAAAACCCCTTACAGAGCACCACCCCTCCCACACACATCCACCAACTTTTCAATAATTTATCAGCATACTTTTAGTTCTCTCTTTTTTTTTTTCCCTCTCTACCCCCGCCCCTCCCCCCTTTTCCCTTCTCTTCTTTAACATCGCACAATTCAACTCGCGTGAAAAGAAAACAAACACAGAATGCCAACGTTCATTTTCAGTGGGAAATGGTAAACAATATAAATCGTAACAAAAGAACAAAGGAAAAACTAATAGGAAAAAGGATTCCCTTCCTTCTCAGCTAACACCCCCCTCCCCTCACCGAACCACACACACACACACACACACACCACACACACACACACACACACACACACACACACACACACACACACACACACACACGCGTTTATTTTTCTATGTCTGTACATACGTAAAAAAAAAAAAAAAAACTCCTCTTTCATTTTCCACCTCCAACCCATATCCCCATAATTTCAATCATCCTGTACTACTAATAAAGCTAACATTCATGTTTTGTTACGTGGCACATATTATAGTAGTAAAACAGTGAAAGAGAATATCTGTTGGGTAAAAGCGATTTGAATGGAGTAATAGTTTCCATCTAAGGGCCCTTGTTTTTGTTCATGTAGCAGAGGTTAATGTTTTCAGGGCTGGGTTGTTTATCTAGTTCTGTATGACAAAAACAGGCACACTATAGCATCGAGTAAAGAAAAAACGTATCATCAAGGAACACTTAATCACTAAGTAACACTGAATATAGTGTCCATTTTTTTTCAAACTCAGATGGCGCATTTCTAGACTATGCTTATATTTTTCGGTGCGATAGTTGTATTTGAGTTCTCTATAAAAAGCTGTCATGGTTGGTCTAATTTTATTAATCCTACATTTTGTAGATAAAGAATTTTGCCCATAAGATAATGATATACAGAATTTCATCGATTTTGGTTTTTCCGTCTGTTCCAAACAAAATTAATTGAACGTTAAAGGATAGTCTTTCACAAACATGACATTTTCTTTTCATACACATTTCTAATTCCATCCAAAAGTTGTGTACGAAGTCACAGTTCCAGAGATAGTGATAGATCGAATCTAATTCGTCATTACAAAAACTACATTTATCGCTCACGACTAGGCCCATTTTCTTTAATATATTATTTGTAACCAATATTCTGTAGCAAATTCTTATCTGGAACCATTTCAATTTACTTCTTTATTTTACTAATCAATCTTAGAACGACTTGCCAGTCTACCACAGAATTTAACTTTCTTGCCAATTAATGAGTGGTTTGATATTACCGACAAGTGTGTTTCCAACCAGTATGTTATAATATGATTTTGAGCCTTTTGTAACGCTGCTTATCATTTTAATCGCTTTTGGATCCTGGTTACTATCATTGTTTTGAACAGTTATATTTCTTTTTCTGATATATTCTTTTATCGCTTGAATGGAACTTAGATAGTGTAAGTAATTCACTCTCAAATTCCATTTCAGGCAAAATTCATCATGATTCAAAAAGCTTCCATTATTACCAACAATATCTTTTACTAAGAACACATTCTTGGCAGTCCATTTTGTGAAACAAAAATCATTATTGTTGATTTTAAATTTTATGTTGTGAAAAATAGGTTCTGATAAAATTTCCTCTTCGTTAATCTAAATGTATGTGGCTGGTGAGTTTTTCGTAGGCTAAAAATACATCTTTCCAGAAGTAGTTGCATTTACTCTTTATAAACATTTTAGACCCGTAACAGCGTATATAGTTTATTTCTGGGCACAATGTTTCGAGTATGTGTTTCCATTTTGAAGTTCCTGAAAGCAGCCTTCTCAACCATGACAACTTCAGTGCATGCACAAAGGCTTGTATGTCAGGTATTCCTATTCCTCCTTGCTCAACATTTTGTACTGAATATTGTCTCCTTATTTTGTCTGTTTTTCCATCCCACACAAATTCGAAGCACATTTTTTGCAGTTGTTTCAACTCATTTTCCGGTGGGTTAGGGAGCAGAATCCATAAGAAGATTAATTTTGAAAGAATCAAAGACTTAAGTACCGCAACCCTACCCAAAGGAGTACATGTTCTTTTTGCCCAAATTTTAAACAAAGTCTTAACTTCAACAAATTTATCTTTTACATTAATCTCGGTTAAATTTGTTATCTCGTTTGCAAACCAGATTCCCAGAATTTTAAATTTTGGGGGATTCCATTGCATATGTTTGTGGTATAAATATTTTTCTGCTGAATTTTTCCTGTTTCCTAGCCAAACATTTGTAGTTTTGTCAAAATTTAATTTTAAGCCAGATATACTTTCAAATTCATTTAACCTTTCGAACAGTTTTTCGTAAGATGCTCTGTCTCCTTCTAAAGTGAAAGTGGTGTCATCAGCAAACTGATTTACTTTAAATTCGGTGTCTGATATTTTTATTCCCTGATATTTTCATCTTTTCGAATTTTGCATGCCAGGATTTCGGCACACAGTATAAAAAGATACGGAGATATGGGATCACCCTGACGACATCCTCTCTGTATTTCAAGATGTCTTGACATTTTCCCATTTACTATAACATAAGACCTGATATCGTTATAAAACGCAGATACCCATTTACATATGTCATCTCCAAACCCAAATTTGTTTAATACTTTTTTCATGAAATTCCAATCTACTGAGTCGAAAGCTTTTTCAAAATCAATTGATACAAGTATCCGGGCAAGTTCCTTATTTCTAAATAATGCATCATGTCGTATAAAGTTCTTAAACTGTCTCCAATATATCTTCCTGGTACGAAGCCTGTCTGATCTTCATTTATAATTTTCGGTAGTATAGTTTTTATGCGGTTAGCGATGCATGCTGATCCAATTTTGTATGTCACATTTAGTAATGTAATTGGTCGCCAATTCTTCAAATATTCCCTTGGTTTATCACCTTTCGGTAAACATATTATTATGCCTTCCCTCTGTGTTATAGACATTTTCCCGTTATAAAAACCTTCATTGATGGAGCGAACCACAAAATCCCCTATCTGTTGCCAAAAGAACTTGAAAAAATTTACCGTCATGCCGTCCGATCCTGGGCTTTTATCATTTTTCATATTTTCTATTGCCTGTGCTGCTTCTTTCTTTGTTATAATTCCTTCTAATTTGTCAGCTTCCTTCTTTTTCTAATTTTGGTAAAGCTGTGACATAGTCATTTAAATTAACATCCTGAGTTCTTCTTTCTTCGTAAAGTTTTTCATAAAAAGATGTGGTTTCATCTAACATTTCTTTTGTTTCTGACAAAACGCGTCCTTTGTTTGTTACTAATTTCGACATTTGTTTGCTGACATAATGTCTTTTTTCCAGAGAGCAGAAATATTTCGTCACCTTTTCTCCTTGCGATGCCCACCTTGCTTTTGATCTGATAATAATTCCATCCATTTTAGCTTTTCTTAGATCTTCCATTTTTTTCTTTTTTTCCTCTAAACAAACTCTATCACTGTCACTTTTCTTTTGCTTTGCTTCCAAGTATTGTATCTCTTTCTCTAGATTTTCTTCCTTCACACTTTGCTCTCTTTTCTTTTGATAGAATATGCTATTGTTTTCGCTCTTATTTCCATTAAAAGGGTGTCAAGAAATAATTGATCTGTTACACTCAATTGAACTTCATAATTCGGAACAAATTTAATTTTTTCTCTTACATAGACTAAAACCGCGTATTGTTCTTTAACAATTTGTGTAGTTTCCTTAACAAGTTCAACATATTTTTTATCTCTTAAAAGCGAGGAATTGAATTTCCAATAAGTTTTTGATCGTTCTTCTTTTTTAAATGTGATTTCTATTGTTATAAGAGAGTGATCACTTCGATAACCATAGAGAATGTCAGCATTCTTTATATTGGAAAGAAATGATTCAGAGACCAGAAAAAAATCTAAACGGCTTTGTTGAAAGGGATTTAATCGTCTCCAAGTGTAGCGAAGAATTTCTGGATTATATTCTCTCCATATGTCTACTAATTCTAAATCTGACATCATTTCGAATACCTTTTCTTGTGCTTTAACATTATGACGTGTTTGTAGTTGCAATAGTCTAAATTAGGATTCAACACAAGATTCCAGTCTCCAGCTATTATTATATTCGGTACATTTAACTCTTCTATTTGGTTCTGCAAATTAGAGAAAAAAGTTGGATCATCCCTGTTTGGTCCGTATATGTTTACCAATCCTATTTGTTTTCCCGTGGTGTTTATTACTAAGATTATGTAGTTACCCCCACAGTCTTTGATGGTTTTTCTATCTTGAATTCGAAATTGTTGTTTAGTAAAATAGCTACACCTCTAGACCTGCTGTTGTTTGACGAAAAAATACACTCATACCCCCATTCTGCTCTAATCTGACGTTCTAATTTTGACGAAAAATGTGTATCTTGAAGAAAGTATACGGAGTATTGTTTTTGTCTTAAGTATTGAAAAACGTCTCTCCTTTTTTCCAAAATCGGCTAGGCCCTGGCAATTAAGAGATGACAACGTAAAACTACTCATTGCATTTTATCAGTCCTATACGGTGAAAAGCTCCTTTTAATTTAACATTACTGGTATTTTTGTGCCACTTACAGTCTTCCCAGATAAGCAGTATGTAGTTTGTTAGCTTATCACCCCAGTTCTTCATGTTTTGATCATCTCTTACATTCATCTTGTAGCACACGCACACACTCTTTCTGTCTTTTCTGTTTACAAACATTCGCTCGCACGGACATGTTAACTGCGTTTTGCATGTTTAAGTAAAGTAGTCGACGTGTGTTAACTGCTGATTATTTTTTTCTAGCATGGAATAGCATTACTAACATTCACCACGATATCATGTTATGTGTTGAACATTATCCACCAACCAGAGTATGTATCCGTAACATCAATATCAGTAATAGTAGTGATAATGACAACAACAACACCAGCAACGACAACAACACTAATTGTTATCATCATCATCTTGATCATCACCACCACCATCACCACCACCACCACCACTACCGTCCTGATCATCATCAACATCGTCGTCACCCTCACGGACAACTTCATAGTAATATCAAAGGACAAATGACACACTATGATAATAACAGTATCAAAAACGTGGTCAATGTCGTTGAAGGAAAAACTTTGCAACATCGACTTGAAAGTTGAACATGACCAAGATATCTTTTCTGTAATGAATCTCCACCGAACAATGTGGAAGGGTGAGTCTTGCAGACGGACAGGAGGAACAGGAGGAGGCACCGCGGGACATGAGGCGGATGTGCGTAAAGAATGATTGATAGGGACCTGGGACGGGGGGGTGGGGGCGGGGGGGGGGGGGGGGGGGGGGACGTGGTCCTCATGTTGTTTGTACACTGAATGTGGTGACGTGGTCCTCATGTTGTTTGTATACTAAATGTAGTGGCGTGGTCCTCATGTTGTTTGTATACTGAATGTGGTGACGTGGTCCTCATGTTGTTTGTATGCTGAATGTGGTGACGTGGTCCTCATGTTGTTTGTATACTGACTGTGGTGACGTGGTCCTCATGTTGTTTGTATACTGAATGTGGTGACGTGGTCCTCATGTTGTCAGTACACTAAATGTATGTGACGTGGTCCTCATGTTGTTTGTATGCTGAATGTGGTGACGTGGTCCTCATGTTTTTGTATACTGAATGTGGGGACCTGTTCCTCATGCTGTTTGTACACTAAACGTAGTGACGTAGTCTTCATGTTATTTGTATACTGAATGTGGTGACGTGGTCCTCATGTTGTCATTACACTAAACGTAGTGACGTGGTCCTCATGTTGTTTGTATACTGAATGTGGTGATGTGGTCCTTATGTTGTTTGTACACTGAATGTAGTGACGTAGTCCTCATGTTGTTTGTACACTGAATGTAGTGACGTAGTCCTCATGTTGTTTGTACACTCAACGTGGTGACGTGGTCCCTATGTATTTTGTACACTGAATGTAGTGACGTGGGTCCCCA
Source organism: Conus ventricosus (assembly GCA_018398815.1). Taxonomy (NCBI): domain Eukaryota; kingdom Metazoa; phylum Mollusca; class Gastropoda; order Neogastropoda; family Conidae; genus Conus; species Conus ventricosus. Next base: position 1,923,261 of record CM031607.1, read on the forward strand.
TGTTGTTTGTACACTGAATGTAGTGACGTTGTCCCCATGTTGTTTGTACACTGAATGTGATGACGTGGTCCTCATGTTGTTTGTATACTGAATGTGGTGACGTGGTCCTCATGTTGTTTGTACACTGAATGTAGTGACGTGGTCCTCATGTTGTTTGTATACTGAATGTGGTGACGTGGTCCTCATGTTGTTTGTATACTGAATGTGGTGACGTGGTCCCCATGTTGTTTGTACACTGAATGTAGTGACGTGGTCCTCATGTTGTTTGTATAATGAATGTAGTGACGTGTTCCTCATGTTGTTTTATACTGAATGTAGTGACGTGGTCCTCATGTTGTTTGTATACTGAATGTAGTGACGTGTTCCTCATGGTGTTTGTATACTGAATGTGGTGACGTGGTCCCCATGTTGTTTGTATACTGAATGTAGTGACGTGGTCCCCATGTTGTTTGTACACTGAATGTAGTGACGTGGTCCCCATGTTTTTTGTACATTGAATGTAGTGACGTGGTCCCCATGTTGTTTGTACACTGAATGTAGTCACGTGGTCCCCATGTTTGTTTGTATACTGAATGTGGTGACGTGGTCCTCATGTTGTTTGTATACTGAATGTAGTGACGTGTTCCTCATGTTGTTTGTATACTGAATGAAGTGACGTGTTCCTCATGTTGTTTGTATACTTAATGTGTTGACGTGGTCCCCATGTTGTTTGTTCATTGAATGTAGTGACGTGGTCCCCATGTTGTTTGTACACTGAATGTAGTGACGTGGTCCCCATGTTGTTTGTATACTGAATGTAGTGACGTGGTCCTCGTGTTGTGTTTGTGCACTTAATGCAGTGACGTGGTCCTCATGTTGTTTGTATACTGAATGTGGTGACGTGGTCCCCATGTTGTTTGTACATTGAATGTAGTGACGTGGTCCCCATGTTGTTTGTACACTGAATGTAGTGACGTGGCTCCCATGTTGTTTGTATACTGAATGTGGTGACGTGGTCCTCATGTTGTTTGTATACTGAATGTAGTGACGTGGTCCTCATGTTGTTTGTATACTCAATGTGGTGACGTGGTCCTCATGGTGTTTGTATACTGAATGTGGTGACGTGGTCCTCATGTTGTTTGTATACTGAATGTGGTGACGTGGTCCTCATGTTGTTTGTATGCTGAATGTGGTGACGTGGTCCTCATGTTGTTTGTACACTAAATGTAGTGACGTGTTCCTCATGTTGTTTGTACACTAAATGTAGTGACGTGTTCCTCATGTTGTTTGTATTCTGAATGTGGTGACGTGGTCCTCATGTTGTTTGTACACTGAATGTGGTGACGTGGTCCTCATGGTGTTTGTACACTGAATGTAGTGACGTGTTCCTCATGGTGTTTGTACACTGAATGTAGTGACGTGTTCCTCATGGTGTTTGTACACTGAATGTAGTGACGTGTTCCTCATGGTGTTTGTACACTGAATGTAGTGACGTGTTCCTCATGGTGTTTGCACATTGAATGTAATGACATGTTCCTCATGCTGTCTGGGCACTGAATGTCGTGACGTGTACGTCATCTTGTTTGTACTCTGAACGTAATGACATCATGATCCCAGACCAAAGCAATTCAGTTGGTAAGCGCCGGACTCATGATTCTGGTGATGCTGGGGTTGTGGGTTCAAATCTCTCGCCGGGCCGTTACGGCACAGGGTGAGCTTTCCTCAGAGTTAACCTTGGTTCTGACTGTCTTTATTCCCCCCCCCCCCCCCCCCCCCCCCCCCCCCCAAAAAACGTCCTTCGAATGAACCGTAAACCGGTGCGTGTGTGAAAACACACAACCATCTGTACAAACGTAAAATCCCATCACCACTTTCGAAGAAAAGGCCATTTCACCGTTGGTGTGGATGACGCTTACAACAGCAGCATTTATGCTGAAAAATCAACAGAATAAAGAAGAAACTGATTGAATGACACGACTGAATGACCCTGATGAATACACTGACGAATGACACTGGCTGAATGACACTGACTGAATGACATGACTGAATGACACTGACTGAATGACACTGATTGAATGACCGGGTAATGACACTGGCTGAATGACATGACTGATGACCTGAGTGAATGACACTGACGAATGACACTGCGTGATGACACTGACTGAATGACACTGACTGATGGACACTGGCTGAATGACACTGACTGAAATGACACTGGTGAATGACCTGGCTGAATGACACTGGCTGAATGCACTGGCTGAATGACCACTGACTGAATGACATGACTGCATGACACTGACTGAATGACACTGACTGAATGACACTGACTGAATGACACTGACTGAATGACACTGACTGAATGACACTGAGTGAATGACACTGAGTGAATGACACTGACTGAATGACACGACTGAATGACACTGGCTGCATGACACAGGGAATGACACTGAGTGAATGACACTGACTAAATGACACTGACTGAATGACACTGACTGAATGACACTGGCTGAATGACACTGGCTGAATGACCTGACTGAATGACACTGGCTGAATGACACTGACTGCATGACACTGACTGAAAGACATTTGACTGAATGACACGGGCTGAATGACACTGACCTGCATGACACTGACTCCCATGACACGGGGAATGACACTGACTGCATGACACTGACTGCATGACATGGGGAATGACACTGACTGCATGACACGACTGAATGACACTGGCTGCATGACACTGACTGAATGCACTGGCTGCAGGGACACGGGGGTTTGACTGACTAAAGCAGCAGCAGCAGCAAACCTTCGCGTTACTGTTCTACCTTTGACCCAAGTAGATTTTGTCTGGGGCCCAAAAACGAACCGCACCTTTGTGGGACCAAACGTACCGGCACCTTTGTGCGGACCAAACGTACCGGCACCTTTGTGGGGACCAAACGTACCGGCACCTTTGTGGGGACCAAACGTACCGGCACCTTTGTGGGGACCAAACGTACCGGCACCTTTGTGGGGACCAATGTACCGGCACATTTGTGGGGACCAAACTTACCGGCACCTTTGTGGGGACCAAATGTACCGCACCTTTGTGGGGACCAAACTTACCGGCACCTTTGTGGGGACCAAACTTACCGGCACTTTTGCGTAGAGGGTGAGGTTGACCGGTGCCGATTGGAATGAACGGGTGGATGAAGGGGTGGAGGGGTGGAGGGGTGGTGGGGGGTGCTGCAGTCGACGAGAAACAGGTGGGGGGTACCAGTGGCCTCAGTGGGAATGCTGATGCTGGGGCGATGCCAGACATAGCCGACAGCATCCGTGGCAGTCCGTCCGTCACTGTCCTGAAAAGTCTGGCCGTGTGGTCAGTCAGTGGCACCGTGTGGTCAGTCAGTGGCACCGTGCGCTCAGAGTCCTACCAAAGACACTGTAGCCAGGAGACTGGTCAGTCCTGGACACTTGAATGCCTCTCCCTCTCACCCAACAGGCAGATGTTGGGTGTTTTTCGGATGCAACAAAGAATTGTGCAGTAGACAGCTGTGTGAAAACCCGCCACTTGAACCGACCGGTTGTTATCTAAAGGTGGAACCAGAAACGAGCGGCGTTAGACTGGAACCAAGAGCTAAGTAACTGGAAGTCGTGTACTCATCTTTCGTGCCGCAGTGCCACGTTGAGTCTACAACAACCACGTGTCAAGGTCACTGGACAGAGACGTGTTCTGACCTGTTGGGGTCACTGAGAGATCTGCAACAGGACGGCCATGGGTAATCCAGACACCTGGCTGTTGTTGGATGCTGTTGCTGTCAGTGTTTGGCAGGAGAGATGCGTGTCCGTCGGAAACTGACAAGACTGGGCCAACGATCTGGTTTCCTTCAAGATCTGGTAGGTACGATTATTTTGATCGACGTGGATCAGTTTGTATGGGGAAGGTTGAGGATAGGGGGAGTGGGGGAGGGGTGGGGGAGCTGGGATGAAGGAACGGTGGGAAGGGAAGGGTGGTTTGAAGCTGCTGTCTCTGTCTGTCTGTCTGTCTGTCTGTCTGTCTGACTGTCAAACTGAAATGTGTCATTGAATATGCGTTTGGTTTTGCTTGACTAAATCACCTCTCTCTCTCTCTCTCTCTCTCTCTCTCTCTCTCTCTCTCTCTCTCTCTCTCTCTCTCTCTCTCTCTCTCTCATATGGTGAGAAAGAGAATTTTGGGAAACTGTACGGAAAATATCCTTTAAACGAAAACCTGTTCAAAATAGTCTGACAGTCGATGACTGGTTTAAGCATTTTAAAAATTTACTTGAATTAGAGGTAACTGCAAATATGTCAGATTTGGTTGAAAATGTCAGTGATGTCAACGAAGAGGAGGCAGGCTATATTTAACCGTCCAATATCAAGAGGAGAGGTTTTGCTTGCCGTAACAAAGTTAAAGAATGGAAAAGCTGCTGGACCAGATCATAAAGGAGCATTCCCTGATAACTGGACTAATTCTATCGTTCACCCTTTGTTGAAGAAGGGTGACATCAATAATCCAAACAATTATAGAGGCATTTCTTTATGTGATACAAGTAGTAAAATTTACAGAACAATTATTAATAATTGACTGCAGGAATGGATAGAAGAGCACAATTTGACAGGCGAACATCAAGCCGGATTTAAGAGAGGATATTCCACTGTTGATCACATGTTTACTTTATTAGCAGTCATACAAAAACAATTTTGTTTCAATCGTAAACTGTATGTAGCCTTATTTGATTTTGAAAAGGCATTTGATTCCGTAGAAAGAAATTTATTATGTCCTATCTTGTTGAAAAGCGACATCAAAGGCAAGATTTTTAGGTGTATTCGCTGCATGTACGAAAGTGTTAAAGCTAGAATTAGAAGCGGAAGTAGTGTAACAGATTATATTGATTGCGCTCGCGGAGTGAAACAAGGAGATGCTTGCAGCCCTGTCTTGTTTTCTTTCTTTATTAATGAATTAGCGTTAGAGGTGATAAAGGGAGGGAAACACGGGGCAACATTTATGTCAGATTATTTTTAATTATTCATACTGCTTCTGGCCAATGATGTGGCTTTATTTTCTGAAACTACCATAGGGTTACAAACGCAGATAAACAGTCTTCAGCGTGCAGCCGCCGCTTTGCAGCTGAAGGTTAATTTAGATAAAAGTAACATAGTGGTGTTCAGGAAAGGTGGTTACTTAGCTGCCAGAGAAAGGTGGACATATAACGGTATTGTGATGCCTGTTGTGAATGCGTACAAATATTTAGGAATTTATTTTTCAACAAAGCTTAGTTTTGCTGCTGCATGTCGCGACCTTACAAGCAGAGCAAAAAACGCTTTATTATGTATTTTACAAAAGTTATTTAAGCTGAAGTTCAACTCTCACTCGTGCTTTTTTTTAAGTTATTTGACTCACAGGTTCAACCTATTGCTCAGTATGGTGCAGAGTTATGGGGTCTTGACAATGTAGCAATCTATTGTGAAAAACTTCATTTGTTTGCCGTTAAAAGATTCTTGGGCGTTGAAACGCGAACACCTATTGACCCGGTGTATGGAGAAACGAACAGATATCCTATTTACATAAACTCAGCTATAAAATGTATCAGGTTTTGGTTAAAATTAGCGAGAATGGACGACTGTAGATTACCTTATAAGGCCTACACAATGCTTCTTGATTTAGATATGCGTGGAAAGAAAAATTGGGCCTTAAATATTCGCTGTAAATTGTATATGTTTGGATTTGGATATGTATGGCTAAATCAAGGCTCCACGCCTTAATTTACGAGTTTTTGAAAAGTTTTAAGGATAGGCTGATCTCGTGCAGATGGCAAGACTGGAATTTCCATATTAGTAATAGTGATAGGTTTAACGTTTACAGAGCCTTTTGTACTGTTCCTGATGTTAAAACGTATTTATTAATTAATTTAGACAAGCGTTTAAGATACACATTGACAAGATTTAGACTTGGAATTTCTGAAATCGCAGTACATCGTTACCGTTATAGAACACATAGTGAAAGTGAATTAATGTGTTCACTTTGTCTAAAAAAGAAAGAAAGTGAGATATATTATGTTTTATGTTGTCCAGTTTTGTATGACCTAAGAGCACAGTATATTCCGCTGAAGTATTACAAAGTGCCAAGTCAGTTTAAATTTACACTGCTTTTGGCGAGTACGCACGAAAGAACAGTCAGGAACCTGTCAATCTATCTTTACAAAGCCTTTAATTTGCGTTCTATTCTCACTTCTTAAATTTACTGTCAAGTAAGTGCTGGATGATTTCGCTGTTCATAATTGTTTGTTTGAAAATATTTGTATATATGTACCGCATCATGAGGGGCAATAGCCTGTACATGATTAAACTTCCGTATCCGTCTCTCTCTCTCTCTCTCTCTCTCTCTCTCTCTCTCTCTCTCTCTCTCTCTCTCTCTCTCTCTCTCTCTGTAACTGAAGTGTGTCTTTAATTGTTTGAATATGCGTTTAATTTTGCTTGGCTGAATCAGTACGTTCGAAATGTAAATGAATGTCCATGTCTTATTCATTATAGAAGCCAATTACTTATTAATTTTCGCAGGTGAGGACAAAAATGGTCTGGCCGCATCCAGAATAGAAACAGCTTTGAATTGGATGGGAATTACTCTTGTGTTCATGATCAGAATTCCCATTTAGCCTTTGTTATGAATTGATGTTTACATCTTGTGACTACGAAACTAAGACTTGATATTTCACACTGAATAACTGCCCATCATCATGGGCACGGGACTGTTTATGGTGATGGTACGCTACACTTTGTGCCAAATTCATACCAAAATGAGATATAGTTTGAACTGTTTATGGTGATGGTACGCTATACTTTGTGCCAAATTCATACCAAAATGAGATATAGTTTGAACTGTTTATGGTGATGGTACGCTATACTTTGTGCCAAATTCATACCAAAATGAGATATAGTTTGAACTGTTTAATGTGATGGTACGCTATACTTTGTGCCAAATTCATACCAAAATGAGATATAGTTTGAACTGTTTATGGTGATGGTACGCTATACTTTGTGCCAAATTCATACCAAAATGAGATATAGTGTGTTCTTTGTGGCCCTACCTTCAGGATTACTCGGATTAAATTCACAAAGTGAAATGCCTTTTTAATTAAACTGAATTCGTTAATGTTGCTAATCTTTGCCGAAGACTTTCATTGAACACCCATCTTGCGCCGAATCGGAGAAGAGAAGTGATTGTTCGTTCTTCTCTACATCTTCCTGATTGTTGTTTGTTTTACGCGAAGAAGACCTAAGAGGTCGAAACGCGTTGTGCTTTGTCTTGTGATATGTTTGTGCATATTTTCTTGTAGAATCACAAACAGGTTTTTTTTTTAAAAACTTGCTGAAGACGTTCAACAATTCACATTTTCTAAAATTACAAGGCACCTAAGCTCAGAGATTTAGGTGTGTCATGAGAATGGTTATGTGTTCTTATTGATCTTATTATGGTCTGTATTATGACTTAGCGAGTCGGTGGTCCAATGGTTAGAGCGTCTGCTTGTGGAGCTGAGGGCCGTGAGTTCCAACCTCTCGTGGATTTGTACAGCTTGAGGACCCTCTTTGTGCACCCTGTAGTCAGTGGATTCCTGGTTCAGTTCAGGGGAATTGAAAGCGAAGGAAGGGGAGTGAGAGGCGGCGGTCTGCATGATATGGTGAACCTGAAACAGTTCACAGTGTGAACGGTGTGTAGGCTACAGGACTTTACATGGTGAACCTGAAACAGTTCACAGTCTGAACGGTGTGTAGGCTACAGGACTTTACATGGTGAACCTGAAACAGTTCACAGTCTGAACGGTGTGCAGGCTACAGGACTTTACATGGTGAACCTGAAACAGTTCACAGTCTGAAAGGTGTGTAGGCTACAGGACTTTACATGGTGAACCTGAAACAGTTCACAGTCTGAACGGTGTGTAGGCTACAGGACTTTACATGGTGAACCTGAAACAGTTCACAGTCTGAACGGTGTGTAGGCTACAGGACTTTACATGGTGAACCTGAAACAGTTCACAGTCTGAACGGTGTGTAGGCTACAGGAGTTTACATGGTGAACCTGAAACAGTTCACAGTCTGAACGGTGTGTAGGCTACAGGACTTTACATGGTGAACCTGAAACAGTTCACAGTCTGAACGGTGTTAGGCTACAGGACTTTACATGGTGAACCTGAAACAGTTCACAGTCTGAACGGTGTGTAGGCTACAGGACTTTACATGGTGAACCTGGAACAGTTCACAGTCTGAACGGTGTGTAGGCTACAGGACTTTACATGGTGAACCTGAAACAGTTCACAGTCTGAACGGTGTGCAGGCTACAGGACTTTACATGGTGGACCTGGAACAGTTCACAGTCTGAATGGTGTGCAGGCTACAGGACTTTACATGGTGAACCTGAAACAGTTCACAGTCTGAACGGTGTGTAGGCTACAGGACTTTACATGGTGAACCTGAAACAGTTCACAGTCTGAACGGTGTGCAGGCTACAGGACTTTACATGGTGAACCTGAAACAGTTCACAGTCTGAACAGTGTGTAGGCTACAGGACTTTACATGGTGAACCTGGAACAGTTCACAGTCTGAACGGTGTGTAGCCTACAGGACTTTACATGGTGAACCTGAAACAGTTCACAGTCTGAATGGTCTGTAGGCTACAGGACTTTACATGGTGAACCTGAAACAGTTCACAGTCTGAAAGGTGTGTAGGCTACAGGCCTTTACATGGTGAACCTGAAACAGTTCAGTCTGAACGGTGTGTAGGCTACAGGACTTTACATGGTGAACCTGAAACAGTTCACAGTCTGAACGGTGTGTAGGCTACAGGACTTTACATGGTGAACCTGAAACAGTTCAGTCTGAACGGTGTGTAGGCTACAGGACTTTACATGGTGAACCTGAAACAGTTCACAGTCTGAACGGTGTGTAGGCTGGGGAACTATAGCCTTTATTTGTTTGGAAAATATGATTTAATGTAGGTCTTGTTTTGGTTTTGCTTTAGGCTTTTAAATATTTTTTTAACTACTTTTGTATAATGTACACACGCCACTTCATAGGGGGCCAAGGCTTAATAAACGAATAAACCATTCCTCTCTCTCTCTGTCTCTGTCTCTGTCTCTGTCCTGTCTCTGTCTCTCTCTCTCTCTCTCCTCTCTCTCTCTCTCTCTCTCTCTCTCTCTCTCTCCTCTCTCTCTCTCTCTCTCTCTCTCTTCACCCTTCAATTTTCCTATTTTCTCCTTCCCCGTCCCCACCTCTGTGTGTGTGTGCGCGCGCGCGCGCGTGCGTGTGTGTCTGTGTGTGTGCGTGCGTGCGTACGTGCGTGCGTGTGTGTGTTTGTGTGTGTGTGTCTGTGTGTGTCTGTGTGTGTCTGTGTGTGCGCGCGCATGCGCACACGTGCGCGAGTTTGTGTGTGTGTGTGTGTGTGTGTGTGTGTGTGTGTGTGTGTGTGTGTGTGTGTGTGTGTGTGTGTGTGTGTATGTACGTGCGTGCGCGCCCGCGCGCCCGCGCGTGTGTGTAAGTGCTCCCGCATGGAGGAGGGTGTGATGGGTGTGGTGGACATAAGGAGCTGGACATCCTCTGTCTGATGCCCTACAATCACTCTCAGTCACGCACACCTCCGTCACGGAGTTGTCTTTGTATTAGACAATGTCGTGACAGGTGCCAATGTTCAGCACCAGTACCACCCTCTTTCACCTTCAGTGTAATCCAGGAAGCGTCACTGCGTGTGAACGTCCGTACACCCTACACCGCCCCGACCCCGAGATCCACAGTGCGCAGGGGCTAAGGCTCAGATGGCAAATGCATGGATATAGAAAGGACTGGGGAAGACCAGAGAAGAGGTGCTGGTGGACACAGAGTTTATGGATGCCTGGTCCATGCATTGACCCAGCATGCTGATCAGACTTTGATCGCCCGGCTATCACGTCTCCCCCACTGCGTAAGAAACAACACCAACGGTACTCGAATGAAGAGAAAACAAGTTGCAAAGCATATAAAAGTACTCCCAGTTTATCTTGAAAATGCGTGAGATATTTCCATAAAGAGGAAAACCCGTTTTGGGCCGTTATAAGCCGCTAGTAACGGCTATTCTGGTAAACATCGGGCATCATCCGTGACCCATAATGAACATACCTACAAATTTTCAGAAAGATCGGCCTAGTACTTTCTGAGATATTCCATAAAGAAGAAAAACCGTTATGGGCCGTTATAGCCGTTAGTTTTGTCTGGAGCGAGTGGAACACATTTTGACCACGGACGGACGGACACACACACACACACACACACACACACACACACACACACACACACACACACACACACACACACACACACACACACACACACAGCATTTCTTCGTTCCCATTCTAAAGTACTCCCTGTTCTATCAGAACTGGGAGTACACCAAAAAAAAAAAAAAAAAAATCAGTTATTACTTAATTTACTATCACTGTCAAGGCCAGGACTCTGATGTGTCAGGATTGTCCGTAACTTGTGCGACGTTCCCCAGACCCACAGTGAGTGAATCACCCCACCTCCCCCATCATTGTGGTTGGTCTCACGCTGTTTCCTTGCACCTTAGGGACTTCTCACACGATTCAACTCGTGGAGCTGTAGCTGGATGGAAAGTGGTGGAAATATATTCACATCCGACGCTCGAACATGTGAGGAGGACTTGACGAAAACTCAGTTGGAAAGCATTCCATCTGACCTGTGGAAGGAACTGCAACATGATTTATTTCCGTTGGGCATATCCGTTCAACTCTGAAGTGAAAGTTCTTCTTCTTCCTAAAATACTGGTTCACTCAAAAACGAGTAGGTCACCAGCGCGCATGTTAAAAAGTAAAATAAAATAACACAAAATAGTGCGACTCAGACTGTTGGCCCTGGAGCAAATTTGGCAACAAGGGGTCGCACTCGAGTTATGGGAGGGAAAGTCATAATCAACATTAAGGTAAGACTGGCGCGCCAGAAAGTTATGGGAGGAAAAGTCATAATCAACATTAAGGTCAGATTGGCGCGCCAGAAAGTTATGGGAGGAAAAGTGATAATCAACATTAAGGTAAGACTGGCGCGCCAGAAAGTTATTGGAGGAAAAGTCACAATCAACATTAAGGTCAAATTGGCGCGCCATTCTTTCGAAGATGGGAGACGGAATTGCGAGACGAGGACAATGTGCAGGACACGACACATGCTTGCTATTTTTATGTGGCTACAAACCACATTGCCAAGTGTAGGGATTTGAGTGGGCCTTGTGATGTCATTTGTTTTCTTTGTGTGCTATGCTTTCCCCAGGTTAAGAGTTTCGTGGCATTTGATGCCACAAAGCTATGAGACTGTTTAAAGACTCCAACTTCCAGTGAAATGATTAGAATGATAAACGTCGCGATAAAAGAGAACAAGTTTCGAGCCATGTTCATCGTTGTTAATCAATGTAAGAAGGGCACAAATCGCACCTTTCTTCTTTTCCTTTTCCTTCTTCTTCTTCTTTTTCTTCTTCTTCTTCTTCTGTGTGGTTAATATTTACCGATATGCCTTCGCGAGATCTTGGGGCAGTCACATGACCACCATATTAAGGTAGTATGACGTCACTCGATGACCATATGAACAGCAATTATGTTGGACGACTCAAAAATAATACGCCCTAAGGGCATAGTATTTTGGAAGCAAGTCTGCACCCTTCACCTGTCAACAGCTACAGAGCAGAACCATGTGACGCCTAGACGCCTAGACAACCAGCCCCTAAGCCAGGTCGTCTGACTGTCTCTTCATCATTCTACCGCTCATCTCTCTCCCTTACCCTCCCCCCCAACCTCCCACCTTGGACCAGCAGACATCAAACCACCCCGGATCATCAGCTATCGTCTGGAGGGGGTCAGAGCAGGGTATGAGGGTCAGGACGTCACATGGCTATCGTCTGGAGGGGGTCAGAGCAGGGTGTGAGGGTCAGGACGTCACATGGCTATCGTCTGGAGGGGGTCAGAGCAGGGTGTGAGGGTCAGGACGTCACATGGCTATCGTCTGGAGGGGGTCAGAGCAGGGAGGGTCAGCACGTCACATGGCTATCGTCTGGAGGGTCAGAGCAGGGTGTGAGGGTCAGGACGTCACATGGCTATCGTCTGGAGGGGGTCAGAGCAGGGTGTGAGGGTCAGGACGTCACATGGCTATCGTCTGGAGGGGGTCAGAGCAGGGTGTGAGGGTCAGGACGTCACATGGCTATCGTCTGGAGGGGGTCAGAGCAGGGTGTGAGGGTCAGGACGTCACATGGCTATCGTCTGGAGGGGTCAGAGCAGTGTGAGGGTCAGGACGTCACATGGCTATCGTCTGGAGGGGGTCAGAGCAGGTTGAGGGTCAGGACGTCACATGGCTATCGTCTGGAGGGGGTCAGAGCAGGGAGGGTCAGCACGTCACATGGCTATCGTCTGGAGGGGTCAGAGCAGGGTGTGAGGGTCAGGACGTCACATGGCTATCGTCTGGAGGGGGTCAGAGCAGGGTGTGAGGGTCAGGACGTCACATGGCTATCGTCTGGAGGGGTCAGAGCAGGGAGGGTCAGGACGTCACATGGCTATCGTCTGGAGGGGGTCAGAGCAGGGAGGGTCAGGACGTCACATGGCTATCGTCTGGAGGGGGTCAGAGCAGGGTGTGAGGGTCAGGACGTCACATGGCTATCGTCGGGAGGGGGTCAGAGCAGGGTGTGAGGGTCAGGACGTCACATGGCTATCGTCTGGAGGGGGTCAGAGCAGGGTATGAGGGTCAGCACGTCTCATGGCTATCGTCTGGAGGGGTCAGAGCAGGGAGGGTCAGGACGTCACATGGCTATCGTCTGGAGGGGGTCAGAGCAGGGAGGGTCAGGACGTCACATGGCTATCGTCTGGAGGGGGTCAGAGCAGGGAGGGTCAGGACGTCACATGGCTATCGTCTGGAGGGGGTCAGAGCAGAGGAGGGTCAGGACGTCACATGGCTATCGTCTGGAGGGGGTCAGAGCAGGGAGGGTCAGGACGTCACATGGCTATCGTCTGGAGGGGGTCAGAGCAGGAGGGTCAGGACGTCACATGGCTGAAAGCAAACGGCGGGAGGAGAAAAGAGGTAGGGAAAGAGGGGTGGGGTGAGGGTGAAGGATGGAGTGGGAGGGGGAGGGGGAGCTACAGTCGACTGTAACACGCGAGCTGCGTCTAGCCCTTATCTGCCGCTGTCCAGACCACCCCGCCCTCCTGAGTAATACTCCAGGGTTGGGGGGTCGGTCCCCTGGGTCTACAAATGTGACCTAACCGCTCCGCACAAACATTTCAGTTCCGCTGGCTTTCAAGAACAGACGACTCCCTTGTGCTTGAGTCGGGGAAGTAAGCTGTGATTTAGAGTTATCCCTCTTCGGCCGGTGACTTTGGCGCCATCTTTACGAGACTGTGCGCAGGCCAGATTTATGTGTAGCGGGTTATTGAGGATTAGTTGTGGAGGGTGAACGTCTGTGAGAACGGTTTGAATTGGTGGTCCCTTCTTCTGGGCCTTGTCGGCATGCCGCTGTGCCC
>CM031607.1:1946771-1982438 GCA_018398815.1 Conus ventricosus
TGTCTGAAGGTAAACATGGCCAGAAACATCCAAGGATTTCGCTCCCTCCATATACATTTGGAGGGGAACAGGACACGGGAAGAGGAAGCCTTCGAAATGCAAAAGCTTTGCTCTCGTCATGGAGCAACATGAAGGCAACGAAGCAACAGTCTGGGAACTCTCTACCAAACTTGATAAAGCTTCAAGAGCATAAAGAAAAGTCATCACAGAAAAGTCTCTGCTGAAAGTTCCAGGCAACGGCAATCAAAATCACACTGATGGGGCGAACATATCAGGTATCTAGCATCCATTCTGGGAAAAGGAGAAGCCGAGCCAAGGAAAGTCATATCGAGAGTCGACCTAGCTAGGCCTGCTATGGCTACACTCCAAGTCATCTGGAAAGCTCCAAGTCATTTAGGAAAGCTTAATGTCATCTGGAAAACTCCAAGTCATGTGGAAAACGCCAGGTCATCTGGAAAACACCAAATCATTCAGAAAACTCCGAGTTATCTAGAAAACTCCAAGTCATCTGGAAAGTTCCAAGTCATTCAAGTCATCTGGAAAACTCCAGTCATTTAGGAAAACTCCTGAAAACTCCAGGTCATTTAGGAAAACTCCAAGTCATCCGGAAAACTCCAAGTCATTCAAGTCATCTGGAAAACTCCAAGTCATTTACGAAAACTCCAAGTCATCTGGAAAACCCAGTCATTTAGGAAAACTCCAAGTCATCCGGAAAACTCCAAGCCAATTAGGAAAACTTCAGATCATTTGGAAAACTGCAAGTCATTTAGGAAAACTCCAGGTCAACTGGAAATGCCAAGTCATTTAGGAAAACGCCAAGTCATCTGGAAAACTCCGAGTCATCTGGAAAACCCCAAGTCGTTTGGAAAATGCCAGGTCATTTGGAAAACTCTAAGTTATTTAGGAAAACTCCAAGTCATCTGGAAAACTTCAAGTCATTTAGGAAAACTCCAAGCCATATCGAAAACTCAAAGTCGTAGGAAAACCCCAAGTCATTGGAAAAACTCCAAGTCATCTGTAAAGCCCAGGTCCACTTTTTCAGGGGAGATAATCTCTACCGGTCACCGGTGATGTCCCTTTTTTCTGAATGGGTGCAGGCGGTGGGTGTTGGCAGCAGATTTCGGGCAAAACTCCAGACGTTCCAGACAAAAGACAACAGACCAACGGCTTCTCCACAAACACCGGTGGGACTACTTGTGATGCCGGCATAGACTGCATAGACTGAACGATGTATTGTTTTCTGTATAGTAAATCACGACACTGTATATTCTAGGCCTGTCTGTTCATACAACCCGCGCAGACTGAATTGTTCTTCGTGTTCTGTATATGAAGTCGACACACACTGCATAATGTGGCAGGCCTGTCTATCTATACATTGAATCCTGATTACTGATGTCTGTCTATTTCACACTGATTACTGATGTCTGTCTATTTCACACTGATTACTGTTTTCATCTGATTTAAGATTTTACGGAAGAAAGATTTAAAACAAAGTTTCTGGTGCGTTTCTAGAAGTTGTCATTTAAAGAGATGTGTGAAAGTTTTTTTTTGTTTTTTTTTTAAATGACTGGTGAGTTGATTTTAACGTGGTGACAGCCCTGATGTGGCCCTTTGCGGTCGGCTGGGCTATAAGCAACATTATCTTATCTTATCTCCTACTGATGTCTGTCTATTTCACACTGATTACTGATGTCTGTCTATTTCACACTGATTACTGATGTCTGTCCATTTCACACTGATTACTGATGTCTGTGCATTTAGTACTGATTACTGATGTCTGTCTGTTTGACACTGATTACTGATGTCTGCCCATTTCACACTGATTACTATTGTCTCATTTCACACTGATTACTATTGTCTCATTTCACACTGATTGCTGATGTCTGCCCATTTCACACTGATTACTGATATCTGTCCATTTCACACTGATTACTATTGTCTCATTTCACACTGATTACTATTGTCTCATTTCACACTGATTACTGACGTCTGTCCATTTCACACTGATTACTGATGTCTGTCCATTTCACACTGATTACTGATGTCTGCCCTTTTCACGCTGATTACTATTGTCTCATTTCACACTGATTACTGATGTCTGTCCATTTCACACTGATTACTGATGTCTGTCCATTTCACACTGATTACTGATGTCTGTCCATTTCACACTGATTACTGATGTCTGCCCTTTTCACACTGATTACTGATGTCTGTCCATTTCACACTGATTACTGATGTCTGTCCATTTCACACTGATTACTGATGTCTGTCCATTTCACACTGATTACTGATGTCTGCCCTTTTCACACTGATTACTATTGTCTCATTTCACACTGATTACTGATGTCTGTCCATTTCACACTGATTACTGATGTCTGTCCATTTCACACTGATCACTGATGTCTGTCCATTTCACACTGATTACTGATGTCTGCCCTTTTCACACTGATTACTGATGTCTGCCCTTTTCACACTGATTACTGATGTCTGTCCATTTCACACTGATCACTGATGTCTGTCCATTTCACACTGATTACTGATGTCTGCCCTTTTCACACTGATTACTGATGTCTGCCCTTTTCACACTGATTACTGATGTCTGTCCATTTACACTGATTACTGATGTCTGTCCATTTCACACTGATTACTGATGTCTGTCCATTTCACACTGATTACTGATGTCTGCCCTTTTCACGCTGATTACTATTGTCTCATTTCACACTGATTACTGATGTCTGTCCATTTCACACTGATTACTGATGTCTGTCCATTTCACACTGATTACTGACGTCTGTCCATTTCACACTGATTACTGATGTCTGTCCATGTCACACGGATTACTGATGTCTGTCCATTTCAGACTGATTACTGATGTCTGTCCATTTAGTACTGATTACTGATATCTGTGCATTCCACACTGATTACTGATATCTGCGTATTTCACACTTAACACTGATTTCTTCCCATTTCACACTGATTACTGACGTCTGCCCATTTCACACTGATTATTGATGTCTGCCCATTTCACACTGATTATTGATGTCTGCCCATTTCACACTGATTATTGACGTCTGCCCATTTCACACTGATTATTGATGTCTGCCCATTTCACACTGATTAGAGATGTTTCACCATCACTTTGGTGATATCTGATCTCTGTTGGTTGCTGTTGTCTAGCCGTTTTACACTGTTGATGTTGTCTAGTTTCAGTTTCAGTTTCACCAAGAAGGCGTCACTGTGTGCGGACTAGTCCATATACGCTACATCACATCTGCTAAGTTTTGAGACCACATCCGCTAAGTTTTGAGATGTTGTCTTGTCATTTCATAATGTTGATGTTGTCTACCCATGTCACACTGTTGATGTTGTCTACCCATGTCACACTGTTGATGTTGTCTACCCATGTCACGCTGTTGATGTTGTCTGCCCATGTCACGCTGTTGATGTTGTCTGCCTATGTCACGCTGTTGTCTGCCCAAGTCACGCTGTTGATGTTGTCTACCCATGTCACACTGTTGATGTTGTCTACCCATGTCACACTGTTGATGTTGTCTACCCATGTCACACTGATTTCTGAGGTCTATTTCATAGCGATCAATGATGTCTGCCCTTTTCACACCTATTGGAAATGTGGTGAGTGGGGTGGGGTGAACCTGAAATGGGCTGTCTTGGGAAACCATTTAGCAGGGGCGGGGAGGTGACTGGGGTGGGGTGAACCTGAAATGGGCTGTCTTGGGAAACCATTTAGCAGGGGGGGGGGGGGAGGTGATTGGGCTGGGGTGAACCTGAAATGGGCTGTCTTGGGAAACCAGTTAGCAGGGGGAGGGGGAGGTGATTGGGGTGGGGTGAACCTGAAATGGGCTGTCTTGGGAAACCAGTTAGCAGGGGGAGGGGAGGTGACTGGGGTGGGGTGAACCTGAAATGGGCTGTCTTGGGATTAGCATGAGGAGGGGATGAGGGTGGGTGAGGACAGATTGGGAGGCGCGGTTCTGCTAAAACAATCATTGTTAGGAAATCACGGGGAGGGAGAGAGGGAGAGCGGGGAGGGCAAGATGATAGGTAAGAATCCCCAACAGGTGGCTCACCTGACATGATTAAGGAGGGGTGGTGGGGGGAGGGGGCTTAGGGGGGGGGGGGAGGTGGCGTGAAGGTGTGTGGAACCCAATCCTTTCTTCTGGTACCCTGCCCCCCCCCCCCCCCCCCCCCTCCCCCGTCTCTCTGCCTGCCGTGCCGCTATATTGTGCCGTTCCCTGTAGGTGCCAGACCCCCATCCCTATCGGCTGCTACAGCTACCGTGCTCTTGACTGGCGCCACGGCCCCGCTCCCCTTGCCCTCCTTCTATAGCCTAGCGCGTGCTCCGCCCTTCGGGAACCGTGACGTCATCCCGTACGCGCCGCACGTGCGCAGCGCGAGGAGATAGAAGCGTTGTTGCAGTGTTTATCCCGGGCGTACAAAGAGAGATGGGGGGAGGCCGAGTGATGCTGAGCTTGGCCCAAACGTCTTGCTCCCCCCCCCCCCCCCCCTCGCTCCCCACCCCCACTCACTTACTCTCTCTCTCTCTCTCTCTCTCTCTCTCTCTCTCTCTCTCTCTCTCTCATGACTTTCCCCCTTTTGTCTTCTCAGGTGGTGAGGGTGCCGGTGGTGAGGGTGCCGGTGGGTTTGCTGCTGTGAGGTCAGTGGTGGTGGTGGTGGTGGCGGTGATGATGGTGGTGGTGGTGGGTGATGGAGAAACAATAACGGTTACCGGCACAGTGGCAGCGGCCCGCATCTCTCTCTCTCTCTCTCTGTGTACACGTGTGTGTGTCTAGGTGTGCGTGCACGTGTGTGTGTGACTGCTTCCTGACTCTCCTGACTGACTTCTGCTTTGCTACCTGCCAGAAAGGAGTCAGGCTTGGTCTGAAGTGGTCGGTGCCTGCTCGGACACTCTGCTAACCATTCCAATGCCAGTTAACATCAACACTGTTGTGCCGATTCTCTCTGATCTGGTCCAGAGCAAAGTGTGCAGGTTGTGAAGCTTCAACAGTGTGACGGAACATTCACAAGGGTTGCTGCACATCGGTAAGTTTCCTTTCTTCGCTCCCAGTGTCAATCTATCCCTCCCTCTTGTAGAAATCAGACGATCAGTGGCAGAAGTTCAACTGCTGCCTCTAGAACTTCTGATAAAGAGGTGCCAAAAAGCTCAGCAGTTTGAGATGATACTCTTGTTACAAGTATTCCAGAATTATCTGCGTTTTCCTAATGAAATTTGTTTAAAGAAATTGACTGTCGGCCTATGGTTCCGACAGAATCAGATAGACATTGAGAATCATAACAGAAGTGGTTTAGAAACCGAAAGATTAAATCGTGCATGAGCAACATATGTATGGTTCAATAATGAATTATGATATACATTTTTAAAGTGTCTAAGGATACTGTCTGCCTCCCCCCCCCCCCCCCCCCCCACCTCCCTCCCCCCCCACCTCTCTTACTCTATACCCCTGCAAGCCGATAGAACTGATGTCGATAAACTGTACGTACAGTTCCGGCGGAAGGAGACTTTTTTTCTTTTTCTTTTCTTTCGTTTTACATAAGGCCGGAAAAAAGTGAAGGGCGAAGGGGGTGAATTGAGTGAAGTAGGGCAGTGTGTCAGCGAGAGAGAGAGAGATAGAGAGAGAGAGAGAGAGAGAAAGGGGGGGGGGGGGGGGGGGGGGGGAGAGAGGGGAGGAGAGAGACAGACAGACAGACAGAGGATACAAAGAGAGAGAGACAGACAGACAGAGATACAAAGAGGAGAGAGAGAGAGAGAGAGAGGAGAGAGAGAGAGAGAGAGAGAGGAGAGAGAGAGAGAGACAGACAGACAGAAGACAGACAGAGACAGAGATACAGAGAGAGAGAGACAGATACACAGAGAGAGAGAGAGAGAGAGAGAGAGAGAGAGAGAGAGAGAGAGAGAGAGAGAGAAGAAAGAAGACAGAGAGAGATACAAGAAACAGAGACAGTGACAGAGATCGAAGAGAGAGAGAGAGAGAGAGAGAGAGAGAGAGAGAGAGAGAGAGAGAGAGAAGAAGAGAGAGAGAGACAGACAGACAGAGGACAGAGACAGAGAGACAGGAGAGAGACGGACAGGCAGAGATACAAGACAGAGAGAGAGAGAGAGAGAGAGAAGAGAGAGAGAGAGAGAGAGAGAGAGAGAGACAGAGAGAGAGAGACAGAGACAGAGATACAGAAAGAGAGAGAGACAGATACAAAGAGACAGAAAAGAGAGAGAGATACAAAGAGACAGAGACAGAGAGAAAACAGGGAGAGAGAGAGAGAGAGAGAGAGAGAGGGGGGGGATACAAGAGAGAGAGGTACAAAGGAGACAGAGAGAGAGAGAGAGAGGAGGGGGGGGGGGGAGAAGGGGAGTACGGAAGAGTGGGGGGTAACTGATCCAGGGATTCGAAGGTTATGACGATGGGTTCGTTGTCTGGAGAAAAAGGACAGTTTAAAACAAACCTGGATGGTTGTCTTAGTAAAGTGTCTAGTCCACTCGTGCCCTTCTTCACAGAGACTCAAGATTCGAACCCCATTGAAATGTGGTGGGGGCAGTCCGTTTAAGATGCTACAGACCTCTTAGCCTGTCTGTGTGAAACATTCAAAGACATCGATGTCTGTTTGTGTGAAATATTATCACAGATGTGTAAATCGGTATGTCTGTGTGAAATACCATAGTATGTGAGTCAATATACCTGTGTGGAGTACCACAGGTTTGTAAGTCAGTACGTCTGTGTGAAATACAAGTATGTAAGTCAGTACGTCTGTGTGAAATACACGTTTGTAAGTCAGTACGTCTGTGTGAAATACAACAAGTATGTAAGTCAGTATGTCTGTGTGAAATGCCACAGGTATGTACGCAGTATGCCTGTGTGAAATGTTACAGGTATGTAAGTCAGTATGTCTATGTGAAATAGCACAGCTATGTAAGTCAGTATGCTGTGTGAAATACCACAGGTATGTAAGTCAGTATGTCTGTGTGAAATACCACAGGTATGTAAGTCAGTATGTCTGTGTGAAATGCCACAGGTATGTAAGTCAGTATATCTGTGTGAAATACTACTGGTATGTAAGTCAGTATGTCTGTATGAAATACCACAGGTATGTAAGTCAGTATATCTGTATGAAATACCACAGGTATGTAAGTCAGTATATTTGTGTGAAATACCACAGGTATGTACGTCAGTATGCCTGTGTGAAATACCTCAGGTATGTAAATCAGTACATCTTTGTAAAATACCTCAGGTATGTAAGTCAGTATGTCTGTGGGAAATACCCTAGGTATGTAAACTGTATATCTGTGTGAAATACCACAGGCATGTATGTCCGTATGTCTGTGTGAAATGCCACAGGTATGTATGTCATTATGTCTGTGTGAAATACCACAGGTATGTAAGTTAGTATATCTGTGTGAAATACCTCAAGTATGTAAGTTAGTATGTTTGTGTGAAATACCTCAGGTGCGTAAGTCAGTATGTTTGTGTGAAATGCCACATGTATGTAAGTTAGTATATCTGTGTGGAATACCACAGGTATGTTAGCAGTATGTCTGTGTGAAATGCAAGTATGTAAATCGGTATGTCTGTGTGAAATACCACAGGTATTTATGTCAGTATGTCTGTGTGAAATGCCACAGGTATGTATGTCAGTATGTCTGTGTGAAATACCACAGGTATGTAAGTTAGTATATCTGTGTGGAATACCATAGGTATGTAAGTCAGTATGTCTGTGTGAAATGCCACCGGTATGTAAGTTAGTATATCTGTGTGAAATACCACAGGTATGTAAGTTAGTATTCTGTGTGGAATACCATAGGTATGTAAGTCAGTATGTCTGTGTGAAATGCCACAGGTATGTAAGTTAGTATATCTGTGTGAAAAACCAGAGGTATGTAAGTTAGTATATCTGTGTGGAATACCACAGGTATGTAAGTCAGTATGTCTGTGTGAAATGCCACCGGTATGTAAGTTAGCATATCTGTGTGAAATACCACAGGTATGTAAGTTAGTATATCTGTGTGGAATACCACAGGTATGTAAGTCAGTATGTCTGTGTGAAATGCCACAGGTATGTAAGTTATTATATCTGTGTGGAATACCACAGGTATGTAAGTTAGTATATCTGTGTGAAATACCACAGGTATGTAAGTTAGTATATCTGTGTGGAATACCATAGGTATATAAGTCAGTATGCCTGTGTGAAATGCCACAGGTATGTAAGTCAGTATGTCTGTGTGAAATACCACAGGTATGTAAGTTAGTATATATCTGTGTGGAATACCACAGGTATGTAAGTCAGTATGTCTGTGTGAAATGCCACAGGTATGCAAGTTAGTATATCTGTGTGAAATACCACAGGTATGTATGTCAGTATATCTGTGTGAAATGCCAAAGGTATGTAAGTTAGTATATCTGTGTGGAATACCACAGGTATGTATGTCAGTATGTCTGTGTGAAATGCCACAAGTATGTAAGTTAGTATATCTGTGTGAAATGCCACAGGTGTGTAAGTCAGTATGTCTGTGTGAAATGCCACAGGTATGTAAGTTGGTATATCTGTGTGGAATACCACAGGTATGTAAGTCAGTATGTTTGTGTGAAATACCTCAGGTACGTAAGTCAGTATGTCTGTGTGAAATGCCACATGCATGTAAGTTAGTGTTTCTGTGTGGAATACCACAGGTATATTAGCAGTATGTCTGTGTGAAATATAAGTATGTAAATCAGTATGTCTGTGTGAAATACCACAGGTATGTATGTCAATATGTCTGTGAAATGCCACAGATATGTATGCCAGTATGTCTGTGTGAAATTCCAAAGGTATGTAAGTTAGTATATCTGTGTGGAATACCACAGGTATGTAAGTCAGTATGTCTGTGTGAAATGCCACAGGTATGTAAGTCAGTATATGTGTGTGGAATACCACAGGTATGCAAGTCAGTATGTCTGTGTGAAATGCCACAGGTATGTAAGTTAGTATATGTGTGTAAAAAACCAGAGGTATGTAAGTTAGTATATTTGTGTGGAATACCATAGGTATGTAAGTCAGTATGTCTGTGTGAAATGCCACCGGTATGTAAGTTAGTATATCTGTGTGAATACCACAGGTATGTAAGTCAGTATGGCTGTGTGAAATGCCACAGGTATGTAAGTTAGTATATCTGTGTGAAATACCAGAGGTATGTAAGTTAGTGTATCTGTGTGGAATACCACAGGTATGTATGTCAGTATGTCTGTGTGAAATACCACAAGTATGTAAGTTAGTATATCTGTGTGAAATACCACAGGTATGTAAGTTAGTATATCTGTGTGGAATACCACAGGTATGTAAGTCAGTATGTCTGTGTGAAATGCCACAGGTATGTAAGTTAGTATATCTGTGTGGAATACCACAGGTATGTATGTCAGTATGTCTGTTTGAAATGCCACAGGTATGTAAGTTAGTATATCTGTGTGGAATACCACAGGTATGTATGTCAATATGTCTGTGTGAAATGCCACAGGTATGTAAGTTAGTATATCTGTGTGGAATACCACAGGTATGTGTGTCAGTATGTCTGTGTGAAATGCCACAGGTATGTAAGTTAGTATATCTGTGTGGAATACCACAGGTATGTAAGTCAGTATGTCTGTGTGAAATGCCACAGGTATGTAAGTTAGTATATCTGTGTGGAATACCACAGACAGTTTAAGTCTGTCGTGTGAAGTACACATCTTGCTTAAATCTGTATGTATGTATAAAATGCCAGAGATATTTAAGTATGTATGTCTTTGTCAAATACTGCCGATATCTATCTGTGTAAAATACTCACAGAATGTTTAAATTTGTATGTCTGTGCGAAATGCCGCGATATTCAATTCTGCGTGTCGGCGTTATACGTCACAGACATCTGAATCTTTCAGTGTGAAATCCCACAGACACCTGAATCTTTCTGTGTGAAATCCCACAGACATCTGAATCTTTCTGTGTGAAATCCCACAGACACCTGAATCTTTCTGTGTGAAATCTCACAGACATCAAAGTCTGCCTGTGTAAAATACAACAGACATCAAACTTCTGCCTGTATGAAATTCCACATGCACCTAAAATCTGCCTGTGACGAAACCACAGACATCTAAAGTTTGTGATAGGACCACAGACATCTAAATTTGCCTGTGTAAATAACCATAGACATTTAAGTGCCTTTAAAAAAAAAGCCACAGATATCTGAAGTCTGCGTGTGATAATACCATATACATCTTAGTCTGAATGTGTTCATACCAAAGATATCTTTAAAGCTTCGAAATACCCTAGACATCAAGGTTTATTTTCTGTACTTCCACATAGAAAATCACACACACACACACGCACACGCACACACACATACACACACACACACACACACACACACACACACACACACACGCGCGCGCGCGCGCGCACACACACACGCGCGCACGCGCACGCGCGCGCACACACACACACACACACACACACACACACACACACACACACACACACACACACACACACACACACACACATCTATATGTTTGTAATCCGTTTGATCTCTCAGATGTCTGTATGTCTGTGTGAAATGTTACATATCTCTGAAGGTATGTATGTCAGTTTGAAATGTTACACATTTGTGAAGGTCTCTATGTCTGTGTGAAATGTTACAGATCTGAAGGTCTGTGTGTCTGTATGAAATGTTACAGATCTGTGAAGATCTGTATGTCTGTGTGAAATATTACAGATCTCTAAAGGTCTGAATGTCTGTGTGAAATGTTACAGATCTCTAAAGGTCTGTATGTCTGTGTGAAATGTTACAGATCTCTAAAGGTCTGTATGTCTGTGTGAAATGTTACAGATCTCTAAAGGTCTGTATGTCTGTGTGAAATGTTACAGATCTCTAAAGGTCTGTATGTCTGTGTGAAATGTTACAGATCTCTAAAGGTCTGTATGTCTGTGTGAAATGTTACAGATCTCTGAAGGTCTGTATGTCTGTGGGAAATGTTACAGATCTCTAAAGGTCTGTATGTCTGTGTGAAATGTTACAGATCTCTAAAGGTCTGAATGTCTGTGGGAAATGTTACAGATCTCAAAAGGTCTGTATGTCTGTGTGAAATGTTAAGATCTCAAAGGTCTAAAAGGGGGTCTTGGGGTGAAATGTGACACCCTTGTTTGAAGTCTGCATTTTCTGGGCGAAATTTTTACGGCGTGGTCTCAGGGTTTGGGCCCGGAAAAACCTCTCAAGGGAAAAATCCCCCCTCTGTAAATTACCCCGGCATGTTTCCGGGAAATTCCCTCCCCGATTTCCCCGGGGGGACGGGTACTAAAAACCGAGGGGTGGAAAAGAGGGGGCTGGAGGGGAGGGGAAGGGGGGTTGGGGGGGGGAGGAGGGTTGTTAGGGAGGAAAAGGGGGGGGGGGGGGGGAGGGGGGGGGTTTGGGTTTTAAACGTAGGGGTTTGATTTTTTCCCTTTGAATCCCCCTTTTTCCCGGGTTTTCCCCGAAAAAAAAACGGGGTTGCCGTCCCCTTGAGCTGTAAAGCGAACGTTAAAAGAGGGGAATTCATAAAATTTTACGGTGTAAAGGTTACGTTGGCTTGTCTGTACTTTAAAGGTTTAAAAAAAGGGAAAAGGGGTTTGCGAATTGTACAAACGTAAGGGGGCGTTTTTTAAAAACCCCATTTGAGAAGTAAAGCTGCCCAGCTGCCAAACTTTGAAAGCCCAAAGACAGAACAGCCTCCCCTTTGGGTTGAAAAGTACAATAAAACCCCGGGATCGGGGGAATTGGTTTTTAAAAACGTGAAAAACGCCCCTGACTCAAAACGGGGGTCGTTGCTACGGTTTTCAAAAAAAAGGGAAATGTGATAAATGCTTCGGTCGTTGTTATGGCTGTTTTGGGTTTTGGGGTTTTTTCAGGGGAAAAAAGCCTAGATTCCCCTCATCACCCCCCCCCCCCCCCCCCCCCCCCCAATCCTCAAAATATTTTCCCCGGAGAATTTTAATTTGTGGGTTCAACCCTCACCTTCTTATTTTCCCCGATTCCCCCTTTTTTCACTACAAATCCCCGTCCATCACTGTCAGTTTTGACCAAATTTAACCCCTTTTTTTTAAAAAAAAATTAACCCCCCCCAAAACCTCTAAATTTTAAACTTAATAAATTTCATTAAAATTGGGGGGGGGGGGGGGGGGGGGGGGGGGGGGGGGCTTGCGTGCAAGAAAAGGTGGGGTGATGGGTTAAACGAACATATTTACATTCTCTCCAGGGATTTGAAAATTAAGGGTTTCCCAGTACGCTCTGCGGGACTTACCCTTTTTAACCTTAACTTAAAACCTAATAGTATTTTCTTAAGAACAAACAAAAAACCCAAAAACTAGTATTTTAACAAGAACTTTTTTTTTACTTTCACTTTTTTTGTAATTTATTTGGGCACTTAACTTAAAAAGCACTTTCATAAAAAAATTAACTTGAATTTTTTGTTTTTAACTTTTTACTTTATCTAGTTTTAAAAAAACTTTTCCATAGAAAATGGGTCTACTGAGGGGGGTTGATTTTTTTTGCAAAAAGGGGTTCTTCTCTTTTACTGTGGGGGCTTGCGGCTTTGTTGTTAGGTTGGCGTTAGGTATTTGTATGCAAAAAAACCCACCCCCAGCAACAACAGCAGCCCCCCAAAAACAAAAGATACTTCTTATCTTTTGATTGTGTTTTTGGGTTATTTGGGTTGTTTTTGGGTGGGGGCCCGATTTTTGTTTACTATTAACAATTTTGTTTTGGGACTGGTTTGATTTTCTCGTCTGTTCCTTCAGCTATTTTACGCCCCGCCCCCAAAACACGTCCGGGATTTTTTAAGGACTTTTTAACATTACTCCTTGGGGTTTCATTCACTTGTGGGTTACTTTCACTTTTTGGTTTCCATTTGCCCCTGGGATTTTTTCCTTTGGGGCCCGTTCTTCCCCTGATGCTCATTTTTTTTATTTGCGTTTAATTTAATTTGTTCAAAAGTAATTGTTTAAAAGAAATTTAACCCATGATGAAGGGGCATAACATAGTTCCAAAATTGTATTTAAGGGCACAGGGCAAGATTTTCTGGGAACTTGTTTAAAACGGGATCTTGTGATAATCGTATTTTAAATTTTTTGAATAAACCTGGCGCAATTTTTAAACTTACAAACTTAGCTTATAGACAAATTCATTGTCGGGCCCCACTGTTCTAACCATTTTTCCCCGGCTGTGCTTGTTTCTACCCGTAATATTTTTCAACGTCTAAAGGGAGCGTGGTTGCATTTGTTAAATTTTTTTGTTCAACACCAAAAATAACTGTCTGGGTTTTTCCCAACCACGCAGCCAGAGAATATAATTTTTCCCTTTAGGGCGGGGGGTCTACAGAGTAGTTGCTTGCCCCTTTCCCCCTTTTAATGGGGTTTCGTCACTTTCCTTTTTTTAAAAAGCAATAAAAAATAATAAAAAATACTTTAAAACCATGAGCTTAACGCTGGTTAATTATCCCAGTGCCTATGGGTTGGCGTTTGGTTTTTAACCCTTGCAAAATGTTTTGTTAGGAAAAAAACCCCCCCCCCCAAACCCTTTGGGGAAAAAAAAAGACGTTTCCCCAAAACTTTTTGCACCCTTTTTTTTTCCCTTTAACAACAAAAGATTTTTTAATTTAAAAAGCACAAGACAGCCTTTCGTTTTTTGTTTATTTTAATTTTTTTTTTATTTTAATAAAAGATGAGTAAAAAAAAGATTTTTTTTACGTTTTTCCATTCTGCTGTGATTAGGGGCCCTTAGTAAGGCAAAAGGTGTTAGCAAAAAAACTTGTTTAAAATGAAGCCGGCAAACCTAGGAAGGTTTAGACTTGGGGAGTTGTTAAGGTTAAGTTGTAATTACTGCAGGGATTGGTAAAAGCCCTTTCTTTTTACACGGGGATTTATTCCAGAAAAATTATTAGTTCATAAAAAGATTTAATTAGAAAATATTGTTTTAAAAAAAAAGATGGCGGGAGTAAGTTTTTTGATGGTAGGGAAGGGGAGCTTTTTGTTTTTGGGCCCTTTTTTGGGGAAGCAATTTTTATTTTTTAAAAAATTTTGCGGCCCAAATGATGAGGAGAACGTTTTTAAAAAAGGGAAATAAAAGATTTAGTTTAAGGCAAGAGCGCTTACGAGAAAAAACGAATTGCTCACTTGGGACTTTATTTTTAAAAATTTTGGGAAAACCGGGTTTTCAGCGAGCCCAAAAATTTACAGAGTTGATGACGCAATGAATGATTTTATTACTTAGGGGCAGGAAAGAAGTTTCTAACATCGCCCCGCCGAACTTTTGACTTTTATGAAAACCCGTCAGAAAAAACAGAAAATGGGCGGGAAAATTGGTTTTATTGTGGGGCTAGGGGGAGCAATCTATATTCTTGAACAAAAAATTAAAAAAAAATTAAAATAAAAATTAAAAATTTAAAAGTCCTTCTTATGGAAAATACAAATTTTAAAAAAATATTTATTCTCCTAAAGGCTTTTGGAAAAAAAAAGATTCCCTTTTTAAAAAAACTGAGTAAAGTTGTAGAGGGTCTAAATTCAGGGCGAAAGAGGGTTTTTAAAAAAAAAAAAACAGGAAATTTCTGGAAAATTATATCTGCCTCCCCCCAAAAGAATAAAAAGGCCTAGTTTTGTTAATTTCATTTCCCAAATGACACCCCATTTGGCCCTTGCTGATCCCCCAAACAGGGCAAAGTTAAAAGAAAAAAATTTTTAAGTATGCTTGACGGGTTGGGGCATGGCTTAAAGGGGTAAAAAGGGACGTGACCCTTTTAACGGAAAAAAAAAGCTCAACGGCGTGGTTTGTGGCTTTAACAAATTTTACATGCGGGCCCCCCCTTTAAAATTTTTCCTTTGGGTTTGACCCAAAGGGTTGATGATGGAAAAGATTTTAAAAGGGTCTTTTAAACCCGCTTTTTTTTAAAAACATCTGTTAATTAAGAAGAGGGGAAACCCCAGGCCCCCCCATCGATCAAAACCCCAAAGTAAAAAACTTTAATAAAAATCTAGCTGAACCCCCTTTTTCCCTATCAATTCACAGAAAATTTTTGGGACACTAGGGAATTTCACTACGAAGTACCCTATGAAGTACGAAAAACGAAACCCACGGGTTTGGGTTAGGAGATTGTTTTTTGCAGTCTTACGCCCCCGGGAAAAAACGAAGAATTTAAAGAAAACCGGGGTTGAACCCAGGGGAACGCAAAAAAGAAAAAAAAATTAACCCTTAAACAAAGGGATGTGAAAGGGTTTAATAAAAACTCTTCCCGTTGGAACTAAATTTTTTAAAATTTTTTTAAATTGGGATGCCCTGGAGAGGCAGGGGCGATGTTAGATTAGAGCCACGGGCCCCAATATGGGCGTAGTGTAATGAAATTTTAAAGGGGTTTAAAAAACGGGAACCCCCCGGTATTTTTAAGGGGGAAATTCTCTTCTTGGGTTTCTACTACGTCAAAAAGGCCCTGCCCCCAAAAAGGGACGTTTTTTCGTGGAGCTCCCAATTTTGGTCCCGGGAAAACACAGTTTTTTTAAAAAAAAAAATAGTATTTAGTTTTTTTTAAATTTTTTTTGTTTTTGGCCATTTTGGGGTTAACCGTTCATGTGTTTGTTTTCTTTTGTTCTTTTTAAATTTGGCTTCAGTGTTCCCTGCCGTGAAGAAAACCCCCTTTCCCCAAACCCCTTTTTGAAGTTAAATTTTTTTGTCGTCGGAAATTTTCTTTCCCTTCGGCCTTTGTTTCTGAAATTCTTCGTCTTTTAATTTTTTTCATCCTGTAAGGATTTGCTTTTTCTTAATTTAAGGAAAAAAGGTTTTGTTGTGCAGGGCAAAAATTGGCGTGTGTTTGGGGTTAATTTAGGGTTTTTTTTTTTTAAACACCCCGCTTAAACCATTAGACATGGCCCAAACCCTTTCCCCGAGCCTTTTTTTAATGCTAAAGAGGCGGGGCCCAACCCCTTTAGTTTAAAACACAATGCCAGCCCAAAACACTTACGTTTGCTACAGTGAGGACCCATTTATTTACATAAGAAAGAGTTTTTAAAGGCTTTAGCTTTATTTCTTTTAGTAACTCATACTTTTCCAAGTCGCTTTTCTTTTCCTTTTAAAGGGTTTAGTTATTTGCTTTAATAAAAAATGTTGAAACCTTTTTTTTAAAATAAATTTTTTTTATTTTTTAATCTTGTAAATATTTTTTATTTAACCCTTTCGGGCACCCTTTCCCATCAACAGGGGTTAAAACGCAATAAACCCAACATATTTAAATGAAAATTTAAAGTGGGAGTATTGTTAGTTTGTCTTTTTTAAACCCAAACCCCTTAACCTTGTCGATGAAAAATTGGGTGTTTATTTTGCCTCGTTTTTGAAAATTGCAATACCGAATTACTTAGGGGAACCCCCAAAGTTTTCACCCCTTTATTTTTTATCCCTTTGTTAGGAGGTTCGGAAAAACTGGATCCCCCCTCCCTCGGATTTAATAAATAAAAGGCGAAAAATCATCGTCTTTTTGGCCTGGGTTTGTGTTTTTTAAATTTTGGAGAAATTTCTAACCGACGGGGTGGGCCAAACATCAGCAAAAGGGATTCTTTCCTGTTTTTTATTTTCAAAACCTGCCAAGCATTTCAATCTTTTTTTTTTTGTTGTTTTCCCGGGAAACCAGGCTAACAAGAATGGGCCCTTCTTTCCAACCCCTTTCAAAAATTTTTTTCTTTTAATTTTATACATTGGGGTTTCTTTGTTCAAATTTTAAAATTTTCCAAGCAATTTCGGGAAATTTTAAACCCCAAAAGCTTCTCTCTTTTTTTTAAAGTGTGTTTTCGGGGTTTCCCAAAATTTCTTTTCCCCTTTTAACCCTTCTTTTTCCTCTTTTTAGGGGGGAATTGCTGTCGTTTTTGTTTTCCCAATTTCTGTTCGTTTGTTTTAACCCCATCATCTGTATTTTTAAATCCAAAAACCATTTCCTGGCACTCCTATTAGTTTAAAATTCAGTTGTGTCTGTAGGTCTTTTTGCTTACTGCAGTGCTTTTAGGAGCAGCCCCATTGTGATTTGGCCCTCGAGCATTCTTTTATTTTAAAAAATTATAATAAAAAAATTTGTTTTAAACAGAA
Organism: Conus ventricosus; assembly: GCA_018398815.1. Lineage (NCBI taxonomy): Eukaryota > Metazoa > Mollusca > Gastropoda > Neogastropoda > Conidae > Conus > Conus ventricosus. The sequence continues at coordinate 1,963,897 of CM031607.1, forward strand.
AAATTAATAAACAATCTAAAATTTAAACAAATGTATTGAACTGGGGGGTAAAGTCCGAAAGCATAGCTTAGGTGCTTAGATTTTTCTAACGCTCTTTCATTTTTTTTTTGCTTTCTTTGTCCCTTATTATGAAATTTTTTTCATTTAAAAATTCTTAAAAAATTTCTTTGCCCTTTTAGTGAAAAATTTAATACAAGCGTTTTAACTGGGGATCGAAAGTTTTTTTAAGGGCAGCATTGTATTTTTGAGTTAAGACCACCCAAAAAACAATTTGCTTTGGCCCCCACAAAGGCTAGCTTTGGCCCGAGTTTTTCCCTTTTTTTTAAGAATGTCTCGTTCGGGCCGAAACAGTCCCCCCAATAAAAAACCCCAGTGTTTCATTTCCCCTTAAAAATAGTTTTTTGTAATTTTTCAAAAACCGTCGCTCATTTTTGCCCACTAGGATCAACTAAAAAAAATTCTCGTCTGTCCGAAAAAAAATTTTCCTTTTTTTTAAAAAACTTTTTGTGTTTAAATGGTTGTGCAAAATTAAAACCCAATGGGGCTCGTAATAAAACCCCTGTAATTGTTTGTAAAAATCAAGTACAAAGACGTTTTCCCCACCCTTTTTTTCCCCGCGATAAGAGAAACAGTGCGGTTTTTTGGGGCCAGAAATTTCCCAAGCTACCCAACTGTTTTTTTAAAAATATTTTTTTAAATTTTTTTTAATTTAACCCCCGGTTTTTTACCCTGTTTCTTCAATTTTTAACTGGTTCAAAACCAAAAAATTTGTGCATTTTTTTGGGCCGTTTCCGTCTGCTTTTTTGGGAATATTTATTTGATTTTTTCTTCCCCTATCCTTTTTTCCACTTCCAAAACAAATCTGTTGTCAAATGTGGATCAAAAACCCAAACCCACGCCTTATTTTCTTATTAAGTTGTTTCCCCCTTTACATCATAAAGGCAAAATTTTTTTTTACTCCCGCGATCAACTGCAGGATCCCTTTGCCTACCCCCAGCGAAAAAATTTTTTTTTCTTTAAAAGTTTTGGGTGGGTTTAAAAGCCCCAACCCCCCGTTTTAAAAACTGTTCAGACTTCCCAATTTTTTTCACAGTCCCCCTTCTAAATTTTTGGATTTTTAAAAACGTTTTGTTTCTCTTTAAAAAAGGATTTGTTTTTTCCCAGTAAACAAGAAAAAAAATTTTTTTAAAAAGATTTCAGGACTGTTTTTAAAAAGTATTTTTCCAAAGAGGGTCTCGCTTATTTCTATTTTCTGTAATGGCGTGTTTAAATTTTTTTTATTTTAAAATTTAACCGTTTTACTTTTTATACGGGGTTAAGTTGTTCGGGCCCGGCCCCGGGGTTTAGTAACAACATAAAACTGGGAGGATGTCACTAAATGTGTATTTGGGAAAAGGGGGGTCTTCAGCGAACGACAGAACCGCTAGGATTTAAAGGGTTGTTTTTAAGAAAAGTTTTTCTTTTGGCCCCCTTTGGGATTTGGGGGAAATTATGCGGCTTAACGTTCAAATTTTGGGGATGAAAAATTCTGTTCCCCAAAATTGCTTCTGCTACTGCCTCATCTTTAACATAAATTTCTTTGCATCCCCCGTTTAAAGGGCCTGTGCTTGAGACCTTTTTGAATCTTTTTTCCCTGATAAACTTTTTTTCTTTCTTTTTTTTTTTGGGTTTAGCCTTTGATCGAATAGGGGAAAAAATTTTTGTCTGCCCCCCTTTGTAAAAAGATTTTCTTTCCCCTCCGTTTGTTTGCTATTTTAACGTTAGCTCTGCCAAAATTTACCCAACAACTTTGCATTAGGATCTCCCGATTTTAATAGCTATTTTAATGTTAGTTTAGCAGTGCCGGGCATTATACTTCGTCAGCCCCAAGATCAGGAAATTTAAACTTTAAAAGTTTGCCCGGGCTCAACTGTTGATGGGGTATTTACATTAATTTTCAGTCTGCCTTCCATTTTTTTACCCCCTTTGGGGTTCCTTCTTTTTTCGGGAGGGGATGGGAGGTACAACCTTTAGGGTTCATTTTTATAAAAAAAAATAAGAATATAAAAAAAAAAATATGGATAAAGTTTTTGACGCCCTGATCCTTCCAAAGAAAAAAGAGTCTGTGAGGCCCTTCATTTGTTGAAGATAAAACAAAATTAGGCCCTTCATTGTTTGCAAAGTTCTTGAAAGGGAGCAAAAGGGTTTCTTCAACCCCTTCTTTGGGAAAGGGAACCCGAAAAAACCCCCTTCAGTTAGGCATCCCGTGCAAAAACTTTTTAAAAAAAATAAAAATTAAACTCATTCTTAAAAAAGTTTTGGACAGGCCCCCCAAAAGGGGTCATAATTCCTTTTGATTTTAAGAGGGGAAAAAAAGAAACCATCGGGATGTAAAAAATAGCAGAGGAAATTTTTGAAAGGATTTTTTTTTTAAACTCCCCAAAAAGCCGCCCCAACAAAAGTTTTTAAAAAACTAAAACAATTAAAAAAGAGGACCCCGGTTGTCGACCAAAGGAAATTTTAAACAATTTTAAAAATTTTAAAGGCCTGGGGCTGTTTTTTCTTTTAAAAAAAACTTGGGGAAGAGTTCCCAAACAGGGATCTAAAAATAAAAAATGGCCCTTCTTTTCGGGATTTAGGTCCCCAAGAAAAGATAAAAGAAAATAGCAGAAATTGAAAAGGGTTTTTTAAATTGGGGAAAACCCGTCAGAAAAACATTAGAAACTTTTGGGACAATCCCTTTGGGCCTATGGGGTGCCCCTCCTGTTTTTAATGAACCCCAAAAGGAAATAAGGGCGAACTAGAAAAAAAATTTAAAAAAAACTTAGCGGGGAAAGATAGAGAGATAGAAGAAGAAAAAAATAAGGGGCTGATGCAGTTGAAAACATTTAGGGAAAGAGAAAAGGCTGGGAATACAGCAAAAAAATACAAAATTTAATGGAAGAAAGAAAAGGGGGGTTTAGAAGTTTTGGGTTGATAACGGGTGCGGGCTAGCAGCGAAAACAAGCAGAAAAAAAGAAACTTTAAACAAAATATTTTATAAAAAACACTACGCTAGCTGAAAGAATAAGGACTGGGTTTTCGGGGAACAGGGGTTTTATTTTTATTTTAAACGCTTTTGGGGTTTTGCTATTTTTACCCCTTGTTTTTTGTTTTTAACCGGAAAGTGCCCCAACAGGGCCGTAACCCCCCCAAAGCCTCGCCGGGTTTAAAGGGTTGGATTGGAAAAACAATTGCATCTTCTAAAAAAATTTAAATTAAAAAAGTTAGCAGCAAAAGGCGCTTGATGCTCTCCCGGGTTTTTAATAGGCAGGGGTTGTTATTTGGGTTTTGTCTACTATAGGTAAGGGGCCCGGGTTTTTTGGCCGCCTTTTGTGGCCCTTAGGGGTGTTTTGCGGCCGGTTTTTAATTTTTTAGTAAAAAAAAGTTCGGCAAAACCCAGAAAAAGTTAAAAAAAACCCCAAGGGCTGTCTTTTCGTTTGTATGACTGTCAGTGTGGGGGTTGATCAACAGGTGGGGGGCCCTTTCGGGGTTTTTTTTTGGGCCCTGTGGGGCCCCTTTTTAACTGGATCGCTTTCTTCGGGGTTTGGTTACTTTTTTTTTAAAGGATGGAGGGGGCCCTTGGGTTTAAAATTTTTTGGTCCAAAAGTGGGGGTTTCTTCTCCAGCTTAAATTTTTTTCCCTTGTTTTAATTCTGTATCAGCCAATCTTTTAAGTCAAAGGTAAAGAGGGGAAAGAATGTTTTAATCAAAAACCCAATTTTTAATAGTAAACCCTTTGCCCTTGCAGGGTGCAAAAAACGTTTGTTCCCCTTTTTTTGGCTGGCAGGCAAAAAACCCCGAGTTAATAGCATCTTCAATTTGGGGCTAAAAAATTTGTTTTCTGGCATCAAAGCCTTTGGGTTGTTTACGGGGGCTAGACTTGGTCTGTGCTTGCCGCCCCCAATGGGACACCAAAGTTGCCCGTAGGGAAATCTTTTAACCCTTTGACGCCTGGCATTGTTGGGGGCCTTTACTTTTATTAAGATAAAGGTTGTCCGGCATTGGGTTTTTTTTGGTTCTATGGCCCCCAATCGAACTTGTGCTTTTTGGGTGAAAGGGTTTTTGTGGCGGGGCCCAGTAGTCTTTAAATTTATTCTTTTTTTGTACCCCAAAAATTTACTTTGTGCCTAAACCCATGATTGCGGTCAAAATTTTGTTTGAAATCGTTGAAGGTTTTTTGTTAATTTTTGAAAATTTTCTTTTTTAATGCATTTTTTGTCCTTTGGGCGGGTTAAAGGGAAATTAAAAGCGTTGTCGTTGGGGGGAGGGGCACTTGTATTTCCCAGTTAGTATTCGTCGGGTCGGGTTTAATAAAACTTAAAAGTTATATTTGCCCTTTACTAAAAGGTTGGGGGGTTTAAAAATTGGTTTGCTATGAAACACCCATCCAGTAGTTTGCGCGGGAAAAGGGAAAAATTTAAATGATTCGGGAAAAAAAACCCAAAGGGGGGTGGGTTTGACCATGCTGATGGCACTCTATCTTTTTCTTTATTGGGGGTTTTTAAATATCTAGTTAGGGGGTTTACAGTCTGATTGGGAAAGCGTTGATCATCTATTTGCAAGGGTTTAAAATTGCTGAAGTCAAAGTTTTGGGGGTTTTAAAACCCGCCCTCATTGAAAGTAACGGGTTCAATATTTTGAAAAGCTCCCTTTTTAAAAATTTTTTTTTTTAAATATTTTTTAAAATATTTTAAAAAAAAGAGGGGCGCATTATTTAAAACCCAACAAAACAAACGTGTCCCCTTAAACGTCCCCCAATTGACAATAGGCGGGGGTTTAATTATTGGGGGCCCTTAGAAAAATTTTGGGGGTTTTAAAGTTATGTGGGCGGGGACATAAAAAAAAGGCTCAAAATAACTGGGTTTTTTTTAAAAAAAAGAGCAAGGCATCTAAAAAAACCCAATTTAAAAATACCCCTGATGGTACTCCCAATTTTTGGTTTTTTTAAAGAGAATTTATTTAGAAATTTTTAATTATGTTAAAAATTAATAAAGGGCAAATCTTTTTTAATTACTAAAAATTTTTTCCAAAAACTTAAAAAAAAAAGGGAAAAGTACGTTTTTCTAGAAGCTTGCTGGGAATTTTTGGGGGCTTTTATAAAAGGGGGCGAACCCATAGTTTCAGCACACAGGGCCCTTGTGGGAAGGGGGCCCATTTTTGATTTTTAAAGGAAATAGCCCGTTGATTTTTTGTAAACCCCCAATGTTTTTTTTGTCCATTTACAACATTTTAAAAACATGTGCTAATTTGTTTCCCCCAGCTCTCCACTACTTTCAAAAGGTTTTGCTCCCCAAATAGGGGGGGGGTTTTGCTTTTTATCAGTTTTTTTTTTTTTGACGGGAAAAGCAATTTAAAGAATTTTTGGCTTGAAAAAAACATTGGATGAAAAAATTAAACTAATCAAGAGGAAAAAAGGGCCAGTTGTTTGTTCTGATTTTTTGATAGAGCTGGTGTAAAAGTTTCTTTTTTAGAAAAGAGAAAGGGGCCCCAGCCCCCCGCGGGCTTTAAATAGGGGCGGGAATGTATTTGGTCGAGTTAATCTTTTAAATTTCCCCAAAATGTCCTACAGAAATTAAAAGCTAAAGGAACTGACGAAAATTTTCTCTTGTTATTTTTAAAGAGATAGTGTTTTTTTTTTTAACAGCAGTTGGGGTTTATTTTAGGAGAGTAGAGGGGTTTTTTAAACTTTTGTGGGAGGAAATACTTTGTTTTGAAAGAGGCTTGTTTTGTTTTATTGTGAGTTATTTTTTTTTTGGACAACTTCTTTTACTTATCCCTTTGTTTTTTTTTCATTACGGAAGTCTGGTGGCAACGCTAAAATTCTTTGACCTCAAAAAAAATTTAATTTCTTTTTTTAACTGTTTTTTTAAAGTTCACCCTTTCTTTTTTTCCCAATTTTACTTTTCTTTTTTTTTTTACAAGGTTTAAAATGAAAAGGGGCTTTTTTTTGGGGAATTGGTTGGGCTTTGTGTCGTACCCCCCATAAACCTCCTTTAGTACTTTTTTTGCTTCTAAGTCTTTTTTTATAAGTCTTCTGGGGGAACGTCTGGGGAAATAAAAAAAAAAAAATTTTTAAATTAGGGTCGGGTTTTAAGGGACTCTTGCTTTTTGGGGGCCGGGGTTTTTAAAGTAGTCATACAAAAATTTTTACATAAAAAACTTTGAAATTTTAATAATTTAAACCCGATAAAACCCCGGCTTTTTCCAATTTAAACATCCTTTTTTTCTTTTTCAAAATTGCCAACCGGCTGTCTTTTTAAATTTTTAAAAAGTTTTGGTTATTTGGGGGTTTAGGGGGAAAACTTAATTGTTTGGGGTTTTTTTTTGTAACTAATTTAACTTCTTTGGGCTGTGTTGTTCCCCCTTTAGTTTTCCCAAAAAACTGTTGTTAATTAGTTTAAAGAAGTTTTTCTGAACCCATCAGTGGTTTGGGTTCAAAGTTTCGGGTATTCTTCTTGATGTAGGGCCTATAAAAGGTTTCTTGGTCAAAAAACCCAAGGATTCTATGAACAGCTGTCTGTTTTTAATCCGTGTTTTAAAGGGTAAAACTTTTGGGTCGGGAATAAACCACATATTTAGTTTTGTGTCTAAGTTGGGCCCAAAAGTTTGGGCCCGGTTAAAAGGGACTCATTTTTAAAACCCTTTTTGGGCGGTTTGGGGAAAATCGTTGGGAGTTCGTTTTTATTCTTTAGGATAATCTAAGTCTATTTCCAAGTTTGGCCCTAATGATTTTCAGGCGGAAGTTTGGAAAAAAATATTAAACACGTTTTAACTTCGAAAGGCCCTTTTATCATTGTAAGTTTCCAGGGGGAAGGGGGTTTTGACTCATGGCCCATCCTTTACGTTTTGTTGGCGTCAAATTTTCATTAGTTGTTGGATGGTTTGGGGGTTCAAAATCATTTTTCTTGTTGTTGGTTTGAAAGAAAAGGGATGTAAAGGCCCATGCTAATGCCCCCCCTTTGGCCGTTTCCCTTTTTATCTGAAGTGTGGGGTAGATCAGATTTTAAAGGTAAATTCTGGTGTTTGAAAGACTTTAAAGAATGAAACCCAAAAGATAACCCTGGGGGCGGGTTTTTAAAGGGGAAAGGGAGTCAAATTTTTGAAATGGTTCATGCGTAGATCTTTTATTGGAAAGACGTTCCCAATAAAAAACCGTCAGCCAATAAATTTTTGATCAGATTTTTGCCTCGTTTCCAGGGTAATTCGGGCCAGGCTTTTGAGCGTATTTCAATTTTTGTCCAAGGCTCATTTTTTGTTGGTTTTCCTTTTTTTTGCCTCAAAGGACTAGAAAAGGCGCCTTTGGGGGGAAAGTGGTCTTCGTAAACCCTTCCCACGAGTTCATGTATTCTTTAAGGAAAAACGCCTTTACGCACTAAAAAATGGATAAAAGAATTGTTTAGTGTTGGAAAGTTTGTAGAAAATCCTGTTTAACTTATCTAAAAATTGCCATAAGATTTTGGGCGGAGTCAAAAGGTTTAAAGAGTCAAGAGAAAAATGTATGTATTTTTTCTAAAGACTGGGCAATGCGGGGAAACCCCTTTCTTTTATTCCGAAGTTACTGCGGGGCAGATGAAATGAGAATCGTAGCCTCTTAGGTTATAAAAGGAAGATAGGTTTTTCCGTCTTGGGTTTAAACCCTTTAAGCTGAAGATTCCCAATTGTTGCCGTGCGGGGCCCCCCTCTAAATTTTTTAGTAATGTGATCGTGGTCTTTTTACTGCTTTGGGCCTTTAATTCTTTATTGAAAATTCAACGGGTGTGTGGGATGGGCCAAAACATTCTTGGGCTTCAGGGGGTCATAAAAATGTCTAAAAGATTTTTTGGTTTGGGTAGTAATTCCCAAAGGGTTTTTTCATCTGCTCTAAAAATCTGCTAGCTGCGTTGGGGCCCCCCCGGAAAAATCCCCGGGGTTGTGTGTTGCCGTCGGCCCCAACAACAATAAACGCAATAAGAACAGTCTGATGGGTGATTTAAATAAGGTTTGGGTTTTTTGTTTTTTTGCTGTTGTGGGCCATTTTTACTGTGGAAAAGAGCGATTCAAAGTCGGCTTAAACACGTAGGGGACTCATCTGTTTTTGGGGTTTTTCTTAAAACAAAAACTTTAGCCCCCGGTTTTTAGGTGTGGGAGTTTGGTTTCACAGTTAAAAAACCCTTTTACAATGGTTCTATGACTGGCAGCGGCTTCTATAGGGGGGGATTTGACAGCCCCTTTTCTAAAAAGGGTTTCCTGTTTAGCTGGTTGCTTTTTTGTTTAGGCCAAAAAGTTGTTTATTGTTTTGTTTAAAACATAAGACTCTTAGGGCCCCTGAAACAGTATAAAGTCAAACTTGCTTTTTTAAAGCGGTTCCCTTAAAGTAGGTGCTTTGGGGGAAAAAACCCTTAGGGGCACAAAATCAGCTTCTACGGGAACCATGTGTAAAACGTTTAAGTGTTTGGGTTTTTTTTGGGCTTTTCCCCCCAAAATTTAAAAATTTTTACTTTCTAGCTTACTGGAAAGTTTATGTTATCAAAGTTCAGTCTTGCTTATTTTGGGTTTCAAAAATTAGAAACTCTTTCGGCGTTCTTTATAACAGGTTGTAAATGCGCAAAAAACCCCCCAAATTTAAAAACCCCTTGTTGTCGGGTTTTTTTTTTTTTAAGGGGAATGTCTTTTTAAAAAACTAACTTTTTTTTGGGAGAGGAAGGTAAGAATTGCAATTTTTGGGATAGAATTTTGGGTTTTGGTTTTAATTTGTTTTCAAGGACTGTTCCTTCAGACCCCCCCAAACCCCTTAACTTTGCGTTCCTTGCATGGTTAAACTGTGTAAGCATGTAAACAGCCCAGTTAGAGTAAAGCGTGATGCTTAAATTTCTTCTTTCTGTTTAGTTTAAACCCCGACTTCCATTTACTTATCGGGGGGGTTTTTTTAAAACCCCTCAGAACGGGGCAATAGCATTTTACTGGGGGCCCCCATTTGAAGAGAATCTGGAATTTAGAGATAGCATTGTTTCGCTTTCATGAACATTTGTTTGGGTTTTAAAGACGCCCATGTCACTTCGCTTAAAAAATTTTTAATTTAAATTTTTTGTCACTACCTTTGTTTTTTTTTTTGGGGTTTTTTTTTTTTTTTTTTTTTTTTTTTAAAAGTGCGCTTTTAGTTTTTCCCAAATTCCCCACCCCCCAACCCCCAAAACGCCCCCCTTTTTGAGGGTTTTTTTTAATCAAAATTTAAGTTTAATTTTTTTTTAAAAATAAGGGCAATTTTTTTTTACCCCCGGTTTTTTCAACACTTAAACCCCTTTTTCCTTTAAAAAAATGTGAATAAATTTTTGTTTGTCAAAAACTTTTCAATTTTTTAAAAGTTCATATTTGGGTTTTTTTTTAAAAAAAATTAAAAAAAAATTTTTAAAATTAATTTTTATTTTTTCCCCCACCCCAACCCCAAATTTACTAAAATCAATTTTTTAAATTTTTTTGTTTCCCCAAAAAATTCATTCCAATTTTTTTTTAAATCCCCTTCATGGATTGGCCAAACCCTTTTTTTATTTTCCCCAAAAAAAAATAATAATTGTTATTTAAAGGGAAGAATTTAAAACACAAGGGAAATTTCCCCTTCCCGGCCCAAAAAACACCCCTTTTCAATGATTTCCCCCAAATTTTTTTAAAAAAAAATTTGCCCGGCTCCCCCCTTTTTTTTATTCTCTTTAAAGAACCCCATTTCTTTTTTGCTGGCTGTTAAAAACCAAAACAACACCCAAAAATAGGCCGCAGCTAACAAAAGGACTACCTTCACATCCAGTCAGCTGCCCAAAAAGCGTGGGTTTTTTGGGGCGGAAAGTTCTTTGGGGGGCAACGCGATGGTTGGGTTTTGATAGAAAAATTTCCAGGTTTGGAGGGCTGGGAAAATTTCTCAAAAAGTTCTGAACGGGGCTTTCTTAAATTTTTTTAATCCAACGAAGGGAAATAATTTTTAAAGTTTTTTAACAAATTTCTTGAAATTTCCCCTGTTTAGTGTTTTAAAAAACCCTTGCAGCCATTTTCCTAATTTTAGTTTCTGTTTAAGGGCCCCGATTATTTTTTGTAAGTCAAGTGCTGATTGGCCCTTTAGTTGGAAAATTTTTTCCCAAATTTTTTCAGCATTTTTGTTTTCATTTAAAGTCGGGATAACACGTTCAACAATTCTTAAAACGTTTTTTGTTTTGTAAATTTTAGTCTGTTAATAAATCTTTGCCAGATAAAGAATGTTGACTTTTATATTTGTTTATGTTTGTCTTTTTTTAAAATTAAAATTTTAAACTGACCCGGGGGTTTTGGGGAAATTTTTTTTTTTCTTTTTTTCAAAATTTTTGCGGGGTCTCTCACCAGTTTGGGGTTTAAATTTCGTTTGGAAAAAATTTTTCCAGTACTGTGCACAAGCAGAATGGTAGTCTATTGGTTTTTTTAAAATTTTTGTTTTTTTCTTTCAGTTTGCAATATTTGTAAAATTCTTTTGCTTTAAAAATTTTTGTCCCCCTCGTCACTTAAAAGTTATACACTCCAGTTCTTGCGATAGTTCAGTACTTTGGCCATTAAAGTTGGCCCCATATTTAATTTACACACACACAACAGCAATGGTTTTAGGTTTGTTTTAGTCAGTGAAGGAAAGCCAACTATTTAAGGGTTTCCCCCACCGCCGGGTTTTGCCCAACCCCGTTTTCGCTAAAACCGCGGGGGCCCCCCTTTTCTTGTTCTTCATTGGCTTCCAACAAAACCCCCCCCCCCCCCCCCCCCCCCCCTTTTTCCCCCCCCCCCCCCCCCCCCCCCCCCCCCCCCCCCCCCCCCCCAACCCCCCCCCAAATCAACCCCCTTCCCCCCCAAAAACCTTCTTAAGGGGGAAGGGCCCTTTTAATCCAAAACTTGGGGGGGATTTTGGGAAGGGGTGGCCTTCCGTTCCCCTTACATTCCCTGGGGGAAATGGATTTAGCGGTTCACCTTTCCCCAAACACCCCAAGCCCCCCCCCAAATTTTTAAATTACCCGTCAAAAGGGTTTTTGGGTGTTTAAGGTTTTAAAACCCGGGGGTTAAATTTTTGTTAAATTTACAATCTTTTAAAATTTTTGTTTAAATTATCCCCCCAAAAAAATGTTTAAAAAAATTTTTCAGTCACCCTTCCCCATCCCCGGCCCCCCAAAAAACCTTTTTTCCCAAAATTGGGGGTTATTTTATTTAAAAGGGGGGGATCCATTCTTTTTTTATTTTTTCCCCCAGGTAAGGGGTTATTGGTTTTTTTTACTAAATTTTTTTAAAATAAATTTTCATTTATCTGTATACCCCACGTCATGTTTCATAAACAAATGCCCTGTATTTTCCCCGGGGTTTAAGAGTTTCTTACTACTGCACGATGTTTGTTGTGGGAACTGGGTTCAAAAATGCAACAAATATTGTGTGTGTGTGTGTGGGTGTGTGTGTTTTGGGGGTGTGTTTTGTGTTTTGTGTGTGGGGATTTTGTGGTGTGTGGGTGTGTGGTAAGTGAGGAGGAGGAGAAAAGGGGGAGAGGAGGGGAGAGAGGAGAGGAGAGAAAAAGAGGAGAGGAGAGAGGTTGGTTACCCAAATTCCTCCCCCTTTCTCAAAAAAAGAATGAAAAAATTTTGGGTTCCCAAAAACTGTGTGCACCCGCGGTAATCTATTTTTTTTCAGCCCGGAAATTTGGGAAAATTTCCCCCCCCCCCTCACCAACGTCCCTTTTGCCCTTGGGCTCCCCCCCTTTTACCCCCAAACCCCCCCTCCACCCCCTTCTTGCCGGTTTAAAAAATTTTCCCGAAATACGGGGAAAATGGCCGCAGCGGGAGTAAAGTTTTGGGACCTTTTTGGAGGGGAAAGACTCCCGGGTTCTTTGGGAAATCTTTTCTGTCAAAGGGTGTCTGGCCCCCTTTTCAGAATCCCGGGAAGGGCCCGGAAGGGGGAATCGGAAAGTGTTCGCCCGATGTCTTGCCCGGCTCCTTTTCTGCTGAGGAGGCGAATGTTGTGGCTGAGTCAAAATTTTTAGAATTTACCCAAAAGGAATATTTCTAAAAGGAAATTTAAATTTAGTGATTGATGTGGCCTAAAAAAGTGGGGCGAGTACGCGCGCGGGATGTGTGTTGTGTGGGTGGTTTGTTGGGTGTGTGTGTGGGTGTGTGTGGGGTGTGTGTGTGTGTGGGGTTTTTGTGTTTTGCTTGCTCTGTCTCTCTGTGTGGTTTTGTCGGAGGTTTCAAAACATGAGTGTGTTTTGGTAGTGTGTGTGTTTTGTGTGTGTGTGTGTGTGTGTGTTTTGTTTTGTTGTGTGTGTTTGTTGTTGTGTGGGTGTGAGGGGAGAGGAGAGGGGGAGAGAGAGAGAGAGAGCTAGAGAGAGAGAGAGGAGGAGAGTGAAGTCAAGTGAAAAAATGTTTTTTTAAAGGGGATATTTAATTTAAAAAAAACCCGTTTTTGGGGGAGTCTTGGGTTTGGGTTTTTTTGTTGGGGTTTCCCGCTTTGGGTTCTTTTTTTTCCACATTTTTAAAAGGGTTCAAAAAAAGGGAAAATAACAAAAAAGAGATGGAAAAAAAAGGGGAAATTAACTTAACAGAGAGGGAAAACAACTTCGTCTCTGTTCTGTCTCTTGGGCTCTGTCTCTGTACCCCCCCCCTTTTTTCTCTCTCTCTCTTCTTCTTCTCTCTTCTTCTCTCTCTTTCCTTTTTTCTTCTCTTCTCTCTCTCTTTTCCCCTCTCGGGCAAGATGTACAAAAAAACCTTTTAATTTTGCTTCTTCTTCCCCCATTTTAAAAAGATTCATTCATTGGCCCCTTCTCTCTTTCTCTCTCTCTTCTCTCTCTCCCCTCTCTCCCCTCTCTCTCTCTCTCTCTCTCTCCTTTTCTCTTTTCTCTCTTTGTGTGTGCGTGTGTGTGTGGAGGGGGTGGCTTTAATGGATTTTTGGATGGGTTTTGGAGGGTGGGTGTGTTTGGGTGAAGGGAAAAAGGGTGGAAGTTTTTATTTAGAATGTTTGAGGGGTCGACGGGGAGGATGATTTTTGATCAGAATGTCGGAAAAGGTCGATCGGTGGGGGATGAAAATTTTATCAGAATGTTTGGGGGGTGATCGGTGGGGGGTGAATTGTCAGAATGTTTGAGAGGTTTGATCGGTGGGGGTTTATATTGATCAGAATGTTTTAGGGTCGATTTGGTGGGGGGGGATATTGATCAGAAAAAGTTTGAGAGGTCGATCGGTGAGGAAAGATATTGATCAGAATGTTTGAGAGGGCGTTTTGGTGGGGGTTTAAAATTTTATCGAATGTTTGAGGGTTTGATCGGTGGGGGGGTGATATTGGGTTTAGAAAGTTGGAGAGGTCATTTTGGGGGGGGGATATTGATCAGAATGGGTTTTAGAGGTCGATCCCGGGGGGAGGGGTGATATTGACAGGGTGTTTGGAGGTCGATCGGTGGAGGTTTGGGGTTTTTCCTCCCCAAAGATTATGCCTTTTTTTGGCTAGTTTTTCGATCACACTTTTGAAAAGGGGCACCGGATTACCATTGGAAAACCCCCCCCCCCCCCCCCCCAAAACCCCGCCCTTCCCCCCAGATTTTGGGCCTTTTGGGTTTGTTGGGTTTTAAAATCAAAACTTTTGAAAAAGGAACCGGAATTTTTATTGGCCCCCCCCCCCCCCCCCCCCCCCCCCCCCCCCCCCTACATCCCAACCCTCCCACGAATGACCTTTTTGGGTTTGTTGGTTTTTTTGATCACCCTTTTGAAAATTGGGAAACCGAATTTCCCTTGGGGCCCCCCCCCCCCCCCCCCCCCCCCCCCCCCCCCCCCCCCCCAACCCTTTCATCCCCAAATCCGTCAATTAACATGCCAGTGTTTACCAAAGGGGAAAAATAAAAAAAATGTTTTTGGGGTTTTTATCTGTCCGTCTGTCTGCCTTGTCTTTTGTCTGTGTCTGTCTGTTGTTTTGTGTGTCTGTTTTCTGGGCTGTCTGTCTGTTGTCTGTCTGTCTCTTCGTTGTCTGTCGTCTGTCTGTCGTTGTCTGTCTGTCTGTCTGTCTCTCTCTTCTCTCTTCTCTCCTCTCTCTCTCTCTCTTTTCTCTTCTTGTCTATCTGTTTTGTTGTTGTATTGTAGTGGGCTGTTGGCCCGTCGGGTCTCTGTAAGACTTGCCCACAGTAGCAAACTGCGACCCAAGTTAAAGAGGAGAGGGGGGGGAAAAGAGAGGGAGAGAGGAGGAGAAGAGAGGAGAGGGGAGAGAAAGAAAAGAAAAGACAGACAGACAGGGGGGAAGAAAGGGGGAGACAGAGACAGGAGAAAAGACAAAAAAAGACAGAGAGACAAGGGGTTGTGGGATTGGATGGTTTACCAAAACGTACCTACTTTGTTGGGGTTTTTTCCCCACAAAGATTCGTGCAGGCACGTACCATGTCTGCTGTGCCCCAATTCTGTGCTATGCTGTGCCCCAATTTTGTGCTATGCTGTGCCCCTTACTGTTTCTATGCTGTTTCCGGTATACGTTTCTTTTGGGTGTGCCCCCAATTTCTGTGCTATGCTGTGCCGTATACTGTGCTATGCTGGGGGCCCCAATTTCTTTTGCTGGGCTGTTTCCGCCCAAAACTGTGCTATGCTGTGCCGCAATTTCGTGATGCTGTGCCTATACTTTGCTAGTGTGCCGCTATACTGTGTATGCTGTTTCCCCAATACTGTCTATGCTGTGCCCCCAATACTGTGCTAAGCTGTGCCGCAAATTTCTGTTTCTATGTGTGCCCTATATGTGCTGTGCTGTTTCCCCTATTTTGGGGCTAAAGGGTGTGCCGCTATATGGCTGTGCTGTGGCCCCTTACTGTGCTTTGCTGTGCCGTTACTGTTTTGTGTGTGTGCCGTATATGTGCTGGCTGTGCCGCTTACTGTTTTATGTGTGGCCCCAATACGGGGCTATGCTGTGCCGATATACTGTGCTGGGGGGTTTCCCTTGTGCTATGGGGGCCGCTAACCCGTGCTTTGCTGTGCCGCTATACTGGGCTATGCTGTGCCGTAATGTGCTAAAAGCTGTGATGTGCTGGGCCGCTATTTCTGTGTTGTGTTTCCCCTATATGTGCTTTTGGGGGGCCCCCCCCCATCTGTGCTATGGTGTGCCGCTTACTGGGCTATGCTGTTTCGCTATATCGTTAGCACGTTTCCATTTGTATTGCAGCCACACCGAACTATAAGTCAGGTTAATTTTTTCTGCTTTTATGCATGCATTGTTGGTATTTAGGGGGTAATAGGTATTAAAAGGGACATGTAATTTTTAAGTCCAGTACCGACCCAGTTGGAAAAGGGGTCGAAATGAAACGGTTAGACCCCTTTTTAATTCGAAGATGATTGTTGTAGGTTTTTTAATGCGTTAAAGGGTCTGATGGGTTTAGACTTTTAAAACCCCCTCTCTGTCACCCAGCAGTTTCAATCCCGTATGGGTTGATGTTGGGCGGTTTTAACCCCTTTTCTTTTGTACCCCCGCAGTTTCAATCCTGTATGGGGGTTTGATGTTGACGGTTTTTTCCCCCTGTCTGTGTACCCCCGCGTTTCAATCCCCATGGGTCTGGTTTCGGGGGCTTTTAAAACCCCCTGGCTGTGTCAACCCCCGGGAGTTTCAAAAACCCCTTTGGGGTTGATGTTGGGGCGGCTTTTAAACCCCCTCTCGTCCCCCAGAGTTTTTTAGTCCCCTTGGGGGTCTGATGTTGACGGCTTTTAACCCTCTCTTTTCATCCCCGATGTTTCCAAACCCCTTTTGGAGTTGGGGTGACGGCTTTTTTAAACCCCTTTTCCGGGCTCCCGCGGGTTTTTAAACCCTTTGGGGGTTGGTGTGCGGCTTTTAAACCCCCTCTCCGTCCCCCCGCGTTTCAGTCCCCTATGGAGTTTTGTGTTGACGGCTTTTAACCCCCTCTCGTCATCCCAGCTGTTTTTAATCCCCTATGGAGGGCTAATGTTTAGGTTTTTAAACCCCCTCTTGTACCCCCCCAACCCCAACCAAAAACCCCAAAAACCCCCCCCCCACCCCCCCCCCCCCCACCCCAATTAAAAACCAAAACCCCCCCCACCCCCCCCTGGTTTCAATCCCGGATGGAGTCTGGTGTTGACGGGTTTTAAACCCCTCTCTTGGGACCCAGCTGTTTCATTTCCCTATGGGGGGTTGATGGGTTGGGCGGCTTTTAAACCCTTTTTGTCCCCCCAGCAGTTTCAGGGCCGTATGGAGGGCTGTTTTTGACCCGGGTTTTTAACCCCCTTCTTTTCAACCCGCAGTTTCAAACCGTATGGAGTTTTGATGTTTTACGGCTTTTTTAACCCCCTTCTGTACCCCGCAGTTTTTTGGGGTTTGGAAATTTTGGGGGGTTTTTAAACCCCTTTCCTGGAACCCCAGCAGTTAAATTTTGGGGTCTGAATTTTGAAAACCCCTTTTCCCCCTTTTGTAAACCCCCTTTTAAAAAAAAATTTTTTTTCTCCCCTTTCAGGGAAAAAAACGTTTTTTTACGACAAAAGAAAGGTTTTTGGGCCTTGGTTTTAAAAGGGAAAACATTTAAAAAAAATAAAGAAAAAGCCATCCCGTTTTGGCAAAAGAATTCGCAAAAGGGGGAAGCGTTTGGGTTTTTTTAAAAAATCCAAAGGGGGGGGGAAAACAAAATTTCGGAAAAAAATAAAGGGGGGGAAACCAAAGGGGAACTCAGTTATTTTTTGTCAAAATAGTCGCAAGAAGGGCGAGCATCACTTATCTTGTCAAAGTAGTCGCAAGGGTGGGGGAGGTTTACTTTCTTGTTTTAAAGTAAACGCAAGATGGGGGCAGTCACTTATCTTGGGCAAAGTTTTTCGCAAAATGGCGAGCAGTCATTTCTTGTCAAGTAGTCGGGAAGGGTGGGCGAGCATCATATCTTTTCAAAGTTTGTCGCCCGATGGGCCGAGCAGGCACTTATTTTTTTCAAAATAAGTTTGCAAGATGGGCGAGCAGCCCCTTATCTTGTCAAAGTTTTCGCAAGTGGGCGAGGCAGTCATTTTCTTTTTTAAAGTTGTTTGCAAGAAAGGGGGAGCAGGCACCCTTTCGTTCAAAGTAGTGCGATGGGCGAGCATTTAACTTATCTTGTCAAAGTAGTCGCAAGATGGGCGAGCTCAAAATTTTTCTTGTAAAAAAAGTCGCAAAATGGGGGAGCAGTCCTTATTTGTCAAAGTTGTCGCCCCAAAATTGGGGCGGGGCAGTCACTTATCTTGTCAAAGTTGTGGGAAGATGGGCGAGCAGTCACTTTTTTTTGTCCAAAAAAGTCGCCAAAAATGGGCGAGCATAATTTTTTGTCAAGTAGTCGCAAGGGTGGGGGGAAAACAGTTACTTATTTTTGTCAAAAATTGGGGCAAGAGGGGGGGAGCAGCACTTTCTTGCAAAATTTGGGTTTTCAAGAGGGGAAACAGGGCATTTCTTTTTCAAAATTGTCGCAAGATGGGCGAGCAGTCACCCTTTTTTTGTAAAGTGGGCGCAAAATTGGCGAGCAGTACTTATCTTGGGGAAAATTGTCGCAAAATGGGCGAAACAGTCACTTATCTTGTCAAAAATAGTCGCAAAATGGGCCCAGGGAGGGCAATTATCTTTTTCAAAATTTTTTGCAAGTTTGGGCGAGCAGTCATTTTCTTGTCAAAGTTTTGGGCGCAAAATTGGGGAGCTGTCACTTTTTTTGTCAAGTAGTGCAAAAGGGGGAGCAGTCAATTTTTTTTTTCAAAGTTGTCGCAGATGGGCGAGAATCACTTTTCTTGTCAAAGTTGCGCAAGGTTTGGGGGGCCCCCCACTTATCTTGGGCAAAGGTCGCAAGTTTGGGGGAGGTATTATTTTTGTCAAAGGGGTCGCAAGATGGGGAGCGTCACTTTCTTGTCAAAGTAGTCGCAAGATGGGCGAGAAAAATATATTTTCTTGTCAAAGTTGTCGCAGATGGGGGGAGCATTCTTATTTGTCAAAGTTGGCGCCAAAGGTTTGGGGGAGGGGAACACCCTTTTTGTCAAATTTTTTTGCGATGGGCGGCAGGGCACTTATCTTGTCAAAGTAGTCGCAAGATGGGCGAGCAGTCACTTATCTTGTCAAAGTAGTCGCAAGATGGGCGAGCAGTCACTTTCTTGTCAAGTAGTCGCAAGATGGGCGAGCAGTCACTTATCTTGTCAAAGTAGTCGCAAGATGGGCGAGCAGTCACTTATCTTGTCAAAGTAGTCGCAAGATGGGCGAGCAATCACTTATCTTGTCAAAGTTGTCGCAAGATGGGCGAGCAATCACTTATCTTGTCAAAGTTGTCGCAAGTGGGCGAGCAGTCACTTATCTTGTCAAAGTTGTCCGCAAGATGGGCGAGCAGTCACTTATCTTGTCAAAGTAGTCGCAAGATGGGCAGGCAGTCGCTTATCTTGTCAAGTTGTCGCAAGATGGGCGAGCAGTCACTTATCTTGTCAATAGTCGTCGCAAGATGGGCGAGCAGTCACTTATCTTGTCAAAGTAGTCGCAAGATGGGCGAGCAGTCGCTTATCTTGTCAAAGTTGTCGCAAGATGGATGTTTCAATTTCCGCTTGC
>CM031607.1:1986573-1989073 GCA_018398815.1 Conus ventricosus
TAAAAAAAAATTTTATCTTTTTTTTTTATTTTTAAATTGTTTTTTTTTTTTCCAAATTTTTTCAAACCCCAAAAATTTTATTTTAAAATAATGTTTAATATTTCATTTTTCAAAAAATATTTTAAAAATTTTTTTTTTAAAAATCATTCCCCCTTTTAAAGTCTTTTTTTTTTTATAAAATAAAAAAAAAATAAAATTTAAAAAATAGTATTATTTTTTTTCCCATCATCACCCACCCCATCAATAGCAGACTTAACGTGGCAATCAATCCTCTCCATTGCCTGGCACGAAGAAATGACTCAATCTTGTCATGTTCGAAAATCCTCTGCATGCACTTGCAACCAATAAATAGAGGTATTTACCACACGAACCACCAACACACACTGCACGCTTTTACTGCTCAGTTTCTAGGGAAGATAAACCAGCTATTCTCTGGCCATCAGCCCTTCAATGCTGCCATATAACCATTTCAGGCTGGCTTCTCTTATTCTAGAACCTTTTCTTGCTGGCTGTAAACCAAGACCACACAATAATACGCCGCAGCTACATGTACATTTCTTCTTTTACATCCAGTCGCTGCCAAAACAGCGTGGGTTTTTTAGAGCGGCATTTATCTTTGGCGTCAACGCGATGGCTTGTGTGATAGAAATTGCCGGTTTGAGGGGTTCTGAATATTTCTCAAATTTCTGCGTCTTTCTTAGTTTATTAATCCACGAAGGGAGTACTTTTTAAAAAGACTTGTAACAAATTTTTTGAAATTTCCTCTGTTTAGTGTAAACAAACCCTTCGGGAGCCATTTTCCATAATCTAGATACTGTTTGAAGGCCGCGATTATTTTAGTAAGTCAAGTGCTGATGGCTTCGTTAGAATTCTTCCCAAATTTTTTCAGCATTTTTGGGTTTTTATCAAAGTCTGGGATAACACGTTTCAAACAAATTTTTAAGCGTTTTTTTTGTTTGTAATATTTCAGTCTGTTTAATTTAAAACTTTGCCAGATAAAGAATGTAGACTTTTTATTTGTTATATGTTTGTCTTTTTTTAAAATAAATTGAAACTGCCTGGTGTTTTGGTAATTTTTTTTTCTTCTTTTTCAAATTCTTTTGCTGCTCTCCCCACCAGATGTTTTTAAAAAATGCGTTGAAAATTTTTCCCCCGTACTGAGCAAAGCAGAATGGTGTCTATCTGGTTTTGAAATTAATTGATTATTTCTTTCAGTACATATTTGTAACTTCTTCTGCATCAATCTCTATTGTCCTCCTCGTCACTAATGTTATACACTCCAGTTCTTGCGATAGTTCAGTACTTTGAGCCCTTACAAGTAGGCCGCATTATTTATTTACACACACACCACAGCAATGTTTGAAGAGGTGAGTCAGTCAGTGAAGGAAAACCAACTTTTCATGTCTGCCCGCACAGCGGCGTGTGCTAAAAACGTTCCTCGCTATACAGCGGAGCCGCCTCTTTTTTGTTCTTCATTGCGCTTAACTGGTAACTAATCACTGCCCGGCAACTAATCACTGCTCAGCGCGCGAGCAAGCCCTTTCAGTCACAAAGCAAGGCTGGCAGGGGCAGATGTCAAGAGTGGTCCTACCAGTTCCACTTGACATTTCCCTGACACCTCCCCCCCACTTTAGCGCGCTTGAACCTTTCGCCCCAAGTCACCCCAAAGTTCACCCCAAATTTTAAACCCCAAAATCACCCCCAAATCACCCCAAAGCCTTACTAGAAGAGTTAAGGGGCCCTCACTCTAATCCTGGCGGGCTTTAAATTTGTGTTAAGGATGACAATTCTGAAAACCCCTTAATTTTCATATCCCTGGAAGAATTTTTTTATTTTCTTTTAAACGATCCCCCTTATTTTAATTTGCACCAACCCCCCCCCCAATTTTTAATGTTTGATTACGTCAATATTTGGGGGTTTTGGCGTTTTTAATTTTTTTTTTAAAAACAGGTTTGAAAATTTTTGGTCAAAAGGACATTGATGGACTTTGTTTTGTATGTAAAAAGGGGGGGTTATCGTCCCAAAATAAGAAGGTGAGTTTTGAACAAACTTTTTTTTTAAATTTCTCTAAAAAATTCCTCATCCCCGCCCACCCCCCCATAGGGGTTAATGTTAAAAGTTTTCCTCTGCAAACACTAAGTTTTGTGTATTTAATAATAAAATTTTCTCATTATCGTATAACACGTAGGGTTTCAAAAACAACGCATGTATTTCCGCTGTGTTTAAGAGTTTCCTTACTACTGCACGATGTAGTTGTGAGACTGCTCAACATGCAGACACTACTTGTGTGTGTGTGTGTGTGTGTGTGTGTGTGTGTGTGTGTGTGTGTGTGTGTGTGTGTATGTGTGTGTGTGTGTGTGTGTGTGTAAGAGAGAGAGAGAGAGAGAGAGGAGAGAGAGAGAGAGAAGAGAGAGAGAGAGAGAGAGAGAGAGAGAGAGATGGTTACCAAGTCTCCTCCCTCTTTCTCAAAATAGAATGAAACGTGAGCTTCAACACTCGT
>CM031607.1:1991573-2014881 GCA_018398815.1 Conus ventricosus
ACAGAGGGAGAGACAGAGACAGAGAGACAGAGACAGAAAGACAGGAGACAGAGAGTGAGTTGTACGTTATGGATGGTTTACAGACGTACCTACATCGCTTGGTTGTTTACCCGACATGTTTCCGCTGCACGTGCACGTACCATGTCATGCTGTGCCGCAATACTGTGCTATGCTGTGCCGCAATACTGTGCTATGCTGTGCCGCAATACGGTGCTATGCTGTGCCGCTTTTACTGTGCTATGCTGTGCCGCAATACTGTGCATGCTGTGCCGCTAAAACTGTGCTATGCTGTGCCGCAATACTGTGCTGTGCTGTGCCGCAATACTGTGCTATGCTGTGCCGCAATACTGTGCTATGCTGTGCCGCTATACTGTGCTATGCTGTGCCGCTATACTGTGCTATGCTGTGCCGCAATTACTGTGCAAAGCTGTGCCGCATTACTGTGCTATGCTGTGCCGCAATACTGTGCTATGCTGTGCCGCTATACTGTGCTGTGCTGTGCCGCTATACTGTGCTAGGCTGTGCCGCTATACTGTGCTGTGCTGTGCCGCTATACTGTGTTATGCTGTGCCGCTATACTGTGCTGTGCTGTGCCGCTATATGTGCTGTGCTGTGCCGCTATACTGTGCATGCTGTGCCGCAATACTGTGCTATGCTGTTGCCGATATACGTGCTGTGCTGTCCCGGGTTGTGCTATGCTGTGCCGCTTTTACTGTGCTATGCTGTGCCGCTATACTGTGCTATGCTTTTGCCGCTATACTGTGCTATGCTGTGATGTGCTGTGCCGCTATACTGTGCTATGCTGTGCCGCTATACTGTGCTATGGTTGTGCCGCTATACTGTGCTATGGTGTGCCGCTATACTGGGGCTATGCTGTGCCGCTATACTCGTTTGCACTGTTCTCCATGTATCTGCAGAACACACACGAACTATAAGTCAGGGTTATTTATCTGCATGTCATGCATGCATTGCAAGGTATATAGAGGTAATAGGTATATAGGGGGTACTTTGTATTTTAATGTCCAGTACCTACCTAGTTGGAGAGGCTCGAAGTGAACGGTTAGACCTTTCTAATTCGAAGATGATTGTCTGTATTTCCCAATGCCGTATGGGAGTCTGATGTTGACGACTTTTAACCCTCTCTCTGTCCCCCCAGCAGTTTCAATCCTGTATGGAGTTGATGTTGACGGCTTTATCCCTCTCCTGTGTCACCCCAGCATTTCAATCCTGTATGGAGTCTGATGTTGACGGCTTTTTAACCCTCTGTCTGTGTCACCCAGCAGTTTCAATTCCCGTATGGAGTCTGGTGCGACGGCTTTTAACCCTCTGTCTGGTCACCCCGCAGTTTCAATCCCGTATGGAGTCTGAGGGTTGACGGCTTTTAACCCTCTCTCCGTCCACCCAGCAGTTTCATCCCGTATGGAGTCTGATGTTGACGGCTTTTAACCCTCTCTCTGTCATCCCAGATGTTTCAACCCCGTATGGAGTCTGGTGCTGACGGCTTTTAACCCTCTCTCTGTCATCCCACTGTTTCATTCCCGTATGGAGTCTGGTGCTGACGGTTTTAACCTCTCTCCGTCCACCCCAGCATTTCAGCCCCGTATGGAGTCTGATGTTGACGGCTTTTAACCCTCTCCTCGTCATCCCAGCTGTTTCAACCCCGTATGGAGTCTAATGTTGACGGCTTTTAACCCCTCTCTCTGTCATCCCAGCTGTTTCATCCCGTATGGAGTCTGGTGCTGACGGCTTTTAACCCTCTCTCCGTCACCCCCAGTTTCAGTCCCGTTGGGAGTCTGATGTTGACGGCTTTTAACCCTCTGTACCCCAGCAGTTTCAGTCCCGTATGGAGTCTGATGTTGACGGCTTTTAACCCTCTCTCTGTGTCACCCCAGCAGTTTCATTCCCGTATGGAGTCTGATGTTGACGGCTTTTAACCCTCTGTCTGTCACCCCAGCATTTTTCAGTCCTGTATGGAGTCTGATTTTGACGGCTTTTAACCTCTGTCTGTCACTCCCAGCAGTTTCAATGCCGTATGGAGTCTGATGTTGACGGCTTTTAACCCTCTCTCTGCACCCCAGCAGTGGTGGGGAAAAGGTGGTGGTGTTCTCTACCTTTCCATGGAACCACCACGACATGTTATTCTGATCTGACATGTAAACGAACATGCGCTTTTGGGCTGATTTAGAAACACATTAAAAAAAATATTTGAAATAACCCGCCAACATGGCCCCAAAACGAATACAAGACAAAACGCGCGCTTTAGGCCTCTTAGGTCTTCTTCAGGCCAGGAAAACAACATTCGGACAACGAAAATAAAGAACAAGCACTCAGTTATCTTGTCAAAGTAGTCGCAAGATGGCGAAACAGTCACTTATCTTGTCAAAGTAGTCGCAAAATGGGCGAGCAGTCATTATCTTGTCAAAGTAGTCGCAAGATGGGCGAGCAGTCACTTATCTTGTCAAAGTTGTCGCAAGATGGGCGAGCAGTCCCCTTTCTTGTCAAAGTAGTCGCAAGATGGCGAGCACTCACTTATCTTGTCAAAGTATCGCAAGAATGGGCGAGCAGTCACTTATTTGTCAAAGTATCGCAAGATGGGCGAGCAGTCACTTATCTTGTCAAAGTTGTCGCAAGATGGGCGAGCAGTCACTTATCTTGTCAAAGTAGTCGCAGATGGGCGAGCAGTCACTTATCTTTTCAAAGTAGTCGCAAGATGGGCGAGCACTCACTTATCTTGTCAAAGTAGTCGCAAGATGGGGGAGCAGTCCCCTTATCTTGTCAAAGTAGTCGCAAGATGGGGAAACAGTCACTTACTTGTCAAAGTTGTCGCAAGATGGGCGAGCAGTCACTTATCTTGTCAAAGTAGTCGCAAGATGGGCGAGCAGTCACTTATCTTGTCAAAGTAGTCGCAAGATGGGGGCGAGCACTCACTTTTTCTTGTCAAAGTATCGCAAGATGGGGCGAGCAGTCACTTATCTTGTCAAAGTAAGTCGCAAGATGGGGAGCAGTCACTTATCTTGTCAAAGTTGTCGCAAGATGGGCGAGCAGTCACTTATCTTGTCAAAGTAGTCGCAAGATTGGGCGAGCAGTCACTTATCTTGTCAAAGTAGTCGCAAGATAGGCGAAACAGTCACTTATCTTGTCAAAATTGTCGCAAGATGGGCGAGCAGCACTTATCTTGTCAAAGTAGTCGCAAGATGGGCGAGCAGTCACTTATCTTGTCAAAGTTGTCGCAAGATGGGCGAGCAGTCACTTATCTTGTCAAAATTGTGCAAGATTGGCGAGCAGTCCTTATCTTGTCAAAGTAGTCGCAAAATGGGCGAGCAGTCACTTATCTTGTCAAAGTAGTCGCAAGATGGGCGAGCAGTCACTTATCTTGTCAAAGTAGTCGCAAGAGGGCGAGCAGTCACTTATCTTGTCAAAGTAGTCGCAAGAGGGCGAGCAGTCACTTATCTTGTCAAAGTATCGCAAGATGGGCGAGCAGTCACTTATTTGTCAAAGTAGTCGCAAGATGGGCGACAACATCTTATCTTTTCAAAGTTGTCGCAAGATGGCGGCAATCACTTATCTTTCAAAGTTGTCGCAAGATGGGCGAGCAGTCCCCTTATCTTGTCAAAGTTGTCGCAAGATGGGGGAGCAGTCCTTATCTTGTCAAAGTAGTCGCAAGATGGGGGGAAACAGTCACTTATCTTGTCAAAGTTGTCGCAAGATGGGGCGAGCAGGGCCACTTTTCTTGTCCAAAGTTGTCGCAAGATGGGCCCAAACACTCACTATCTTGTCAAAGTAGTCGCAAGATGGGCGAGCAGTCACTTACTTGTCAAAGTAGTCGCAAGAGGGCGAGCAGTCACTATTCTTTTCAAAGTAGTCGCAAGATGGGCGAGGGAGTCACTTTTCTTGTCAAAGTAGTCGCAAGATGGGCGAGCAGTCACTTATCTTTTCAAAGTTTGTCGCAAGTGGGCGAGCAGTCACTTATCTTGTCAAAGTAGTCGCAAGATGGGCGAGCAATCACTTATCTTGTCAAAGTTGTGCAAGATGGGCGAGCAAAACACTTATTTTTGTCAAAGTTGTCGCAAGATGGGCGAGCAGTCACTTATCTTGTCAAAGTTGTCGCAAAATGGGCGAGCAGTCCTTATCTTGTCAAAGAGCGCAGGGTGGGCGAGCAGTCGCTTATCTTGTCAAAGTTGTCGCAAGATGGGCGAGCAGTCACTTATCTTGTCAAAGTAGTCGCAAGATGGCGAGCAGTCCTTATTTTTCAAAGGTAAGTCGCCAGATGGGCGAGCAGTCGTATCTTGTCAAAGTTGTCGCAAGATGGATGTTTCAATTTCCGCTTGCAGTCACCTCACGGTGTAACCCCCTGGTTTATGAAGCTGTCCTTGCAGTCACCTCATGTGTAAACCCCCTGGTTTATGAAAGCTGTCCTTGCAGTCACCTCACGGTGTAATCCCTGGTTTTATGAAAGCTGTCCTTGCGTCACCTCACGGGGTAACTCCCTGGTTTATGAAAGCTGTCCTTGCAGTCAAACCCCACTGTGTAACCCCCTGGTTATGAAAGCTGTCCTTTCAGTCACCTCACTGTGAAACCCCCTGGTTATGAAAGCTGTCCTTGCAGTCACCTCACGGTGTAACCCCCCGGTTTATGAAAGCTGTCCTTGCAGTCACCTCACGGTGTAACCCCCTGGTTTATTTAAAGCTGTCCTTGCAGACACCTCATGTGTAACCCCCTGGTTTATGAAAGCTGGGCCTTTCAGTCACCTCACGGTGTAAATCTCTGGTTTATGAAAGCGTCCTTGCAGTCCCCCTCACTGTGTAACCCCCTGGTTTATGAAAACTGTCCTTGCAGTCACCTTACGGTGTAACCCCCTGGTTTTTGAAAGCTGTCCTTGCAGTCACCTCACGGTGTAACCCCTGGTTTATGAAAGCTGTCCTTGCAGTCACCTCACGGTGTAACCCCTGGTTTATAAAAGCTGTCCTTGCGTCCCCTCACTGTGTAACCCCTGGTTTATGAAGCTGTCCTTGCAGTCACCCCACGGTGTAACCCCCTGGTTTATAAAGCTGTCCTTACAGTCACCTCACGGTTTTAAACCCCGGTTTTGAAAACTGTCCTTGCAGTCACCTCACGGTTTTAACCCCCTGGTTTATTTAAAAGCTGTCCTTGCAGTCACCTCACGGGGTAACCCCTGGTTTATGAAAGCTGTCCTTGCAGTCACCTCACTGTGTAACTCCCTGGTTAGAACGCGTCCTTGCAGTAACCCCACGGTGTAACCCCCTGGTTTATGAAAGCTGTCCTTGCAGTCACCTCACGGTGTAACCCCCTGGTTTATGAAAGCTGTCCTTGCAGTCACCTCACGGTGTAACCCCCCGGTTTATGAAAGCTGTCCTTGCAGTCACCTCACGGTGTAAACCCCCTGGTTTATGAAAGCTGTTCTTGCAGTCACCTCACTGTGTAAACTCACTGGTTTATGAAGGGTGTTCCTTGCCCGTCACCTCACGGTGTAACCCCCCGGTTTATGAAAGCTGTCCTTGCAGTCACCTCCGGTGTAACCCCCTGGTTTATGAAGCTGTCCTTTCAGTCACCTCACTGTTAACTCTCTGGTTTATGAAAGCTGTCCTTTCAGTCACCTCACGGTGTAACCCCCTGGTTTATGAAAGCTGTTTCCCTTTCAGTCACCTCACTGTGTAAATCCCGGTTTATGAAAGCTGTCCTTGCAGTCACCTACGTGTAACCCCTGGTTTAAAGAAAGCTGTCCTTGCAGTCACCCACTGTGAACCCCCTGGTTTAAAGAAAGCTGTCCTCAGTTGTAGATGTGCCGCCATTTTGTGGTTCGGATCACTTAAGAACCGAAGGGTTTATGTTACATGAACCATGGCCACAGATGAACGTCAATAAATTATGGCGCGGCGAACATTGGTGAACTATTATGAACATTGGGGAACTATTGTGAAAATTGGTGAACTATTATGAACATTGAAAGAACTATTGTGAACATTGGTGAACTATTGTGAACAGAGGTGAACTATGGTAGAGATGAACAGAGGGAGCTATGCAGAGATGAAAGTGGGGAACTATGGTGAGATGAACAGAGATGAACTATGGTGAGATGAACAGTGGTGAACTATGGTAGAGATGAACAGAGATGGGAAATTTTGGTAGAGATGAACAAGGTGAACTATGGTAGAGATGAACAGAGGTGAACTATGGTAGAGAGAACTATGGTAGAGATAAACAGAGATGAACTATAGTAGAGATGAACAGTGGTGAACTATGGTAGAGATTAACAGAGATGAACTGTGCTGGAGATGAACAGAGACAAACTATGGTAGTGATGAACAGAGGCAAACTATGGAAGAGATGAACATTAGTGAACTATGGTAGAGATGAACAAAGATGAACTATAGTAGAGATGAACAGAGGTGAACTGTGGTAGAGATGAACAGAGATGAACTATGGTAGTGATGAACAGAGATAAACTATGGTAGAGATGAACAGAGGTGAATGATGGTGGAGATGAACAAAGATGAACTATGGTAGAGATGAACAGTGGTGAACTATGGTGGAGATTAACAAAGATGAACTATGGTAGAGATGGACAGAAGTGAATGATGGTGGAGATGAACAACGATGGACTATGGTGGAGATGAACAGAGATTAACTATGGTAGAGATGGACAGAGATGAACTTGGTAGAGATGAACAGAGGTGAATGATGGTGGAGATGAACAGAGATGAACTATGGTAGAGATGAACAGAGATTAACTATGGTGGAGATGAACTATGGTCAAGATGAACAGAGGTGAATGATGGTGGAGATGAACAGAGATGAACTATGGTAAAGATGAAACAGAGATGAACTATGGTAGAGATGAACAGAGATGGAACTATGGTCGAGATGAACAGAGGTGAATGATGGTGGAGATGAACAAAGATGAATTATGGTAGAGATGAACAGAGATGAACTATGGTAGAGATGAACAGAGATGAACTATGGTGGAGATGAACAGAGATGAACTATGGTGAGATCAACAGAGATGAACTATGGTAGAGATGAAGAGGTGAATGATGGTGGAGATGAACAGAGATGAACTGTGGTAGACATGAACAGAGATGAACTATGGGAGAGATGTACAGAGATGAACTATTGGTCGAAGATGAACAGAGGCGAATGATGGTGGAGATGAACAGAGATGAACTATTGTGGAGATGAACAGAGATGAACTATGGTGGAGATGAACAGTTGTGAGCTATGGTAGAGATGAACAGAGGTGAATGATGGTGGAGATGAACAGAGATGAACTATGGTGGAGATGAACAAAGATGAACTATGGTAGAGATCAACAGAGGTGAAAGATGTTAGAGATCAACAGTAGTGAACTGTGGTAATTATGAACATTAGTGGTCTATGGTGTCTAGGAAGATCGGAAGCTATGATGCGGGTGGCGGATCTCTTTCTTTGTTGACAGCGGGGACATCAGTTTCAGACCTGTCAGTGTACGAGAGAGACAGATGACAGCTGGGACATCAGTTTCAGGCCTGTCAGTGTACGAGAGAGACAGATGACAGCTGGGACATCAGTTCAGGCCTGTCAGGGTACGAGAGAGACAGATGACAGCTGGGACATCAGTTTCAGGCCTGTCAGGGTACGAGAGAGACAGATGACAGCTGGGGCATCAGTTTCAGGCCTGTCAGGGCACGAGAGAGACAGATGACGGCTGGGACATCAGTTTCAGGCCTGTCAGGTACGAGAGAGACAGATGACAGCTGGGACATCAGTTTCAGGCCTGTCAGGGTACGAGAGAGACAGATGACAGCTGGGACATCAGTTTCAGGCCTGTCAAGTACGAGTGTCACGAGTTTGTCACGAGGCCTACGACGTTTGACCCATCTAGGGTGGCGGAATTATTCATTTGTTTATTGTCGTTGCTGTTGTCGTGTATCCGTCCCTTAATGTGGCTTGTGGTGCGGTTGCACCTTGGTGTAGTTCAGCTCAACTTCGGTTTGCTTTCTCTCTCTCTCTCTCTCTTATTTCACTGCCCGTGCTATTCATCCTGTGGGTTCACGGGTGGCTGGTACCTTTCTCTCGAACTTGCTGTCTATCGGCCTCTCGCCTGTCTTTTTTACCTGTCGCACGTGCTTCATTTCTTTTAGTTTGAAGTATGCTCACTCTGTGACGCAGCATGGCATGTTGGCCGCCATTGCTGAGGGAGGTTAGCTCTTCACTCGAGCGGAAGATGTCTCTGGGAGCGCCTCTCCGGTCTTGGTTCTTCACCGTATCATCGAAGGTACAGTCGGTATCTTCAATTCCTACAGTCGGCCTGTAGGAGAGGGACATCACTTCTTCTTTTTCCGCACCTGTGCCTCTGTCCTCTCGACTGGACAGAGGGCAGAGAGAGTCGTTTGACCCGCTTCTTCTGGGTCACCCACGGGTAGCTGGTAAGCATCAGTTTCGTGGGTTTGTTTGTTTGGTTGTTGTTGTTAGCCGGCTTATTCTTCTCTTTTGCGCAATTTTCTTTCGTTTTCGAAATTGTAAGAGAAATATTGTGTGAGACCTTTTCTCTGGTTAATTCATCTTTAACCTGGCCATTCTAAATTATTTCCAAAATTCTTTCTCCTGTTTATGCATCTGGTGATGCGGTAGTCGGTGGGGATGGGAGAGAGACCTGGTGATTCAGGTTGGAACTTGCTTGGTCTCGCTCGTCCGCCCTGTCACATTCGCCGGACTCTTATCCTTCGGTCACGTCTGTTTGTGTGTGCAAGGAGAACGAGTTTTATGTTTCGCGAGCGTGCGTACGCATGATTTGTCGTTCGGATGCGTGGTTGGAGATTTGTGTTATTTTGAAATGTGGCTATAAAATGTGACAATTATGCCATTGAATTATTATTTTGCAAATGTGGTGGCAGATATAAAGCGATGGTCGCTGTGTTGGTTATTTCCTAAGAAAGGCAAATGTTAAACGTGAGTGAGAGAAGGGTGAAGATAATTCATATTTGTTTTATAACTGTTGATTTAATGCAGTCTTTTACCTGCATCGTGTGAGAAGACCCTAGTGAACATTCCTGATTCGATGGGTTTACTGTGTTATGCTCAGGTCTGTGTTGAGCTGGGATTATTGGTGCATTTAGTAGACTTCCCCTCGCCCATCATGCGAGTGGCTGTTAAGATTTAACAGCATGGGTCAGACTGTACTGACAGCGGGGTTCCAGTACCCTTCTTTCTTCCTTCTTCCTTCCTCCCTTTCTTCTCTCCTCCCAGCTACGTTTTCCCCCCCCTCCCGGGGGCTTCACCCGGAGTCTGGACTGGATGGTGCCACGTGCTGGTTGAGGCCACGCTCTGGCTGGGACCACGGACTGGATGGTGCCACGTGCTGGTTGAGGCCACGCTCTGGCTGGGACCACGGACTGGATGGTGCCACGTGCTGGTTGAGGCCACGCTCTGGCTGGGACCGCGGACTGGATGGTGCCACGCGCTGGTCGACGGCCACGCTCTGGTCGGGACCGCGGACTGGTAGAGGAGCCCGCCGTCTTGACTGGCCGGCCCTGACCCCCGTCCAGGACCTCCAGTAACAGCGCCACGTTTCCCCCCCCCCCCCCCCCCCCCTCCGGGACGCGCTCTTCACTGCCTGCTTGTGTGTCGAGGGTGTCGGCTTTGAGCGACTCCCTTCAAGAACCAACCCGGTTCGGAGCACCTAGTGCGACAGGGTGCTCCCAGTACACTTGACGGAGGCAGGGGTGTGGAGGCGCTCCAGGGTGTGGGAAGGGATGGATGCTGGAAATGTTTCTTTATAATTGTGTATATGTCATATGTGCTTGAATGCTGTAATTGTGATTGTGTACGTCGTATGGTGAAATGTTTATTTATAATCGTGCATGTTGTGTGTGTTGGAGTGCTTGATTGTGATTGTGCATGTTGTGTGCGTTGGAATGCTTGATTGTGATTGTGCATGTTGTGTGTGTTGGAATGCTTATTTATGACTGTGTGTGCTGGTGTGAATAAATGGGGTGTTGTATCGTAATCTTTCTCGTGTGGGCTCTTGTGGGGCGTGCGAGGTCAGCCACTCCCATTCACTCCCATCTAGACCGATCCTGTCAGGGCAGACCTCCAGGGGTCGGTCGTTGACAATTGTGGGGGCTCGTCCGGGATGTGAAGGGCTCTGGCTGTCTCTCTCGTTTCGCGGAGTACCTGTTTAGTTTTGTCTGTTTTGTATATGTTTAGTCAGTTTGTCGTGTTTGTTCGTGGGTGGTTGGCTGGGTGACTCTAGCGTGAAGGGAGTCTTTTTGTGGCCTGAGGGAACATCCGGTGTGACTCGGGAGTCGAGGTGAGACCGAGGGGAGTCGACCGCGTCCAGACCTCCTTCCGCCGGGTACCTCACGCAGGTACGGCCGTAAGTCTTGCCTTTCTGTTGCCGCTCAGTCTTCCATTCCTGTTTTGTATTTAGCCAGTTTTTGTTTTTTGTTTTTTTTTTCTACCGGGTTATTGAGTACAGGGGGTTGTATCGGACGTTAGTGTCATTTTTTTTTTTCTCTCTCCGGATTCGTCTGCCTGTTTGTTTTTCCGGCCAGCCCCACCGCACTGTTGCTCGTGCTGTGGAGCACGGTGTTGCCAGAGTGGGGGCAGCCGGACATAGTTTTTTTTTTTTTTTTTTTCGGTGAGCCCCACCGCACTGTTGCTCGTGTTGTAGAGCGCGGTGTTGCCAGAGTGGGAGCAGCCGGAACTTGTCCGCACACACGCACACACACACATACACACATATACACACACCCCTAAAATATTTGTTTTTCGAGTGGAATTGTCTTTCCCCTGTATTTGATAACTGTAGGATATAGTTGTCATGGCAACGTCCGGTGCTGGTGGTATGGCGACGCGGGCATCGAGGAAGAAGGGTATTCAAAATGTTACTGTAGTCCCTACTATTAGTACCAGTACTTCGACTACGGTAACTTCTACTTATTCCAGTGCTGTAGCAGGTAGTCCAGCGAGTACTTTCACTTCTTCTTCGCTAGGGGATTTTCCTGCTGAGACCCCGACTGGCACTTCCGCTCGGAAGCGTCAGAGTATAGCGAAGCAACTGTGGGCTTCTGTTGAGTCGCGAGAAACCAAAGCCCCCTATTCTCCATGCTTCCCCTCGTAAGGAGTATGCCCCGGGGGACTTTCCTCATGGAAGGTCGAGACCCAAGGGACGGGTCAGACGGGTCGTCCTCCCGTGTCGGGAGAGGTGAATCCTTCCCAGGATATCACCTCTGTCCTGATGTTTTTAGAGCGACAGCGACGTGAGGATGAGGCCCTCCGTAGGGAAGAGACTGTTAGGCAGGAGGCCCTCCGTAGGGAAGAGCGTAGGGAAGAGTTGGATAGGATAGAGGCTCTGCGCAGAGAGGAGACTGACAGACAGGAGATTCTGCATAGGGAAGAGGCTATTCTTCGTAGGGAAGAGGCTGGCTCTGCGCAGAGAGGAGACTGCCAGACAGGAGGTTCAGCGTAGGGAAGAGGCTGTCAGACAGGAGGCTCAGCGTAGGGAAGAGGCTGCCAGGCAGGAAGCCCTCTGTAGGGAAGAAACTAGACAGGATGGAGGCTCTGCGTAGGGAGGAGATGGAACAACTTCTTTCGCGGTCTTCCGCATCTGTAAGTCAGGGGGTTAATCACCAGGCAGGTGATAGAGTTAGAGGCCCAAAGTTAAAGCTTCCAGAGTTCAGACCTTTGTGAGGACATTGATATGTTCTTAGAGCATTTTGACAAGGTTGCTAGTTCATACCAATTGTCTGAGGAACAAAAGGCTATGCACCTTTTTTCTGGATTATCTGGTGCTGCAAGGGAGTGTGTGCTCACTCTAAATGAAGGTGCGTCTTATGCAGACATGCAGTTGGCTCTGCGTAAGCGTTTCCACCTTACCCCAGAGACGTACAGGAGGAAGTTCAGGTCCATGAAGAAAAATAACGACGAGACCTTCGTGCAGTTTGGTGATAGGCTGCGCAAAACGCTAGGGTACTGGCGTCAGTTGGCTAAGTTGGAGCTGGAGGATCTGATCCTCATTGAACAGCTCACCAACACTGTGTCCCCAGAGTTGAGGATCCGGATAGGCGAGACAGCACCTCAGGATTTCGCGGCTGCGATTCACACCGCTGAGGTGTTTGCTGAAGCTCGCAGGGCTTATGGGCATCGCCCAGATACGGAGAGGAAGCCCTCCACAGGATTTAGTGGCAAATAAGGCGCCGACAACTGCTAGCGGGGTGAACAAGGCAGGCAGTTCATCGGGGACCTCAGCACCCCGATTGTGTTTTCTTTGTGGTCGTCCTGGCCACATTAGGAAAGATTGTCCTAAAGCCGCTGGTAGTCGTGGGGGCTGGTCCTTTCCCACGTCCTCGTGCCTCGGCTAACGTGGGTTCCATCCCAGCTTCTGGTGATACAGAGTGTCCAGTGTTTCTTTCTGTTGTTGGTTCATCCTTGGTCGACACCATCAGGGATTCGGGAGCATCAACACTCTTTGTGGATAAGGGTTTAGTTTCCCCTAAGGCCCGGCGGGGCGCCAGTTACGATGTGTGCGGGTTGGAGCTGGTTTTACCTCCACCCGTCCTTCAGTACTCGTTTCTATCTCCACCCCCTACTTCTGTGGCGAAGTATGGGCCATCGCGGTGGAGCGACCTCTGTATTCCCTTATCATAGGGAATTACTATCACCTTCGCAGACGGACGCAGTCAGTCCGTGTCTACGGATTTGCCCGTACAGGCGTGTGTGGGAGTCACCACACGCGCCAAAGCTAAGAAGCAGGAACAGGAATTGCGTCCCGTTCTTCAGCCGATCTCTAACGAGGTTCTGGCAAGGGCCGATCCTGCTAGCATTATCCGTCTTCAGGCCAGGGACTTGGATGTCCAACGCCTACGACAACTTGTGGATCGTCCCACTCAGTCGGCCCGACACGCCAGGTGAGCTTTAAGCTCCACAAGGGGATCCTCTTTAGGGTTTTCACTCAGGCAGATCGTGTGGCCAAGCAGCTTGTCGTTCCCCAAAGCTTGAGAGAATCTGTTCTCCGGCAGGCCCATGATTCACCTATGGCAGGTCATATGGGCTCCAAGCGGACTCTCGAGCGGGTAAGACAAGACTTCTTTTGGCCAGGGATGATACTCACAGGTTAGGCAGTACTGCCGCAATTGCGATGTCTGCCAGCGGACAACGCCTAAGGGTCGCTTGAAGCGTGTTCCCCTAGGGTCAGTGCACTGGTTGGGGAGGCATTCAGCAAGGTTGGGGTTGACCTGGTGGGACCCATTAATCCTCCATCCGATCGCGGTCACCGCTACGCTTCGGTAGTGGTAGAATCTGCGAGTCGATACCCAGAGGCTGTCCCGCTTAGGACTATCGATGCCCCTACTGTTGCTGAATCTCTCAGGCAGATTTGGACGCGCACTGGCGTGCCCAAGAAGAAGTACGGCCGGAAGTTTGTACTGGAGAGCGATCATCATCCTCTCCAGTGCCTGGACCGGATCCGGCCAGTCAGTCATCGACTCATGAGTTAGGCAGTGGAACTGCAGAGTCATGCGTTCACTTTCCGTCACATCAAGGGTTCCTGTAATACGGATGCTGACTATCTTAGCCGAGCTCCGTAGTCAGCACATTGGAAAATCGGTCAGAGGGACACTTCCCCTCAACCAGGGTTATATCCCCTTTTGGTCTCTGTATCAGTGTAGTGGCAGTTTTCACTTCAGTGATGTTACGGTAGTGAATCACCAATGGTTCGGATTGTTACCTTCATGGTTGGAAGGTTTGCTTAGTTGTTTGATAAATGTAGTATTATGTATTTCTCGGTGTGATTCTATCGTGGAATGTTTGTATTGGATCTATCGTACTCTGTCGATCACAGAGAGTTGGGTTCGGTCCCATTGTTGTGAATTTGCACATGCGTCAAGGTTCAAAGGAGCACTGTATCTCAGAGAAACAGATGCTTTTAGAAGGGGGGTTTGTCACGAGTTTGTCACGAGGCCTACGACGTTTGACCCATCTAGGGTGGCGGAATTATTCATTTGTTTATTGTCGTTGCTGTTGTCGTGTATCCGTCCCTTAATGTGGCTTGTGGTGCGGTTGCACCTTGGTGTAGTTCAGCTCAACTTCGGTTTGCTTTCTCTCTCTCTCTCTTATTTCACTGCCCGTGCTATTCATCCTGTGGGTTCACGGGTGGCTGGTACCTTTCTCTCGAACTTGCTGTCTATCGGCCTCTCGCCTGTCTTTTTACCTGTCGCACGTGCTTCATTTCTTTTAGTTTGAAGTATGCTCACTCTGTGACGCAGCATGGCATGTTTGGCCGCCATTGCTGAGGAGGTTAGCTCTTCACTCGAGCGGAAGATGTCTCTGGGAGCGCCTGCTCCGGTCTTGGTTCTTCACCGTATCATCGAAGGTACAGTCGGTATCTTCAATTCCTACAGTCGGCCTGTAGGAGAGGGACATCACTTCTTCTTTTTCCGCACCTGTGCCTCTGTCCTCTCGACTGGACAGAGGGCAGAGAGAGTCGTTTGACCCGCTTCTTCTGGGTCACCCACGGGTAGTCGGTAAGCATCAGTTTCGTGGTTTGTTTGTTTTGGTTTGTTGTTGTTAGCCGGCTTATTCTTCTCTTTTGCGCAATTTTCTTTCGTTTTCGAAATTGTAAGAGAAATATTGTGTGAGACCTTTTCTCTGGTTAATTCAATCTTTAACCTGGCCATTCTAAATTATTTCCAAAATTCTTTCTCCTGTTTATGCATCTGGTGATGCGGTAGTCGGTGGGGATGGGAGAGAACCTGGTGATTCAGGGTTGGAACTTGCTTGGTCTCGCTCGTCCGCCCCTGTCACATTCGCCGGACTCTTATCCTTCGGCCACCGTCTGTTTGTGTGTGCAAGGAGAACGAGTTTTATGTTCGCGAGCGTGCGTACGCATGATTTGTCGTTCGGATGCGTGGTTGGAGATTTGTGTTATTTTGAAATGTGGCTATAAAATGTGACAATTATGCCATTGAATTATTATTTGCAAATGTGGTGGCAGATATAAAGCGATGGTCGCTGTGTTGGTTATTTCCTAAGAAAGGCAAATGTTAAACGTGAGTGAGAGAAGGGTGAAGATAATTCATATTTGTTTTATAACCTGTTGATTTAATGCAGTCTTTTACCTGCATCGTGTGAGAAGACCCTAGTGAACATTCCTGATTCGATGGGTTTACTGTGTTATGCTCAGGTCTGTGTTGAGCTGGGATTATGGTGCATTTAGTAGACTTCCCCTCGCCCATCATGCGAGTGGCTGTTAAGATTTAACAGCATGGGTCAGACTGTACTGACAGCGGGGTTCCAGTACCCTTCTTTCTTCCTTCTTCCTTCCTCCCTTTCTTCTCTCCTCCCAGCTACGTTTCCCCCCCCCCCCCCCTCCCGGGGGCTTCACCCGGAGTCTGGACTGGATGGTGCCACGTGCTGGTTGAGGGCCACGCTCTGGCTGGGACCACGGACTGGATGGTGCCACGTGCTGGTTGAGGCCACGCTCTGGCTGGGACCACGGACTGGATGGTGCCACGTGCTGGTTGAGGCCACGCTCTGGCTGGGACCGTGGACTGGATGGTGCCACGCGCTGGTCGAGGCCACGCTCTGGTCGGGACCGCGGACTGGTAGAGGAGCCCGCCGTCTTGACTGGCCGGCCCTGACCCCCGTCCAGGACCTCCAGTAACAGCGCCACGTTTCCCCCCCCCCCCCCCCCGGGACGCGCTCTTCACTGCCTGCTTGTGTGTCGAGGGTGTCGGCTTTGAGCGACTCCCTTCAAGAACCAACCCGGTTCGGAGCACCTAGTGCGACAGGGTGCTCCCAGTACACTTGACGGAGGCAGGGGTGTGGAGGCGCTCCAGGGTGTGGGAAGGGATGGATGCTGGAAATGTTTCTTTATAATTGTGTATATGTCATATGTGCTTGAATGCTGTAATTGTGATTGTGTACGTCGTATGGTGAAATGTTTATTTATAATCGTGCATGTTGTGTGTGTTGGAGTGCTTGATTGTGATTGTGCATGTTGTGTGCGTTGGAATGCTTGATTGTGATTGTGCATGTTGTGTGTGTTGGAATGTTATTTATGACTGTGTGTGCTGGTGTGAATAAATGGGGGTTGTATCGTAATCTTTCTCGTGTGGGCTCTTGCGGGGCGTGCGAGGTCAGCCACTCCCTTCACTCCCATCTAGACCGATCCTGTCAGGGCAGACCTCCAGGGGTCGGTCGTTGACAACGAGAGGGACAGATGACAGCTGGGACATCAGTTTCAGACCTGTCAGGGTACGAGAGAGACAGATGACAGCTGGGACATCAGTTTCAGGCCTGTCAGGGTACGAGAGAGACAGATGACAGCTGGGACATCAGTTTCAGGCCTGTCAGTGGACGACAGAGACAGATGACAGCTGAGACATCAGTTTCAGGCCTGTCAGTGGGACGACAGAAACAGATGACAGCTGGGGCATCAGTTTCAGGCCTGTCAGTGTACGACAGAAACAGATGACAGCTGGGGCATCAGTTTCAAACCTGTCAGTGTACGACAGAGACAGATGACAGCGGGGACATCAGTTTCAGGCCTGTCAGTGTACGACAGAGACAGATGGGGAAGGGCCCAGAGGTTGAATGGGGGCATTGTTGATGATGTCCCTTGCATTCTCTTATTGGCCATCACCTGCCGCAGCTGAATCTCTCTCTCTCTCTCTCTCTCTCTCTCTCCTCTCTCTCTCTCTCTATCTCTCTCTCTCTCTCTCTCTCTCTCTCTCTCTCCCCGTGTGTATGTGTGTGTGTGTGTGTGTGTGTGTTGTTGTTGTTCTGTTTTAACGTCTTTCCACATTACGTGATATTAGACGGAAAAAAAAAGGGGGGGGGGGGGCGGGGGAGGGAGGGGGAGGGGTAAAAAACGGTTAACACTATGAGTACAATAACTAACTTATCTACAGCAATAACACAAAAGTAGAAAATCCACTTAATCAAAGACTGAAAAAAAAAAACACACACACACAAAAAAACACACAAAAAAACCTCGAAACATGTAACTCTTCTGTCTCATCGCACCACTGACTGTTATAATGTTATAAATATTTGCCAATTGGACTTTTAGCTAAGTGCAAAAAGAAAAGATACGTTTCACTTGCTGACAGTGACCGGAAAACATTTTGACTAGGCTGTACAGACGTATTTGGAATGAATTTTTTCATTAGTTACACAAAAGAATGTGATCAGTTGATATGCTATGACCACATATACAATGTATATTTTTTTACATACTTTGTTTTAAAACAATCCAATTTCCATCTACAGATCAAGGAACTTATCTGTCGTCTACGATAAATGTTTTGATCATACTTACTTAACATTTCATGAATACTTCTCATTTCATCGTGTAAACCAAAACACCCAGTTTCTCTTTCTATCAAATGAAAATTAGAAAATTGTACTTTCTCTGCCAAAGTATAGCACTCTTGCATTGACATAGAGAAGTTCAAAAAATGCGAATCTGATGATCGTTTTGCTCCTCTCTTTGCCAGAACATCAACCTTTTCATTATAGTATAACCCACAGTGGGAGGGCACCCAAAGAAATGTTATTTCAGTGTCTCTGGCTGAGAGGAAGTGTACTAAATTATTTATTTCAGTGATCATCTCAGGTCGAACTTTTAATCTAAAATTCTTCATTGCAGTAAGAACTGACTTGGAATCTACGCATAAAACAACTTTAAATAAATTTTGAGGTAATCAATAACACACTTTAAAGCCATAATTATAGCAGTTAACTCAGCAGTGAATATAGATTTGTTTTTTCCAAGATAATAGGACTTTTCTTCGTTAAGACCTGGGATAATGTATGCTGCACCTGCATGTTCATTGATTAAATGACCCTCAGTGTATATCTTAAAATGGTGGAATAGTGATCATGCAAATGCATTTTTATATTGGATATAACAAATTAGTATTTTCAGCCTTTGTTAAATCTGTATGGTCAATATCAAAACGTGCTCGTATTAGTTTCCATGGGGGGATAGGAGACACAATAGATCTTTTTGCAATAGATGTTAGTTTAATATCTGAGGATTCTAAAATCGAGGAAATATATGTTCTTAGAGTCGTTTGAGATGATATATTTTTAGCCCTTTTTGGAAAATCAATGTCCGATTTAATATTTATTTCAGGGCCTATATTGTTATCTATAGTAGAACTTCTTATAACAAATTTGGTGCATGCAAGATTCCTATATTCTTCCAGTGGTAATCTCCCAGCAGCACTGTATGCTTTTGTACAAGAGGCATGGACTGGTAGTCCCATGGCTATCTTATATGCTTTGGAATCAATACTTTGAAGTTTTTTCAGTAAGTATTTGGGTGCACTGAAGAACACCTCTTGTGCATACGTTAATTTTGATCTAACCAGTGCAGTAGAAAGATGCAAAAGAGCAACTGTGTTCTGAGCCCAAGCATGCTTGCTAATAATCTTTAATAGATTTAAACTTTTTCGAGCTTTGTTAGAATATGCTCTATATGAAAATTCCATGACAACTTTGATGTTAAATTTACTCCAAGGAATTTCACTATTTTGGTATATTTGATGGGTATTGCCGTTGACGTGAAATGAAGGCATATTAACTGGATCAGATCCAGTATTAAATAACATCATGTGTGTTTTTTCAGTTGATATTTTGCAAACCATTTTCAAGTCATGTAAGCAGAAAAGGTGTTTTAATTCTTTTTGATATAACTTTTTAATATAGTTTTGTGATCTGACAGATGTACATTTTTTTAATGTCACTTTCATCCATATGCATATGTCATCTGCATATTGGGCTAGTTCTATATTTTTAGTAATTTTTGTGGGTAAATCGTACATAAGAATACTAAAAAGTAAAGGGGCAATGACAGACCCCTGAGGAATGCCCATGTGTAATTTCCTTCTCGTAGAATAGGAGTTTCCCTACCTTCGTTCTAATATATCTGTTTTCTAAGAAGTCTTTAAGAAACTCATAAATGTTTCCTGATAATCCAATCTCTTTAAGTTTATAAAGCAAACGAGAGTGCCATACTTGATCGTAAGCTTTGGTGATATCAAAAAAGGTTGCCAGTAAACATTTTCTCCTGGAAAACTGATGTTTAATTTGAGTGGTAAGTTTGACCAAGTGTTCAATAGCACTTCTTCCCTTTCGAAAACCTGCTTGGTTCGTTGGGA
The DNA here is from genome assembly GCA_018398815.1 of Conus ventricosus. Taxonomy (NCBI): domain Eukaryota; kingdom Metazoa; phylum Mollusca; class Gastropoda; order Neogastropoda; family Conidae; genus Conus; species Conus ventricosus. The sequence goes on from CM031607.1 coordinate 2,010,737, forward strand.
TAACTCTGTTCTTTTCACAAACGTAGTTTAGCCTATTCAAAACAATTGTTTCATAAAGTTTACAGACATGAGAAGTTTAATGAAATAGGTCTGTAACTATCTATTCTTTCTTTCAGTTTACCTTCCTTGTGAATCGGTACTATTACTGATTCTTTCCATATTTGTGGCAAAAGACCTGAACTCCAGCATTTTTTAAATATACTAAGTAAAATGCTTATCCATTTGTCTGGAAAATGTTTAATCATTTCATTAGAAATGGCGTCAATCCCAACAGCTGTTTTTTTGTTTGGTAGAGAATCTATGGCGTCTTTCACCTCTTGTAATGTAATTGGGGCGTTGATGTCGCTTGTGTCATATCAGATACATCATTAAAGACATGGGCAGATTCTTTATCCTCTCTGAATTTTCTTTGGTTTTCAGACAACCCATCTAACCTGCTTACTTTAGCAAACTGGTTGACAAACGCTTCTGCTTTGTCTGCGGATGATGGTAACTTATTATTATCAAAAATAATAGGATACTCTGGGAGTTTTGATTCCATTTTTATCGTTTTTATCTCTTTCCATACCATTCTACTATCTTTATGATCGAATGTGTTTCTTTCGCAAAAATCATCCCAATAATCCGTTTGGCGTGTTCCATAACTCTGTTACTATGTATATTTGAGTGTTTCATTTCTTGAAATTTTTCATCTACCATTTTCTTATCTTGACTTTCTTAGAGTGCACGTATTCCTTGAATAACCATTTTTTCTCTTTAACTGCCTTATCGCAATCTTCAGTCCACCAAACATTACCGAGATGTTTATCCCCTTTAGATCCATGATTCTTCAATTTAGGAATACATAAACCAGACACTTTCAGAACAGAAGTACAAAACATATCAATACATTGTATCAATATCATTATCTGGGGACAAGCTTATGTCTAGATCTTTAAGTGTATTGTAAAACTGAGACCATTTGGCATTTTTATAATCAAATCTTGGGATTGTATCATCAGGTTTTGTGTCTTCAAACTTGGGGACTGATTAATTGTAATAATGATTGGTATGTGATCACTCCCAAGTGTTTCACTAAACGTTTCCCATGCACACGACAAAGCCATTTTAGGTGAAACCATAGTTAAATCAATAGCAGTAGGTCTATGTGTAGATACATCAGGAACTCTGGTATAAGAACCATCATTGAGTAAACATAAAGTTGAGTCTACAACATTTTCCACAAACCTATTACTACTGACCTGTGTGCACTCTTTTTCCCAGAAAGGGGAATGGGCATTAAAATCCCCTCCTACTAACCATTTACCATTATCATTCTTGATATTTTTCATCCATTCAGTATTGCTTCATCTGGACCCTTAGGTAAATATACAGAAGCACAGTTTACTTTTAAGGAGTCCGAAAACTTGACAGTTACAGCACATGAAAAAAATCCCATGTAATCCACTAGGCACAGGTGATTGTTTGTCACAGTACTGTAGTCCAGTGTGAATATAGATAGCACAATTTACTCTATCACCATTTTTTTCTGTATCTACTACTGGTGATAGTAGTATTGTTCCAGTCTTGGTAGTTTGTTCTTACTGATATTAACAGACTGGAATAAGAGAACGTGGCAGTCAGACGACACCAAAAATTGACGTAAGCAGTCAATATTAGAATAGAGAGAGCGGCAGTTCCATTGCAGAATTTTTATATTGTTGTTAAATTTCATGTTTGAAAAAATAGATAACTAAACAAATAAAAACATGTCGCTTTAACACAATTGGAGCAATACTAAATTTATACTAAGCTAATTTTCCACTTGTAGTGATTTTGTGTATGATTGAAGGAAAATGTTCAATACAACTGGTTATTAGTCTTTACAGTAAAAACACAAATGGCGGTTGAACTGTCAAAATGCTGGGTGCTGGAGTTTCACAAAGTGTGTCCAGTGGGGTGATTTTACCAGTCATACAGTGGACTGTACATGTTCATCCACGGTCCGAAGGAGTGACGCGGATCTGTTGTGAAGGACTGGTAGGCCCTGGGTGGACGGCTCGGTGGGGCGTCGAGCGACCTTCCGTGGTCTCTGCCAGAAGACGTCCCTGATGTGTCGCCCGATGTTCTTTGCGATGACACTGGCCCCTCGATAGGTGGGATGGAGGCCGTCCTTGAGGTTCCACGAGTTGACCAGGAGGTTGGAATGGCTCACGAAGGAGATGTTCTTGTCGTCACTTAATTCCGAACTTAGAGGGCGTTGAATAATTCTCCCTTGATATTTAATTTGGATTCCCTGACTGGAGCCATTTTGCTGACTATGACTTTCAGGTTAGGGTACTGTTTAGTAATGTTCCGGATACAGTTGGCAAACGACTGGCTGCATTCCATGGGAGTTCTGCCTTTGACATCGTTCACAGCACAGTGAATAACTACCGCATCCAGTGGTTGTCTTGCTGATTGGTGAGCAGACTCAAAGGAAGGCTGTAGGTCTTTGATCATATTAGCTTTTTTTGACACTGCTCTAAATCCATAGGAACGACCAAGCCTGTTTTTATTCACTTTGTTTGCCACTGAGTCGTGGAGAAATACAACTTTGGGAAGGTCAGGGTTTGAGATTTCCTTTTTCTGTTCCGGAGATGTTCGATTGCGTACTTTGGCATCAGACGTATTGACGTTGTTTTTGTTCCTTACGTCATAGTTTCTTTTTTTCCACATTTTGTTCTTTTCTTCTAGGTTTTTTTTGCCGCCTACCTTTTGTTTTGGTGCTCAGGCTTTTCTGTCCCCGAGTTGTGCTGAGGGGCGACCTTGGGGCAGTGTAGACGGCTGTGGCGATGGTGGTCCACAGCGTACTGCTTCAGCATAGGAGCTGTAAAGTCAGCGTCTCTGTCTGGGTCCCGGCATTGTCCATCTTCATCTGCTTGCTGGAAAAGTGAGTTTTGAGTATTTGGGACTGTACCTGAATGGTTTGTTCCAATTTTTCAACCCGATCGCACAGAGTAGTGATTATTTCATGTAAATCTTTCAATATTGCTGGTAGTTTCTCCTGTTGGGTTGTTATATCTCTTCGGAGAAAATCCGGATCGAAGGATTTGTCCACCGGCAACCAAACGGTTTTCTCCGACTGGCAGTCTTGATTTATTTTTTCCAGTCAATTTGCCTTTTGGTAGGTCACTTCGACTTAGTTTCGCAGCGGAAACTAATGAACTGCCTGCCTCAGCTCTGCTTCTGGTCAACATGGCCATTTCTCTTCACTATTTTGCGAAAGACTCCGCACGCTCTCTCTCTCTCTCTCTCTCTGTCCTCTCTCTCTCTCTCTCTCTCTCTCTGTCTCTCTCCCCTCTCTTTCTCTCTGTCTCTCTCCCTCCCCCCTCTCTCTCTCTCTCCCTCTCCCCCCCCCCCCCCCCCTCTCCCTCTCTCTCTCTCTCTCTCTCTCTCTCTCCTCTCTCTCTCTCTCTCTCTCTCTCTCTCTCTCTCTCACCTTCCCTCTCCCACTCTCACACGTGAATATTTGAATCAACAGATAGCAGTTTCCCATTTCCTGAGATTACAGGAAACCACACACACACACACACGCACACACGCACGCACACACGCACGCACGCACGCACGCACGCACGCACGCACGCACGCACGCACGCACGCACACACACACACACACACACACACACACACACACACGAGGATGAAGTGCCATATGATTGAGCTCTGTCCATTTAGCAAGAAGTGTGATGTTTTCCTGTATGTTGAGATAGTCCTGCTTAACATCAGAGATAGTGAGGTCAATTGTTGTGCCATCGGCAAATATTTCACAATTACTCTTTGAGGCTAAAGGCAGAGGAATGAAATAAAATGAGAACAACAGGGAACTCAGTACGGAACCTTGTGGTACACCAAAGTTGTCAGGAATTAATTTAGATTGCAAGGCATTTAAGGTACTAGTTATTGGCTGATGGAAAGAGTTGCTTGCGCTGTCTAAGCATGGACTGAGCAAAGTTGATGATTAATGACGTCAAGAAACTCACGGATAGTATTCAAGTGAATTGCTTGTTATTTATGTTTAAAGTTTATCGATCAACTGACTTGATGATATGAGTTAGACAAGAATGGTACTCTCTAAATCCAGATTGACTGGGATGTAGTAAATCATATTTTTATGTGGGAAA
>CM031607.1:2014981-2017481 GCA_018398815.1 Conus ventricosus
TGAAACGCTTTGATGTCTTGTTCTAATGAAAAACGGATGAAATAGAAATAGGTCCATAATTTGATGGTTCAGCCAGTTATCCTGATTTGCAGACTGGTATAGATTTTGCTTGTTTTTAAACATTCGGCAAGCATTGACAATCCAGACTAAGAGTGTAAATGTGGGTAAGCGTTTCTGCTACAACAGGTGCGGATAGTCTGAGAATGTTTCCTTCAATGACGTCAAAGCCATGGGTTTCTGTCTGCTTTAATCATATAAGAAAACAGAAATTCCAGAAGCATCTATGGCACTTATATCTGCAGTTGATTGGATTTTCTTTTTTTTCGGCAGTATTTCAACAATTCTTGTAGATCGTGATTTTTCGTGCATTATTTTATATTATTTGAAATGCTATAATAGCAAAATTATTGTTTAGTTCACTAACAGAAATGTTTCATCTTAAGTTTAATAAAGGATCAGCATTTTTCTTAGTTGTGTGAGTGTGTGTGTGTGTGTGTGCGTGCGTGCGTGCGTGCGTGCGTGCGTGCGTGTGTGCGCGCGCGTGTGTGTGTGTGTGTGTGTGTGTGTGTGTGTGTGTGTGTGTGTGTGTGTGTGTGTGTGTGTGTGATCTTTACGAGTCAGTAGCCATCTCAGCATGTCTAAGAAGAGAGCGGGGCCAGATGTGGAAAGGGAAAAAGGGGGCCGCCCAGCAGTTGTGTGGGTGTACGTGTTGGCATCGCACGTGCTTTGGCAGTGGAGTCTGCTCCAGTGCATGCAATGCTTCGTCAGTCTGCAGTCAGGGCACTCGGTGCGTGCACGTCTCAGTTCAACAGAGAACTGTGTTCACACACACACACACACACACACATGCGCGCGCGCGCGTGTATGTATGTGTGTGTGTGTGTGTGTGTGTGAGTGTTGGTGTGTGTGTGTGTGTGTGTGTGTGTGTGTGTGTGTGTGTGTGTGGAGAGAGAGAGAGAGAGAGAGAGAGAGAGAGAGAGAGAGAGAGAGAGAGAGAGAGAGAGAGAGAGAGAGAGAGTACGTGTGTGTGTGCACGCGAGTGCGCGTGTGCGCCGGAAAGAAAAACAGTGACCCGATAATTTCAGGTTTGTACAAAAATCATTGTTCAGGGAAACGAAGAATGACACAAAGGCAGAATTAAAAAAAAAAAATTTGTTTGTTTGTTTATGCCGATCGGAATATAACTGTTTGATCAACAACCAGGCATTCGGTGGGTGGGTGGGGCGTGGGGTGGGGTGGGTGAGAGGGAGGGGTTACAACTCGAAGGAGAAGTAGGTCAAAGCTCTTCTCCACAACTCCATAGCCGGTGTTAGCGCTGGTGTGGCTGGGGTTTATCAGACAGTGGAGGTAACAACTCCGATCTTTCGCACATTTTTACCTCCCTTGCATTATTTTTTGAGACTTCTAGCATAAACCCCTCGATGTCCTTTTTACACTGAATTTTATTTACGCATTTTTTGCAACTTATATCTTCATGGCAGTTCTCCCCCATCTCACTTATTCTGCCTTTGCTGCCTGCTTTGGGACACCAGCGGATTTTGATTTTCTTCCCATGATAGTTGGATGAGTCCATACACTTCATAGCACGGGCGAGGAAGCTCAATGGTCCATCCCATGGTAAACCATTTAATCCATTCACTACAACACATGTTCTTACAGAGTGTTGGCACTGACATGTCAAACATAAACACTTCATAGCTCAAAACTCCACGAAAATCCTGTTCAGAGATGCACCACTCGATGTGAATGTTGAGTCTCTGAAAGAGTTAGGACATTTTTCATCTGATGTAAGATTTGATGGCAGACACATTTCTCTCATGTTTGCCTGTTTTACTGAGAACTGGTTCAGTTTGAAACTATGCAAGGACTGGACTTTAACGTGGTGACAGCCCTGATATGCCCCTTGTGGTCGGCCTGTCGGCTGGGTTGCTTACTGTGTTGACGTATATTGCTAGGTCATGAAGCCACAGCGCGCAGGATAACAGGGAAATAAGATAAGACATGGAGGGGCAGGGGTGGGTGGGGGATGGGGTAGAGCACATGGGCGGCAATGTGCAGGTGCGTGACATTACGTTCTGACTCAGAACGCCGGTCATGGTGACATGATCTGTACCACTACTATTGGTGTGTGTGTGTGTGTGTGTGTGTGTGTGTGTGTGTGTGTGTGTGTGTGTGTGTGTGTGCGCGCGCCCACGCGTGCTTGCGTACATTCATGTGTACCAGGGACCTGTGAGGGCAGAATGCGTGTACACGTCTCTCTGGACAACAGGTTAGAACATGGTATTTTAAAAATATAAACTATGTCTGTCTGTATGTCTGCCTGTCGCTGCCTCGGTCTGTCTGCCTGCCCGTCTGTCTGTCTGTATGTCTCTGCCTCGGTCTGTCTGTCTGCCCGTCTGTCGGTCTATCTATCTCTGCCTCGGTCTGTTTGTCTGCCTGTCTGTCTGTCTATCTATCTCTGCCTCGGTCTGTCTGTCTGCCTGTCTGTCTGTCTATCTAT
>CM031607.1:2022481-2034981 GCA_018398815.1 Conus ventricosus
TACACCATGTGTAACATTTTCAAATCATAGTTTTTGAAAACAGGTGTTTGTTTTTTCAATCCGAGGCTCTGTTCAGCCTCGCTTTCAAATGGCCATGGCGACGGGCAGCCAGCTGATGAAGGAGATCTCGGAGCAGTTCCTGGTCTGCAAGATCTGTCTGGAACCCTTCAAGGACCCCAAGACCCTCTCCTGCCTGCACACCTTCTGCTGCGCATGCGTGCAGCAGCAGTTCGAGGCGGAGTCCAATCGCTGCACGCGCTACACGCTGTACGCACGCGCGGTCACGTGTCCCGTGTGTCGCAAAAGAACCGAGCTGCCGACAGGGGGCGTGCGGCGACTTCCGGACAACTTCCTGGTCTCTAACCTGACGGAAGTGCTGGCCAAGAGGCGGTGCGTGTCCAAAGTGCCCCCCTGTGAAATCTGCCACACGGACAGACCCCGCGCCAGCGAGGCCCGCTCCAAATGCCTGGACTGCGACAAGCTGCTGTGCCGGGCCTGCGTGGAGCTGCACTCCGCCACCAAGGTGACCCAGGACCACAGCCTGATCGACCTGGAGGGACAGAAGGACATCGAATGCAAGGCTCACCCCGACGAGACCGTGCGCTTCTACTGCGAGAAGTGCCAGGAGTGCGTGTGCGTGGTGTGCACCTTCCAGGAGCACAAGGACCACGACGTCTGCTCCTTCAACGACGGGCTGGCCAAGCACAAGGCGCTGCTGGAGGGTCTGCTGGGCCGCTGCAAGGACCGCCTGCAGCACGTGGACCGCCGCCTGAAGGTCATCGACAAGGTGGACACCGTGTCCAAGGAGATCAAAGACAGGATCCGGGACCTGGCTATCAGCTTCACCTCACAGGTAGGCCCTGGATAATCAGCTTCACCTCACAGGTTGGCCCTGGATAATCAGCTTCACCTCACAGGTAGGCCTGGGATAATCAGCTTCACCTCTCGTGTGGAACTAGATAATCAGCTCCACTTCTCAGGTAGGCCTGGGATAATTAGCTTCACCTCCCAGGTAGGCCTGGGATAATTAGCTTCACCTCTCAGGTAGGCCTGGGATAATCAGCTTCACCTCTCAGGTAGGTCTGGGATAATCAGCTTCACCTTACAGGTAGGCCCTGGATAATCAGCTTCACCTCTCAGGTAGGTCCTGGATAATCAGCTTCACCTCACAGGTAAGCCTGGGATAATCAGCTTCACCTCTCAGGTAGGTCCTGGATAATCAGCTTCACCTCACAGGTAAGCCTGGGATAATCAGCTTCACCTCTCAGGTAGGTCCTGGATAATCAGCTTCACCTCACAGGTAAGCCTGGGATAATCAGCTTCACCTCACAGGTAAGCCTGGGATAATCAGCTTCACCTCACAGGTAAGCCTGGGATAATCAGCTTCACCTCACAGGTAAGCCTGGGATAATCAGCTTCACCTCTCAGGTAGGTCCTGGATAATCAGCTTCACCTCACAGGTAGGCCGTGGATAATCAGCTTCACCTCACAGGTAGGCCGTGGATAATCAGTTTCACCTCACAGGTAGGCCCTGGATAATCAGCTTCACCTCTCAGGTAGGGCTGGGATAATCAGCATCACGTCTTAGGCTGGCCTTGGGGCATCAGCTAAACCTCACAGGTAAGCTATGAGACAAAAGTTTCACATTAAACATGTACTATAGACCGTCAATTATTACCTGACAGGTAGGCTATGGATGACCTGCTTCATCTGACAGGTAGGCTATGGATGACCTGTTTCATCTGACAGGTAGGCTATGGATGACCTGTTTCATCTGACAGGTAGGCTATGGATGACCTGTTTCATCTGACAGGTAGGCTATGAATGACCTGTTTCATCTGACAGGTAGGCTATGGATGACCTGTTTCATCTGACAGGTAGGCTATGGATGACCTGTTTCATCTGACAGGTAGGCTATTGATAACCTGTCAAATCTGACAGGAAGGCTATGGATGACCTGTTTCATCTGACAGGTAGGCTATGGATGACCTGTCAAATCTGACAGGAAGGCTATGGATGACCTGTTAAATCTGACAGGTAGGCTATAGATCACCTGTTTCATTGGACAGGTAGACTATGGATCATCAGCTTCATCTGACAGGTAGGCTATGGATCATCAGTTTCATCTGGCAGGTAGACTATGAATCATCAGTTTCATCTGACAGGTAGGCTATGGATCATCAGTTTCATCTGGCAGGTAGACTATGGATCATCAGTTTCATCTGACAGGTAGACTATGGATGACCTGTTTCATCTGACAGGTAGGCTATGGATGACCTTTTCATCTGACAGGTAGGCTATGGATGACCTGTTTCATCTAACAGGTAGGCTATGGATAACCTGTCAAATCTGACAGGAAGGCTATGGATGACATGTCAAATCTGACAGGAAGGCTATGGATGACCTGTTAAATCTGACAGGTAGGCTATAGAACACCTGTTTCATTGGACAGGTGGACTATGGATCATCAGCTTCATCTGACAGGTAGGCTATGGATGACCTGTTTCATCTGACAGGTAGGCTATAGATCACCTGTTTCATTGGACAGTTAGGCTATGGATCATCAGTTTCATCTGGCAGGTAGACTATGGATGACCTGTTTCATCTGACAGGTAGGCTATGAATGACCTTTTCATCTGACAGGTAGGCTATGGATGACCTGTTTCATCTGACAGGTAGGCTATGGATGACATGTTTCAACTGACAGGCTATGTATCACCTGTTTCATCTGACAGGTGTGCTATGGATCATCTGTTTCATCTGACAGGTGTGCTATGGATAATCTGTTTCATCTGACAGGTGGGCTATGGATCATAGGTTTCATTTGACAGATGGGCTATGGATAATCTGTTTCATCTGACAGGTGGGCTATGGATCATCTGTTTCATCTGACAGGTGGGCTATGGATCATCAGTTTCATCTGACAGGTAGGCTATGGACCATCTGTTTCATCTGACAGGTGGGCTATTGATCATCAGTTTCATCTGACAGGTGGGCTATGGTTCATCTGTTTCATCTGACAGGTGGGCTATGGATCATTTGTTTCATCTGACAGGTGGGCTATGGATGACCAGTTCATCTGACAGGTGGGCTATGGTTCATCAGTTTCATCTGACAGGTGGGCTATGGATCATCAGTTTCATCTGACAGGTGTGCTATGGATCATCAGTTTCATCTGACAGGTGGGCTATGGCTCATCAGTTTCATCTGACAGGTGGGCTATGGTTCATCAGTTTCATCTGACAGGTGGGCTATGGCTCATCAGTTTCATCTAACAGTTGGGCTATGGCTCATCAGTTTCATCTGACAGGTGGGCTATGGATCATCAGTTTCACCTCACACAAAGACGACTTTCCCCTATTGCACTTTCCTTTACGAAAAATGTTTATACAGAGGTGCGATTTTCTTGGTACTTCTTCTTTTTTTTTTTTTTTTTTTTTACAGACAACATGTTTATGAAGAGGTACGGCTTTATTCCCTTTCTATTTTCCTTGATAGAAAACCTGTTTATGAAGAGGTGGCTTTCTTTGTACTTTCCTTTAGAGCAGACATTCACATCATTCCTTTGTGTCACTGTGAACAGAATGAAGGGCCTGCCTGAGAATGCAAACAGCCAACTAGCAAAAGGACTGAGGAACGGTATCATCACCTCACGGATTCACTCGCTTGCTCATTCGTTCACTCACTGCCTTCCTCCAACAATCACCTCCTCCCATGTGTCTGATCTCTGTCACTCGCATTCACTCCTAGATCCTTTATCAGTGAAGGAAACGGCACCTGGCCGAGCTGCACCGTGCGCTGTGTGTGTCTGTCGCAGGTCAGAGCCCGGGAGAAGGAGCTGGTGAAGCAGGTGGACGAGCTGTTCCAGGGGGAGGTGAGCCAGCTGGCGGAGAAGAGGTCCTGGCTGCAGGACACCCTGGACAACCTGCAGAGCGCCTGCAACCTCACGGAGATCGTGGTCCGGGACAAGGGCGTGGAGATGCTGCTGCTCAAGAAGGAGATCCAGGGCAAGCTGGACCATCTCCTGAGCGGGACCTTGCCCCCAGAGCCCCCGGACCTCAGCCAGCTGAACGTCGCCTTCGTCCCCGGGGACGTGAAGCTGGGCAACATCATCTTTCCGGGCGGTGGGGAGGAGAAGGGCGCGCAGGACGCGGGGAAGAGCAACATGAACGACGTGCAGGCCGAGAAGCCCACCTGTGACAGTCGTCAGACCAACGAGAACATAGTGACCGCCAGTTCTTCGCCCTGCAGGACCTGCTTGAAGAGGAAAAGACAGGAGGAAAGGGAACAGAGGCGCGGGGAGGAAGATCGGAGCAGAAAAGAGAGGAGAAAGACGACCAAGTCTGTGTACATGCAGACGTCAACTCGGGAAACGATCGCCGATAACGGTCATGTGCCCAGCACGGTTCCTCAGGTGAGTGTGAACTCCGCCAGCGGTCGTGTATTGGTGAACTCCGCGCAGACGCAGACGGCCGCTGGGTCTTCACTCAGTGCAGGGACGGGCAGGACAAGACCCGGGCACCGGGCACGGGGCACCATGACGGCCCGGCAGGACGTGAGGACCCTCAAGGTGCAGACCGAGGACAGCTGCCTCAGGGACGTCCACCAGGACAGAGCCCCAGCCACGCGCGGCACGTGCCCCGCCACCGGAGCCTCAGTGTGCACACAGACCCCAGGGGAAGAAGACGCGCAGACCTCCAGCCTGGACAGCCCGAGACAGGCCGGTGGTGTGTCCACACACGACGTCCAAGTGGCCACGGACATATCGGTCAGTCTGACCAGCAGTTCAGCCGACGCTGTCACCGCCCTGCTTCAAGGGGAGGGAGGGTCAGGGCTGGGGGTCAACGGCTCTGACCACGGAAAGCCGGACCTGCTGGCAGAGACAGGGAGGGTCGCCTTGCCCCCCACCTCCCCCTCGTCCCCCAGGATTCGGAGTCGGAAGGTGCAGACAGACACGTCAGCCCTGGACTGCAGCTGTTTCCGGGAAGATCGCTGCGTCATTGATGAGGACATGAAGCGGGCGGTGTTTGTGTCTTCAGGCTCCAGCCCTCGCAGCCAGTCTGCTGGTGTGCAGAACAAGGACCCTGTCTCCTCCTCCGTCACCTCGCCTCTCATGTCCGCTTCCAAACCGCCCCTCTGCGACATGGGCGTGATGACGTCATTCAGGGTGAAGTTGATGCAGGACGCTGTGGACAGAGACACCATGACAGAGGCAGTGACGTCACAGGGTGTAGGTGTGATGACGTCACTGGACACCAGGACGGTGTACATACAGACTCTGATGAAGGCAATCAAGTCCACAGCCTCAGGCACAGATGACGGAGGCCAGGTGAGCCATAGCACCGGGTGGCCATCGGTCAGTCTTCTGGACGCTGAGACCACAATGCCTCAGGTAATCCACGAGAACAGGACCACGTGGACCGACGCCATGATGACGTCAGAACGGGCCACCAGCACAGCAGGCCCGGAAACCTCGGACGCCGTCACCCTGACCCCCCAGGTGCTGACCAGCAACGTCTCCGTCCAGATGAGTCCAGAGAGCGGAGAGGCGTGCACCAACACCCTGCCTTCCCCTGTGACCCACCAGCACAGTCAGGCGACGCCCAGCGTTCACTCCATGGGCACCATGCCAGAAACCTCGCACCTCCACATCCCTGCTGCCTCCTCTCCATCAGCAGATCCCCACAGGGCAGAGGAGGCTTCTCGGCACCTCCCACGATCTGCAGAAGCCGGTCTTCTGCGCGTTTCCGTGGGTTTCGATCCAGAGGAAAGGGCTGCTGCCGGAGTGAGGTCTGCCGGTCGGGAGGACCAAGGCACGGACACGGTGTCCGTCACAGTCACCAGCACTGCCACAGGTCCGGACTCTCCCAAGGCGTCCAGCAGAACCACCAGCACCGACACGCTTCACCTGGTGCAGGTAAGGCAAAGTGGAATCCTGCGCTCTGTATCATACGTTCTGATATTTACAGTCAGCACGCGAATGTCCGTCCATAATGAAACATACAGATTGTGCATGGTGAGCGAATGTCCGTCCATGATGAAACATACAGATTGTGCATGGTGAGCGAATGTCCGTCCATGATGAAACATACAGATTGTGCATGGTGAGTGAATGTCCGTCCATGATGAAACATACAGATTGTGCATGGTGAGGGAATGTCCGTCCATGATGAAACATACAGATTGTGCATGGTGAGTGAATGTCCATCCATGATGAAACATACACATTGTGCATGGTGAGTGAATGTCCGTCAGTGATGAAACATACAGATTGTGCATGGTGAGTGAATGTCCATCCATGATGAAACATACACATTGTGCATGGTGAGTGAATGTCCGTCCATGATGAAACATACAGATTGTGCATGGTGAGTGAATGTCCGTCAGTGATGAAACATACAGATTGTGCATGGCGAGTGAATGTCCGTCAATGATGAAACATACAGATTGTGCATGGTGAGCGAATGTCCGTCCATGATGAAACATACACATTGTGCATGGTGAGCGAATGTCCGTCCATAAAGAAACATACAGATTGTGCATGGTGAGCGAATGTCCGTCAATGATGAAACATACAGATTGTGCATGGTGAGCGAATGTCCGTCAATGATGAAACATACAGATTGTGCATGGTGAGCGAATGTCCGTCAATGATGAAACATACAGATTGTGCATGGTGAGGACTGTCCATCAGTGATGAAACATACAGATTGTGCATGGTGAGTGAATGTCCGTCCATGATGAAACATACAGATTGTGCATGGTGAGCGAATGTCCGTCAGTGGTGAAACATACACATTGTGCATGGTGAGCGAATGTCCGTCAATGATGAAACATACAGATTCTGCATGGTCAGCGAATATCCGTCAATGAAGAAACATACAGATTGTGCATGGTGAGCGAGCGTGTTGTAAACAACGGGAGAGGGAGAAAAGAAAGACAAAAAGGTCTTTTTTTTTCAGTGTGAGGGGAAGTGCTTGGGGGAGGGGGAGGAGAGAGGGAGAAGACATGAAGTGGGGGTGGATGAAGGAGGGGGAGGGAGTGAACCTGGTAATCCGTTGTTAAAAGGCTGCTTTTTAAAGTAATTTTTTTTTAAAGTAACTGTTTTAGATACTTTTTTGGTTCGTTTTAAGGGTTGCTCTGTTAGTTAATCTGTTGCTATGATCTGCTCTCTTTGGAGATCTCTCACTTTCTGTGCTTTATGTACTGTTTTAGATTATCTCACTTTATGTATATACCCTGTGGTCTTTATTTACCGGCTGTGCGCTTTTAGATTATCTAATGTTTAGCTGCTGTGCGCCGTTAGTTGATCTACTTTCAGCTGTTGTGCTCTGTTAGGTGATCTACTTTCAGCTGCTGTGCGCCGTTAGGTGATCTACTTTCAGCTGTTGTGCTCTGTTAGGTGATCTACTTTCAGCTGCTGTGCTCTGTTAGGTGATCTACTTTCAGCTGTTGTGCTCTGTTAGGTGATCTCCTTTCAGCTGTTGTGCTCTGTTAGGTCATCTACTTTCAGCTGCTGTGCTCTGTTAGGTGATCTACTTTCAGCTGCTGTGCTCTGTTAGGTGATCTACTTTCAGCTGTTGTGCTCTGTTAGGTCATCTACTTTCAGCTGTTGTGCTCTGTTAGGTCATCTCCTTTCAGCTGCTGTGCTCTGTTAGGTGATCTACTTTCAGCTGTTGTGCTCTGTTAGGTGATCTACTTTCAGCTGCTGTGCTCTGTTAGGTGATCTACTTCCAGCTGCTGTGCTCTGTTAGGTGATCTACTTTCAGCTGCTGTGCTCTGTTAGGTGATCTCCTTTCAGCTGCTGTGCTCTGTTAGGTCATCTACTTTCAGCTGTTGTGCTCTGTTAGGTGATCTACTTTCAGCTGTTGTGCTCTGTTAGGTGGTCTCCTTTCAGCTGCTGTGCTCTGTTAGGTGATCTACTTCCAGCTGTTGTGCTCTGTTAGGTGATCTCCTTTCAGCTGCTGTGCTCTGTTAGGTGATCTCCTTTCAGCTGCTGTGCTCTGTTAGGTGATCTACTTTTAGCTGTTGTGCTCTGTTAGGTGATCTACTTTCAGCTGCTGTGCTCGGTTAGGTGATCTACTTTCAGCTGTTGTGCTCTGTTAGGTGATCTACTTTCAGCTGTTGTGCTCTGTTAGGTAATCTACTTTTAGCTGCAGTGATCTGTTAGGGGATTTCTAACCGCTGTCTCTGTGTTTGATGTTCTCTTTTTGCCTACAGTGCTTTGCTTTTTATTTTATTTTATTTTTTTTATTTTTTATTTTTTGGGGGGTGCACATTTAGCTGCAGTGCTGTTTGAGATATTTTGTACTTAACGTAAAATACTGTTTCAAGAAATCTATGTCTAGCTGCGGTGCTCTCTTAGGTGATCTCTGTCTAACTGCCGTGCTGTGTTCGGTATTCTATGTTTGGCTGTTGTCCTCTGTTGGAGGATTTAGCTGCCGTGTTCTGTTAAGGAGGGAGGGGGGGGGGGGGGGGGGGGGGGGGGGAGGGGGCTACTTGCAGTGCTATGTTAGGGGCCTGATTCTAGCTTCTGTACACAACTAGAGGATCTGTGTATCTCATTGCTGTGCTCTGTTAGGGGATTGATATTCACTGCTGTGCTCTGTTAGGGGATTGATATTCACTGCTGTCATCTGTTAGGGGATTGATATTCACTACTGTGCTCTGTTAGGGGATTGATATTCACTGCTGTCATCTGTTAGGGGATTGATATTCACTGGATGTCATCTGTTAGGGGATTGATATTCACTGCTGTGCTCTGTTAGAGGATTGATATTCACTGCTGTCATCTGTTAGGGGATTGATATTCACTGCTGTCATCTGTTAGGGGATTGATATTCACTGCTGTCATCTGTTAGGGGATTGATATTCACTGCTGTGCTCTGTTAGGGGATTGATATTCACTGCTGTGCTCTGTTAGGGATTGATATTCACTGCTGTGCTCTGTTAGGGGATTGATATTCACTGCTGTGCTCTGTTAGGGGATTGATATTCACTGCTGTCATCTGTTAGGGGATTGATATTCACTGCTGTGCTCTGTTAGGGGATTGATATTCACTGCTGTGCTCTGTTAGGGGATTGATATTCACTGCTGTCATCTGTTAGGGGATTGATATTCACTGTTGTCATCTGTTAGGGGATTGATATTCACTGCTGTCATCTGTTAGGGGATTGATATTCACTGCTGTCATCTGTTAGAGGATTGATATTCACTGCTGTCATCTGTTAGGGGATTGATATTCACTGCAGTCATCTGTTAGGGGATTGATATTCACTGCTGTCATCTGTTAGGGGATTGATATTCACTGCTGTCATCTGTTAGAGGATTGATATTCACTGCTGTCATCTGTTAGGGGATTGATATTCACTGCTGTCATCTGTTAGGGGATTGATATTCACCGCTGTGCTCTGTTAGGGGATTGATATTCACTGCTGTGCTCTGTTAGGGGATTGATATTCACTGCTGTGCTCTGTTAGGGGATTGATATTCACTGCTGTGCTCTGTTAGGGGATTTCTATCTGATATGATCTGTTTTGGGGATCTATTTCTATCTGATATAATCTGTTTGGGGGATCGATTTCTGTCTGCTGTGATCTGTTTGGGGGTCTATTTGTATGTGATGTATTGTCTCAGGGGATCTTTTTCTATGTGATGTGATGTCTCAGGGGGATCTTTTTCTATGTGATGTGGTGTCTCAGGGGGATCTTTTTCTATGTGATGTGTTGTCTCAGGGGGATCTTTTTCTATGTGATGTGGTATCTCAGGGGGATCTTTTTCTATGTGATGTGGTGTCTCAGGGGGATCTTTTTCTATGTGATATGCACTGTTTGGGGATGTTTCTCTACCTGCTGCGCTATGTCAAGGGATACATTTCTAACTGATGTGTTCTGTTAGGGATCTATTTCTAACTGTTTTGCCGTGTAAAGGGTTTCGGTTTCTATCTGCTGTGCTCTGTTGGGGATCTGTATGTACTTGATGTGCTCTGTTTTGGTATCTATATTCAGCTGCTGTGCTGTCAGGGGATCTATTTCAAGTTGATATTCTCTGTTATGGAATCTATTTCTAGTTACTGTTCTCTGTTAATAGGATCTATTTATTGCTGCTGTACTCTTGTTCGAAAATCTATTTCTAGCTGTTGTGCTCTGACAGGGGATCTATGTTTAGTTGTGCTCTGAAATACGATCTGTAGGCTCTTTTGTGGGATCTATATTTAGCTGTTATGATCAGGTGGTGGATCTTTTCCTAGCTGTTGTCCTGTTTTAGGGAATTTATTTATAACTGCTGTGCTCTTTAAGGGGGTATGTACGCAGATCCTATGCTCTGTCAGGGGATCTATTTCTAACTGCTGTGCTCTTTAAGGGGGTATGTACGCAGATCCTATGCTCTGTCAGGGGATGTATTTCTAACTGCTGTGTTCTTTAAGAGGGTATGTAAGCAGATCCTATGCTCTGTCAGGGGATCTATTTCTAACTGCTGTGCTCTTTAAGGGGGTATGTACGCAGATCCTATGCTCTGTCAGGGGATCTATTTCTAACTGCTGTGCTCTTTAAGGGGGTATGTACGCAGATCCTATGCTCTGTCAGGGGATCTATTTCTAACTGCTGTGCTCTTTAAGGGGGTTTGTACGCAGATCCTATGCTCTGTCAGGGGATCTATTTCTAACTGCTGTGTTCTTTAAGGGGGTATGTACGCAGATCCTATGCTCTGTCAGGGATCCATATGTAACTTCCGTGCTCTGTTAGGATATATGTATGATCTAGCTCTTGTGCTTTGTTAACGGATCTGTGCTCGGATGCTTTGCTATGTTCGATGATCTATTTCTAACTGCACTACTGAAGTCTTTAAGATCTTTCCAGCTGCTGTATTATCTTATGGGTTCTATCTTTAGCTGCTGTCCTTCGTTAGAGGATCCAGTATTAGGTAGGCCTACTGTGCGCTCTTAGGGGTGTCTTCATTTAGCTGTTGAGCTGTGTGAGGGGATCTATCTTTAGCTTTGCTGTGTTAGGGATGTGTTGTTAGGTGCTGAGTTCTGTTAAGGAATCTAGTGTAAGCTGCTGTACTCTTCTGGCGATTTATGTTTGTCTGCTGTGCTCTGTAAAGGGATCTGTTTTCACCTGCTGTGCTTGACCAAGGGATCTATGTTTGATTGCTATGCTCTGTAAAGTGATCTGTTTTCACCTGCTGTGCTTGGCTAGGGGATCTATGTTTGACTGCTGTGCTCTGTAAAGGGATCTGTTTTCACCTACTGTGCTTGGCCAAGGGATCTATGTTTGACTGCTGTGCTCTGTAAAGGGATCTGTTTTCACCTGCTGTGCTTGGCCAAGGGATCTATGTTTGACTGCTGTGCTCTGTAAAGGGATCTGTTTTCACCTACTGTGCTTGGCCAAGGGATCTATGTTTGACTGCTGTGCTCTGTAAAGGGATCTGTTTTCACCTGCTGTGCTTGGCCAAGGGATCTATGTTTGACTGCTGTGCTCTGTAAAGGGATCTGTTTTCACCTACTGTGCTTGGCCAAGGGATCTATGTTTGACTGCTGTGCTCTGTAAAGGGATCTGTTTTCACTGCTGTGCTTGGCCAAGGGATCTATGTTTGACTGCTGTGCTCTGGAAAGGGATCTGTTTTCACTTGCTGTGCTTGGCTAGGGGATCTTTATTTAATAGTGGTGCTCTGAAGGGTCCATTTTTGGCTACAGTGATTGTCTAGGGGATCTATATTAAATAGTAGTGCTCTGTCTAGGGATCCATTCTTAAGCTATAGTGATTGGTTAGGTGATTTATTTTTAATTGCACGCTTTGTTAAGGGGTTTGTTTGTTTGTTTTAGCTATAAATTATGCTTGGCTAGGTGATCTATATTTAATTGCTGTTGTCTGTTAAGGGGTCCATTTTAGGTACTTTGGCTAGTGGCGATCCGTATTTAACTGCTATGATATGACAGGGGAGCTATCCTAATTGCTATGCTTTGGAAAGAGGTCTAGTTTCTAGCTGCTGCGCAAGGACATGTGATCTATGTTGCATTACTGTGCCTGGTAGATGGTCTTTTTTTTTTTTTTTTTTTTTTTTAGGTATTTCGCTTCGCTAAGTGAGCTATCTACAATTGCTTTGCTCTGTACAGGGGTCTATGTTCTTTTTAACTGCTATGCTAGGATAGGAGATCTGTATTCAATTACAGTGCTCTATTTTGGGGTCTGTTTTTAGGTTTCCGTGCGTAGGCAGTTCTTGTGTATTCTGTTGCTGTGCTCTGTTGTGCGATTGTTGTTGTTTTTTTTCTTTTTTTTTTCTTTTTCCTTGTTTTCTTTTCTTTCTTCCTCTTCCCTCTTCTTTTCTTTCTTTTTTTTTTTGCTGCTACGCTGTGCTACGTGTTGTGTGTGGGGTGTGTTGTGTGTGTGTGTGGGTGTGTGTGTGTGTGTGTGTGTGTGTGGTGTGTGTGTGGTGTGGTGTGTTCAGGTGAAGGACAGGGAGACACTGCGCTACGTGTTGTGTGTGGTGTGTGTGTTCC
>CM031607.1:2039981-2042481 GCA_018398815.1 Conus ventricosus
GGGGGTGGTCACCACCCCCCTCACCCTCACCGACCAGGCCACCCACACCGAGCCCCAGACCTTCCGAGACTCGGGCACGGAGAGCGGGCTGGTGGTGTGCGACAGCGAAACCCTGACGGAGCAGACCCTGCACTGTGACGCCCAGACTGGCGGTGAGGTCATGACGGAGACTCAGGGCACGTGCACGGAGGATGGTGATGAGGAGGGCATGGCGGTCCGGCCTGGTCCTGCCAGTGAAACCCAGGACGTGGAGTGCCAGTGTCAGGGGCCATCGCTGGTGCATAAAGAGGTCAACACCACCAGGCACAGGCGGAAGGCCAAAGAGGTCCAGACCAGCTACAGCTACGTGGAGTGCCTGCTATGTCAGCACCCGGAGAAACTGGACCAGCTGGCGGTCAACAAGACCTTCACCGACACCTCCACCGACCCCAGCCCCCCAGATACTCATGACGCGGCCACCATGGCCCTGTCCTGCCTCGCCTCTCCCCCAGGCCTGACCCACGCCGGCGTCCAGACGTCCGCCGCCGCTCTGTACGACAAAGGAGTGGCCACCTCCTTTGATTTCGACGAGGATTTCGACAGCAAGCCGTGCTGCGGCCTGGACTGCCAAGATGCCGCCACCTCCACCGAGTCGCTGCCCTACATCGGCCTCCTCAGTGAGATCGACGTGGACGAGCTGATCGTGATTCCCGAGGCCAACTTCGAGCTGGTGTCCGATTCTGACGAGGAGTCTGTGTCCATGGTGGATGACGAGACTCTGACGGAGGTGACGGACTACGTGGAGGTGGGAACCCAGACTCTGCTGCCTGCTTCAGGCGCTGTGCCGTCACCGGAGCACGTGTCGGTGTTCCCTGGGCAGCAGGACGACTGCAGCAAGCACCTGGTCAGCATCGGGGTCAACACCGTGCCTAAAGTCACTTTCGAAAAGGAAACGTCCACGCCCATCCGCCACCTGTTCTCCAAAGGCACCATGACGTTCTTCGTGGCCAAGATGGACAAGGCGACCAGCACCATCTCACAGACCCGGCAAGGAGCAGCAGCGGCCTGCGGAGGGCGAGTGGTGAGAGAAGCCGGCAGGCAGAGAGCCATGGACAGCAAGGTCACCATGACGACCAGGGCGGAGCTGCGGGACATGGCCGTGGAGACGGACTCCACGCTGGTGGATGACCGCATCTCGCAGTGCATCTCCAAACTGCGCAGTGTGTCAGAGCGCCTGAACAGCCCCACTCCCAGGAAGAATGTGGAAGGTGAGGTGTTCTTTGGGCAGTCCTTCACGACTCACAAGCCCAAAGACGCCAGCTCGCTGGCTTCGCCCACCTCGCCAAAGCACCTGCGTTCCCGTACGGTACCTCCGAGATTCTTCGGAGTCCTCCCTATGTCCCCACCCAGAGACCTCAGCGCCGGTGAAGCACAAAGACAGACACAGCTGCAGAGCTTGCTGGCCGAGACTGACGCCGTGTTGAAGTCCAAAGAACAGCCCGGGGGGCGCAAAGCCCAGCCCCTCACCACCCTGAAGACCCGATCCCCCGACGCTCCGCGCGACCTCAGTCACTACGGCAGTAAGAGTTTCCCGCGCCCGCGGTCCCTGGACCGACAGAACAAGGTGAAGATGGGCAGCCAGGCCACCTCCCCCAGCCGCCTGCCTCTGTCCAGGTACCACTCCGCCCCGGGCAGGATCGCCACCGTGCCGGCACAGACCCTGCTGCTCAAGACCGGGCAGACATCGCCCAGGACATCGCCCAGCAAGATCCCCGTCAGCCAGAAGCCGCCCGCGCTGAGCAGCAGCTCCACGACCCCTGACCCGGGACAGACTCTGAACCGTTCTCCACGTCACCCACACAGAAAGTGCAGCACTCTGAACCTTTTTCCACGTCACCCACACAGAAAGTCCAGCAACGTCCGTCCCTGCCGTCCATCTCGGAGACCCGAACACCCTCCTCGTGCTCCGACACCTCCTACGTCTCCATGGAATCCGGAGAATCGTCTTTCAAACCGCTGTCCGTGACCTCGGTTGTCTCCGTGGAGTCTGGGCAATCTTCCTTCAAACCCTTGTCTGTGACTTCGGTGGTCTCCATGGAGGCTGGGAAACCCTCCCTCAGTCCTCCGCCTGTGATGACCACGTCTGTGTCCAGCACACGCTCCAACATGACCTCAGTGTCGGACTCTGCCAGCGAAGCGGTGCACTCCAAGAGCTCTGCGGAAACGTTGTCCACGGAGGTGAGAGAAAGCAAGGAGGACGTCAGCAGTTCTGTGTGCTCCACCACCTCGGCCTCCATGGTGACCCCGACGTCGGCCACCAGCTCCTCCCGAGCAGTTCCGGCAAGCCGAAGAAAGCGAAGAAGAGTCTGATGCAGAGATTGCTGCCCGGCAAGAAGAAGAAAGACAGCAGCAAATCTGGACAGGAGAAAGTGGGCGGATCTAAGACAGAAAAAATCCCCGACTCCAGACAACCACCGGCAGCTCCGCTGTCGCCACAGAGCCAGAAAAAGCAGGCAGCCCC